>CM050653.1:15322663-15882663 GCA_027574665.1 Rhynochetos jubatus | reverse complement strand
AATTGGCAGCAGTTACTTGGTGACTCAGTGCACTGTGGGAACTTGAAGTCTGCGTTATGTTTGAAGGCTGTAACAAGGCTGAACCTGCTGTTGATGATGAACTTGTATGGACAAGTGCTGTAGGTGTCGTACTGCTGAGGTGTAAGCCCTTGTACACTCCTGCAAAAGAAAAACAAACCAGTAAGCCTATGCCTCAGAAAATACTCAACTCCAGACATATCTCCACTGTAAAAACTGAAGGTGCAATCGAATTCTGTGGAACAGCTGCATACCTGAGGCTTGAAGAATGCCATTCACCCCAATTCCAAGCACCACATCATCCTTCATTTTGAATCCCATCAGTTGTTCTGATGTAACCAAAGCTGAAGCAGCAAATTGAGCACTAACAGAATCCAGTGTCTTGGAAACAAAACCCTAAAAAGAACAATGGTGGCAAATATATGTGAGTGAGGCTTCCAAAAGTCAGTACTCCCCATTTTAAAGCTACACGAGAACTAGTAAAACAAAAATCAATACATGTACATCAGAACTGTGGCCCAGTCATTCTCTCAGACCAAACTATCAGCATTTGGTACAACTAGTTAAAATCTGAACTCTGATTTTTTTTTTTCATGCACTTTTAGCTCCATTATAACAATTGAGAAGAAAATCCCCACGACTATTTAAAATACAAAGAAGCTTATTTCCAAAGTTCTACAGAACAACATTGTTTCACAGGTCGACTTGTTTTCACGAGCGTCCAAACCCAATTCAGAGACTCAGAGGTTCAGACTGCAAGCAACGTCTGAACCTTTTTACGTGTCCGTCACCACCGTAATCACTACCCGTTTATGAGTATCAGACACTTCCACCGCTGTATGGAGGACATATTTAGGAGTTAGTTTTAGTTACCAATGAAAAAGTCTGCGCTAAAAAAGTCCCCCACTATCAAGAGGATGACGACATGGCTGGAGATCTCTGCAATTCATATTTCTAAGGCTTTGAAAATGTCATTAATTCACTGACCCATCTTTTTTTGTGTTAAGAGGGAGCAGAGGCAATGCCTGCCACACTCACCTGCAGTGTCCCTTCTAAACACTTTACAGAATGGCTATGATGTAGATTCAGGCGAAAGCCACTTTCCTGTTGGTTAGTTTCAAGGTTCTATGGCAACAGTTGACAATTAGAGATGAACCCTGGTGGGAAACAATGAGGGATAAATCATAGCACAGACAAATCCCTCACCTGTGATGTGTTGGCAGAGGAATTACTATTTGCTTGCTGTTGATGAATTTGTGCAAGCTGCTGTTTCTGCATTAGTGCCAGTTGCTGTTGATGTTGCTGGTATTGTTCGGCTGTAAATGCTGAACAAAATATAAAATGAGAAAATACTATATCAAAAATACATAGGTGTTGTGTATATAAACACATCTATTTTATAATACTAAAAAATAATACACCACAGCAAGTTCTTAAGAGCCTTAATGCACACCTTTATGGCAAAAAGGCTATCATCCTCCTAGAAATATCCGCTCAAATTAAGCCTTCCCCTTTTAAGCTGTTTTTAAGTATATATAGGCTTTAATTGCTCTGCTCAAGATACTGAAAAGGGAGAGGGAGGAAGGAATCAAAACACAATCAAACCCACCAAAACTGCTCTAATAATTGATTCAAAAGAAGTTACAGGTAGAAACGGCACCACTGTTTTCACTTTGTGAAACTACAGCATCTGCATTATTAGTAAGGTAGGTTTATATGCAAACCTTGGGGACTGATGGTTTCAGCCCTCAGAGACAGCATTTAAGGTAGCTACTACCCACAGTTAAGGGTTACATTTAAGTTTGGTTGAAAGCGTTAAACTGGGCATGCCACCACAGTGCTGTATTTGCTGTTTTTAATGACGCATATACAAGCCACCCCATCAATACAGAACTTGACAGAACTACATCCTTTCTCTAGGATCTTGTGGTCACCTCTCAGAGTCAAGTCAAGTTTTATCCAGCTAGCCCAACAAATATACAAATTACTAAACCCCAGCATTATTCACACAGATTCACAAGAGGACGCCCAATGCTGCAGGAGGAGTCATTAGTTCATTGATTCACTTAGTAAAATGTTAATTTTAAATTTACATTTTGCAAATGAAAGTCTCAATTTTCACTTTAAAACTGAATCAGGGCTGGCATGTGAATCCCCTTGCAAATTTAGCCTAGGATACACCCTTCACATTTTTCCTTTTACAGATGCTCCCAAATAAGTGCTATAAACTGTATTCATACTTCCAGAATGCAATGCAGTTCACACTTTGGGGAAAATTCAGTACTGCTTGGCAAGTCACCATCATACTTGAATCCTGCTCGCAAACGGCATTTCTTTTTTGGTGTTAATCTACTCCCGCAGGCTTGCTTGCCTGAAGAAAATCAGTTTCTTTCAAAGCTATAATCATCTCCTGCTTGTGGATACAGCAGGATTCCCAACAGCAACTGTACCTTACGGATAAACTTGTTATTCAGCACAAATGGCTAACCAAAGAATTAATATTTGGAAATAAATGAAGCAAACACTGCTGAGCATACATTTTTTTAAGGGGTGGGGTTTTTTTTTGTAAATATTGTTCCAAGTCCTTCTATTACGTACTGGGAACAGCACTAAATTGTTACCAGCACTTTGCTATCCAAGCACTGGAAGTTACACATGTATTTCTGTTCAGCTGTTACATTCAAGTTACTCATTTTTAAGTAACATTCTTGAGCAAACAGGGCACAGCACTTGTTTATATTGCCATAAGTGACAAATCACTTCCCAATACTCTTACAGTGAAGTCTCACTTCAACTAGTTTCATTTCTTCAATGTCTGAAAGTTATTCCTAGGGGAATGGCTTAGTAGTAACACCATTCATAAATGCCTCTACTGAAAAAAAAAAAAAACCCTAAACAAACTAGAATTCATAGACCAAATATTCAGGAGTTGGATGTTTAAATTTTAGTTCTACTAAACCAAAAGCCCTTTAGAGGTTTTTTAACCTGTTACCAAACACAGAAATTAGAGCAACCAAGCAGTAGTACACAAAGATTAGCAGGTAGAAAACAGAGTAGCAGAGGGAGAAAAAAAGGAGGTACTGGTCTGGTACTGACATATTTAATTTATAATGATCAGTTACTAATGACTTTTTTTTTTTAAACCCTAAAATTTAGAATTGGTATGGTTTAGCCAACATAGCACCAATGACACTGAAGGTTCCATGTATTAGTAAGGTATTTTACCCTACACTAGGACACTGTAAATCTGCTGCTTAGGAACAGGTTGCAAAGTGATGTAAATAAAGGCAACTCACAGACTGATGAAGAGGAGAATGGGAAAAAAAAGCATATACTATACCACCTTCTTTGACCGAATCAACATTGAAATTTCCACCATCATAACCATCTCACTTTTGTCCATTTGAGTAAGTCAAATTTATTAACAGTTTGTTTCAGTTTTCAAATGTTTTAGATTTTAGCTACAGAACAGAGCTGTAACAACCACAGGCAGCAATGTTGGTCTAACCAACTCCAAAATACTGCTTCTTTTCACAGAAACAGTACATGAAAGTTCACTGAGACCAGGTGTGTTTGTCTAGGATAGCCACTATTTTGGACAGCCTGTAAGTGCTCCCCCTTCTTTCTGGAAGCGACATTTAGAAGAACTGTAACTTTGAAACTGTGTACCAGTATATTCTTTAAGTAGCCTGTGCCCCTACAGCTGTACGTCTCCCACCACTGTGAAGAGTTATACAGCTGTTGAAGTAAACAAGCAACAGAACCACCCCACGAGGGCCCACCACTCATCTATATTCAAACTGCTCCTCTTAGTTCTGCTCAAACATCCAAACACACAAACACCACCCCAAAAAATGCAATGGAAATGGCCATTTACCTATCATATCTGAAAAGAAGTCTCAAGAACAACTTATTTGGGGTTTTTCAATTTCGGTTAAAACATTCTGCAACGTTTTTGCCGCTTCCCTTATTAAAGGTAAAAGCCTACTAGACGTTTCAAAACACTATTTACAACACTATCATAGATTTACTGTGAGAGTCTAATAAATCACCTGCGTCCAGTTCAGAACCACAACACTGCCCATAAAGGAGTGCTGCAAGCTACAGCCTCCTGAAATAATCTGACCATATTCCTTTTCCATTCCAGAATATGCAGACATACTTATGTGCCAGAAGAGGTTACAGACCGTGACCACGTAAGCCAGCTCTTCCCTCTCCATGTTAAAGCAGCGCTAGGTTGAAGGTTTTCGTGAAAACATGGCTACTGCTGAGAACCACCCAATGCAGAATTAATCGTTACGTCTTTTGAAGACCTGTGAACTAGGAGAGCATACTTTATTCCTCTTCTGTTAAAGCCACCATGCCTTGCGCTCACAACCCTGCCACTACATTTCTTCCCCTCCTGCTTTCCAAGTACACTCTGTATCACACTTCAGTGGAAAAAATAAGCCTACTGATTGTGAGATTTAAGTTGCTTCTGAAAACTAATTCCCACACACAAAAAATGTTTGTGTACTTTATGTGAACATGATTCCACCTATTTACTAACCTTACGTATTCGTCTTGCATGGCACACAGCCGTGACTGGAACTGGGGAAGGCTCTCCAGGGAAGTCGCATACCCTCAGCGCCCCGAAGTCACAGGCGTACTGACTGTGCCTCTACACCTGCAGGCACAGTCCTACACTCCTCAGAGAGCTAGTCTAAGTTCAACTGTCTCTCTTTAAAAGGCAATTCACGTAGAGTGAATGCATTGCAGACCATAAAGATGTAGCCCCTGTTAACGGGTCCATTACACTGCTTGCAGAGAGTACTCTCTCTTGCCTGCAAAGTTAGCATGTACCAACTGCACAGGTGTCAGTGTGCTGTTAGCACCACTTGTCTAGAAAACAGTGACAGTGTCGCTAAGAACTTTCTTCCAGAAATTTTGTTACCCTCTTCTCATTTTTATTCTGAAGAGGAGAAAGGGCACAGCTGAACGTATTCTATCTGTCAGAGAAAAATGATAAATGTAGAAGTAACAAGATTTAATGTAAATGTTTGTGTCATGGGCTGGTCTTTATCTGCCCAGAAAACAGCAAGCCCAGACCTTTTCTGTACACTTAAATCAGCAACCATGTTTCTGTTAAGTCAGACCAGTATTGCTACACAAAGTTACACACTCCTGGTATTACTGAGGAGCTTCAAGGCTTTAAAAAACTATTAGTAAAGCAACAGACAACTGAACAACAGCCTCAAGTTAAAGAAAGGGACAAAACGTAACACTGAATGGTTAAAGACAAGACATAAGATTTTTAAACAGATTCTTGCGTCAGCAGCCCTAGACAGGAGTGCGGTGTTGAGACTCTTCAACAGCATGCTGGGGCCACAGTGCTCATGGTTCCATCAGACACCAACAGCTACTTAACATGACAATTTACTGGACAGTGACAAAACATCCCATTGCACTCCTACACAATTCAGGGAGGGGTGGAGGTGAGAATCTCTCAACCACCACTACTAAATAAGAACACTACCATTTCAGAGTATCTCAACTGTCTTTTATAGCAACAACTACCTTCCCCCAGAACTTCTACACAGTTTCCAAGACACTCTCAGTAATTTATGCAAGTCACCTGGCTCCGTACGTTCACCTAACCTTTAACACTAGGGACCTTTAAGGCACAACCCTACCTGGAGCTACCCACCTCTCAAGATGCTTGTCAGAAGATGGGTAGCTCGAGTTTTACTGAGCGAGACTAGGCTACATGAACACCATCTCCTTTGTTTGCAGCGTGCCATTCTGAACGGCAACAATTCAGAAGCATACTGAGTTTTAATTGTGTCTGGGTCAATTCTGAATCAAGTTATAACATCTCAGTTGAGACAACCTTCAGGATGTTAAGTCAGTAAATCATGTTATGTTATCCTCTCCATTTACGAGCTTGGGACAATGCACACACCTGTTCTGCCACTGTATTAGTGTTATACTCTGGCAGCAAGTAAGATACGTGTTTTCTGGCTTACAGACTGCAAAAAGGAATGGAAGGTAGAAAAAAGCTTTGGGAGTTTGCAGCTACGAATACAAGGAAGGAAACATTGTACATTACTGAGACTGACAGGGTAAATGACTGCTTAGTATGTCCTTAGTGACAGCCACAGATCTTGTGCCATAACTCAATTGCTTTTAACACCACACTAGACTATGAGTATGTTTTCCTAAAGTAATTTACATAACTATAAGCAAGATGTTTGTAATCTCTGGGATAATTACACAGCAATTTTACTCAAATTAAGCCACTGAATAGTATCTTTGAATGGGATGACTGTTTACTTGTCTACCAAGTTCTGTGGGACGCTCAATCGCTTTTTTTTGGAGCACAAAGTAACAGATGCTGCCAGTGGACTTCTCAAAGATTCATGGTTCTCAGCAGTTTTATACTGCAACATAAAACTGTTTTTACAGTGCTAACTAGTTTTACCATGGCATACGTATGCTAGTCTTGTAATTCTGTAGCTTAAATTTAGCTTCTCTGAAAATGCAAGTCCTTTCCAGAAGAGGCAGAAACCAGGAAGAAGGGGGATGAGCTGCAGAATCTGTATGAACAGATTGGTCTTTGTACAGTAACAGCCACAGCCTCTCCCCATCACTACTGCAAGTTTTACTGCGAGGTGACTCATGAGTTGTTACTATTTTCCTACTTCAGCGAAGCAGACACTTACCAAAAAAAAAAAAACCAACCCAAAAAAACCCTGACCACAAAACCCCAGTTTCCTAGAAACCAGGAAGCATATCCTGGAAAGGAGAAAATGCACATGTGAACTCCTGGTCCCTCTACAAGCATTCCTTTTGAGAGGATTCCTGAACGGAAGATGCTCACTAGATTTGCCAGGGAAACTGAGCAAGCTGTGTGGAGTAAACACAGTGACCTTATCCAGGTAAGCTGTGTTTTGTTTTTTAATGAAGTTTAAAGACATTTTAAAGTTATAGTAACTTAAAAAAGCGGTTGCTTCATAACATCCGGTTAAGTGTCTGTTCTCACGAGCAGAAATGGCGTTTCAGTAGGACAACTGAAGCATTCAGATTACATTGGGTTCAGAGAACCTCTACAAAAATTCAGAGTACCAGATTCCCTGACCCTTCCAGCTGAGGTGATGGCCATTAAAAAGGCAGTTTCAATCAGGCAACAGAAGAAAGATCACGTAACTAAAGCTTCCAATGCAGAAATCCTACAGACTACAGAACTGCTCAAGTGTGTGGAAAGATGATATTTCATGTTACAATTTTCTTAAGGGAAATACATGAGAGCATCACATCCCTGCCGTATAAACGGAAGAATTAACAGTTACTAATGCCAAAGTGCATGCAAAGCAAACATCATTTGCAACACTAAGTTACCCAGAACACCACATTTTCTTTTATCTCTTAGGAGAGATGTTATCTAGCTTACATTGCCTGGTTAAAGATTTCTCTACTGTATAGCAAGTTCTCACCAGTGAATTCGGAAGGTTGGAGAGACTTAGAGCCATCAGTGTGATTTAGTATTTGATGCACCAGGCCCAAAGATGTTTCACTTTCTGAAAAGAAGTTCAAGATTGATTTTACTCAAACATGGCATTATTAGACACTATGAGAACATGAATTATTATGCCCTTATTACTACAACAGCCTTATATTTCAGCCCAACATAAGTGTGAAATTCCTAACACCACAACTCTAGAGACTCAGAAATTCTAAACTAGTCAGAAGATCTATATATGCACTCTCTACTCGGTAGTGGAGAAAACAGAGTTAATGAGGATTTTTACTAGCCAATGAATAAAAGCTAGAAATGCTTCCTACGTGTTTATATTTGTCTGCCCATCATTCTTAACATGAGTTTCCACCAAAACGTCACAGATCATTTACTGTGCAGTTATAAACACGACCATCCTTGCATGCTCTCAGGAGCAAAAGTATTACTCCAGCTGGGTTGAAGCTGAATGAGAAAAATACTGTACAAGTGCAAAGTCTCAAAGCCTCCAAAAGTGCTCAGGTGTCTTCCTAACTGTTGACTCTTCCCCCAACCCCAGTCACATTTCCCAGACTCAAGAGGCTTTTCCTTTTACAATTTCCTCCTTCAACTAAGCCTAGGGTGGGCTATTAACACCTGTTACTCCCAAGGCCACTGCCTCTTCAACTATGACCTCAACATCTCAGCCACAGATGGGCCAAGACTGTTAAGCTCCAGTGACAACTGAAAACGGCCAGCACGAGTCAGTATTTTTCATGACCAAGTTTATCCCACAATGTGAAAATAAACGTTTGGAAAAGGGAAAACAGTAAAACAGAGTTGAGACTATTACAGATACAAGGGTTAAATAAGAAGATCTAAACACAGCCAGTGATGGCATGAAAGCAATTAAAGGTTAGGACAAGTCCTCCTATTCTGCCACAAGGACTGAGGAGCTTCTTCCTGCTTCTCTCCAGGAAAGGTATGTCTGAAAACAGGTGTCAGGTACCCTTAATGAGAACATGAAAAAAACACTATGGATCAATTAACCAACATTACAAATTTGGAGATGGAAATGCTAAACACCATTTGGGAAACACAAGCATAGTTTACCATCCTGCTAATGATGCAGGATAGTGATACATCCCCAAGTGTGCAAACTTGCTTTGAAAAAAGCAGATTGAGAGGAAAACAAGGTATCCAAGTTTACTGGGAAAGAGACATTATTTCTATGGAACTCCCACAGAGAAAGTTACTGAATAGCAAAGCACAACTTGCAGCACATCATCTAAAGCTCTAGTTTACAAGGCACAGTAAAGCTTCTCTGAATTCTCTAACTATATACTGTATAGGAAAAACTGTGGGCATCCAGAAAGGTCTACAATCCCAAACATTTGGACTCTAAGAATTTTCAGAAAGGCTTCTGTTAGAATAAGCTTCTTCTCAAAGAAAGAATTACAAATTTAGTGAGCAGACTCTTAGACTGCTAACCTCTCTAGTCTTGAAAGCAGGCAGACTTTCTTTTCAAAGTGAGCCAGCTTCTAGAGGAAGAAGCCAGAAGAGAACAGAATGCAAGCTGGTTGTAAGGTCTTACTGTGGAGCCTGGGAACCAGTGCTCCAATCTTTCACCAGTGACTTATCTCTGTTCTACCTCCTAAACACAAGGCTGCAACACAATCATACATGCCGTGCAGTTTTAAATGTCTCAAACTTCTGATGACTAGATGCAAGCATCCAAAAACATGAATGTAACCTATTTAACAGCAAGTCTCCAGCAGAAAGCAGAGTTTCTCTGTAATGTGATGCAGCTCAAAGACTACCACTTGCCTGGCAAAATGAGATGAAACAAGGAAGACTAAACTCGTGGGACACAAATATTTCACATGAATCTTCATGCCTACTGTATACTCCAGACTTAAGACACAAGCTCCATCTCAGAAGATTACCATTCAGGAACTTGATGAGACTGTACAGACTCTTTTTCTGAAGTATTTTTGTTGCATTTTGTTCAGAGCGAGTAGCTTCCCTGCTGAACAAGCTATTGCTCCACCAGAATCATGCTGTTACAATCTTGGCTACTTTTTAGTGGCGTTCTGTATAACGTATGCCTGAAGATCTTGAATCAGCTATTTTTTGCAAGAGAGCAAAGGATGTTTTTCCATAATTCTTCAGTAAGATGAAAAGGAACACCCCTCTTCAAAAGTGATGTTATTCTTCTTGGCCACCTGATGCTCCTTCCAAAGCCTGTTCTTCAAAAGACAAGTCCAGTACAAGCCCCATTTTCAAGGGACACTTTTTTTGACATCCCTTCTCAGTTTGCACATAAAATCTCAATACATCAACTTCATCTTTCACAGATCTTTTATGCTGAGCACTCTGAAAGCCACGACCAGAACAACTTGCATTTCTTCCGTGTCAAAGACACTTCAAACCATTTATAAAATTCCTGGGGCTCTTTAGGGAAACCTCTCAGATCAGGATGAAAAACAGTGCTTCCTATACCCAGAACAGTTTTTCTAACACATCCTCTGATTAACAGAAAACCTGAGATATCATCTCAACTTCCTCATGCCTGTGCTGGCCATGCAAAGTTTAAAAGCAAAGTTTTTCACACCCATTTTTCAGCATGTCAGCAGCATGTGGCCTGGCTCGTTCAAGGAGGAAAAAGCTCAAGAATTCTCTAAACTTTTAATGGGCAAAGAGACAAAACTTGTCACAGGATGGTGCACAGCAAACACAGCAACATGACCACCTCTGCTGGCCACTACAGAACGCCAGTATGAGCTTCATCCTAAAGGCAAGCAATGTGGTTTGACCACAACTCACACTAGCAGCCAAAGGGTAAAACGATTTGCATAGAACAAGGTGCATTCATGTTTTCTGTTAGAGACCTACTGTCACTTCAAACCCTTAAAAGGCAAGGGGAATCAATCCTAGAAATCCACACCTGCAACAAACTCCCAGCTTTAAAGGCATCTAAGAAAAAGGAACAGTGACGTTAGAGGACTGTAAATCTGCAGTAGTGACTGTTAGAAAAACATGGATACAGATGTTAGGTACCTCAGGTTCTTCACAGTATTTGCTACAGAAAAGAAGATGACTTCACCTACATCAGCTGCAGCCCCAACTGACATGCACCTCTGAAGAAGTCAGTCGTACACTCAAGACCTACAAACACTCCTGTAATCTGTGCGGACAAGGGATCTTAAAGGATTCTTCAACAAACTGACAAAAGAACACTAGAAGACAGAATGGCACCAAAATGAAGGAGACCATATGGGCCTTTCAAACATCAACACCTAAACACATAATTACCATTACGCCACATAGACACAAACTCGTATACACCTCCAATGCTACAAGAATCCCAATTAAGATTATTTGTAACTATAACCAGGTAGATTGTACCTGTGTATTAATAACAGGTGACTATCCAAAGACTGTGGTAGCTAATTTAAAGTGTATCTATGAATTCAGACATAGGTACATTTCTTTTAAATTATTTCATTCCTGTATCAAGCCCTAATAAAAATATGACTCTAAGCTCTGTAACACACTCAGAAAAGACTGGAATACTAACTTAAACATTTTACACAGATAAATCATCCGCATAGAATTCCAAGCACAAGTAATTGTAATATGCTAGGTACTCCTGTGTATGGATTACTTTCCCACAGGCTTCTAAATACAACCAGACAAAGACTTGTACAGAACTCATCACTATAAATAAAAGCTGCATTTAATTTCTAAATGATTTAGTAATCCATTTAAGGAAAAAAGATTCTAAGATAGTTATGTGTGTGTTTATACACACACAGACATATGCATTAAACTTGATCAGGAAATTTCTCAAGTCTATGTGATTTTCAGATGTAATGTATTGCCCATTAATATTTTATAGCGTGTTTATAGGCTATTTACCACACAGTTGTGTTTTCACGCTAGTAACCAGACTACTTTATCACAGCTCAGACTGGCCACTAGACAGATGCTCTCATTCAGTTCTGGAGTTGGTTTACTCATTTGAAACACTGGAGGGGCAGAATTTAAATTCCGAAAGCCATACTTGAATCACAAACCAGGAGTACCATCAGCGTTAGCCCTAACACACTTTGAGCAAGAAGAGTCAAAAACGAATGGGGTGTGGGAGCAAAGACCTACTCTAGGACTGCATGGAGAGGAAACATAAAATAAAGTAGAACAAAGCTGCTCTCTACGTATAAAAAAATGCAAGGAGGAAGAATTCTCAGAAAACAAACCCCCCCACCAAACAGGTGGTGCAGGGAAGGAAGGTACAAAATATATTGGAAAACAGGAGGATTAAAGTAATCTGATACCAGGGTAACGCTTTCTTTGAGCAATCTCCAAAACATCCTATAATTTGGAGAGTTTATTAGGTATATGCCTCTCTCCCAACTCCTACATAGTCCAGGATTTCTAATTTATTTCCAAAACCATAATTCCAAATGGCAAGGAAATCATGCTTCTAGAAAGGCCTTACAACACAGTGGTGAGCTTTTACTGTATTTCTTTGCAAAAATCTACATCCTTTACTTTCTAGGAGATGATGACACTTAACATACTGACTGATCAAGATTGAAGAGTTACTTAAACTATACTCTGTGTAAGTACCAGCCTTCCATTGTGAAGAGCCCAACATAAATAAAGAGTGATGCTATCAAACAGCATTCCAATTAAAAACCAGTAACACCACATCAAGTTTTCTTAGCATCAGGTCATCAAGTCTGTAACTCAGGTTCTGTAAGCTGTAACCTGCCACTTGTTGACCAGATGCAGAGGTGATTAATCCAAGAATTTTGCCAAGCAAGAGCAGATGCACCACGGGGGGTGGTGGTGTGATTTTTGGATGCAAAATGGCATTTAGTTTCATGTAAGTTCAAGTAAGTATTCATAACATGCCAGGATCTTAAATACAAACATTTTCACAGACTCTTCTAGGTTGGAAAAGACCTTTAAGATCAAGTTCAATCACTAACCTAACACTGCCAAGTCCACCACTAAACCATGTCCCTAAGCACCTCTCCCACAGGTCTTTCAAATCCCTCCAGGGATGGCGACTCAACCACCTCCCTGGGCAGCCCGTTCCAGTGCCTTACAACCCCTTCAGTGAAGACATTTTTCCAAATATCCAATCTAAACCTCCCCTAGTGCAACTTGAGGCCGTTTCCTCTTGTCCTATTGTTTGTCACTTGGGAGAAGAGACCAACCCCCACCCGTTTTAGCTAAACATTTCCCACCACCACACCATGTACTAGGAAATATTTGGAATGTGATATTTAAAACTTGAAAATACACAGATTGACATGTTCTTAACCCCAGATCTTCGGAGTCATATTAAACCCTTCACAATACTGGTTTCTAAACCTTCAAATTTCTAAAACTGTAATTACATACCAAGGTAGCACTTGCATAAACTGGAGATGCAGTACATTACTGCTAGCAATAAATACAAATAAATATTCTACATAGCAAATAAAGAGGAAAAAAGCAAAGGTGGGCTGTTACCATCAAACCAGACCACAACGTAAAGAAGGATAACCTAATGATATTCTGGATTTTCTGAGCCAAGTTTAATATTTCTAGAAGCAAGTTTGTCAAAATAAACATACCAAAATGTGCTGAACCACTGCTACTTTTACTTTGTATAGAGGTACTGCATGTCTGGGTCCCGGGTTGTGCTGTGCCTGTTCGATTTATACCCCTGTATAGTTTCCTACAGGAGAGTTCATCATTGTCACTGTCATGTAGGGATGGTGTCCGAGGCCTAAAATGCCGCCATCTACATGATTTGATATTGACTAGTATCTGACTGAGGTCTTTCGAGAAAGATTTGTCCGAGGTATTTGTTTCTGAGGTATTGGCAAATTGACTGATTGAAGAGTGTTGTGATGAGGAAAACATTTCCAAATCCAGCTGATGAAATGTATTATCGTAATCCGAATGCGCTCTGTCTAGTAGCACCCTACAAAGAGGAAAACCAATGCAGAATTACACAGTGGCAAGAAAATACCAAGGAAGTCAGTTCGCCATGCATGCTTGGGAATGATGAAGGGACAGAGGAAACTACACAGCAAACTGTCCTAGAACGGGAAACCTACTCCCAAACAGACACAATGCATGACTACACATTATTTTACAGTAAGTAGCATGTTCAGGTTTCTCTTCACACGTGTATTCTAGCTTTTACTGTTTGAACACCTGATGTACGTTGTCATGTATATACTGACACTGCAACAACACACGGAAGTTTATTTTTTAAGTCATCAGGGTGGAAGATAAGACTTCCACAATGCAAAGAAAAAACCTAGAGAATACAACCGCTTAAGTAACTAATAAGTGATTCAAATGCCGTCCTAAAGAGATTTCAGTTCAGAAGCCTTACTGCCACATACACTGAATACACCAACCACCATCCCAACAGTGGAGATGTCGCATGTTAACTTCCGAATCCCCTTGCAAAATCCCAGTGAGAGTCTTCAGCTCCCATTCTGATTTTGCAGATATGCCCACCTGACTTGCCAACAGGCAGAGAGGGCTAAGCGTTAACTTGAAAGACTAATCACATTCTTCATTTTTTTTAGTTAAATTAAATTTAATGTCAATTAAATGCCATTAAGTACAATTTTCTTAAATACTGTGTGATGTCTTTAAGAAACAGCACTTACACACTGAACAATTTATAAATTGTTTTTGAGAAAGATGCTTAAAAGCAAAATGCCTGAAGTCCTCAATTCTTCGCTATTTGTGATGATGTTTGAAATTTAACAGTTATTGTCACTTAAGAATTCTTCCCAAAGTTCTCCTCTACAACCGGCACATCACCAAATATGGTCCGAACTCAGAAAACCAATTTCTGAAAAACGTGATTTTCACTATTTGAAGACAACTATGCAAATAACTTAAATACAAGTCACCAATCACAACTGAAAACATACACGTATTTCCAGCTCAGAACTGAGGAGTGCCACCAATAAAAAAACTAGAAACACTTAAGCAAACAGTATTTAAGTGGCTTCCACTACCACAAAACAAAAATGGAGACATTAACCAGGGGAACTTGTATCAAATAGAAGTACTTAAAATCAATCTCTTCGATATCTCCATTTTAGAGGGATTTTTTTAAAAACACTTTGCTGTTTATGTCTTACTGGTTTTCATTTGTAAATTTTGTTTTTAAAAACAGCAAGAGTTTGTGCAGCACTTACCTTCCACCACGGCCAACCCGTCTTCGTGCAAACCCAATACACCTCTGGGGTACAGTGAGGGTGGTTAAGCAGTATCTGTAACGCACGTCTCCTAATCTTCCCTCTTTAGGGCTACTCCATGGCCAGTTGCCAGGTTGGTCTAAATGAGGCTTAAAATAATTTAAACAATTAAACACAAGATGTTTTCCCACAGTGATCCTCTGTCTTATCTATCATAAGGGAATTCTACTTACAGCATAGTACTGACAGCCTGCTTTCCTACGGAAGGCGAAAGGACCATCGGGATCGTTTTCTTCCTCAGCCTCCGAAGAACCAGACAAAATCTTGAAAGAAGGGATGGGGAGTGTATGAGGACAGGTATTAGTAAATTCAGGAGTTTTACTTCTATTCTTTCCCTAAGAGCAGCATAGAACTCTGGAGGTCCTACCTGGGAGAGAGGTTCTTCATCTGAGCTAGGAAAATCATACTGATTCAGATCCTTAGCATTAAAGACTGGCAGTGCAGCAGGACTTGTCTGTTGAGGAGTAGCAGCAGCAGACGAAGGTAAGACTTTTGGCTTCTTCTCATACTTCCTTTTGGGTCTAATAACATCAGGTTTATCTTGCTGCAAGGAAAAAAAAAAAAAAAAGCAGTGTAAAATTACACACAGAAGGAAATAAGATGAAAACAAGAGTTTTCCCAAACTCCTGTGTAAGCAAGCTAAAAAGTGAACTCATCTCTCCACCATCTTGGTGGCAAAACATGCAGCCATTTCCCGAGTATTTGTATTTCATTTCCAGTAACTGGAGTGTTTAACAGACAAGGTGGAATCAGGCACCTTGTCTCTCATCACACTCACCAGGTGCTCAATCCATGCTCGATAATCTAAAAAAACCTAGTGGTTACGATAACTACTACTGTTGAGAAGTAGACACAAGTGTGTACAATGATCTCCATGTGACACCTTTTTCCCTTCTAACAGATTAAATTAATAGTAAATCCCTAACATTGCACAAATATCGAAGCACCAAACAATGCTTTAAAGGCAAAACCAGAAGTTAAACTTCTCAAAGATACCTACAATCTCAGCAAATCCTTTAAAAACTAAACGTTTTTCCCCCATACTACCCAGTGTCAAGTTTAAGTGCATTTCCCATGTTTCCATCATCGCTAATACGTGGGTGCACTCCAGCAACCTCAACTACAATGCTCTACTGGTCAATGCAAGTATCCACTGATTCAAGCCACCCTGTCAGACTGAGAACAGCCTTTGGACATTCTTCAGTTATAAGAAGTCTTTGTTCAAAATTCAAATTATACCTCAGAATTTCTCCAGTGTTACCTGACCTACTTAATATGTTCAGTTGTTGGCACTGTAGCTATGCTTTGTATGACACAAAATTAAAGCCTGCAGGGAAAAAAAAGTCAGCTGTCTAAATCACGTAAGATTATTCGATACATTACCTAAATACCAAAGCCAGACAACAATATACAGCATGCTGGGAATATGAGTGGATCATATTAAAAATATAACCAACCACAAAACAACCCTCCAAATTAAAATATCCAATATCTAGGTAACAAGAGTTCTGTTCAGGATATCCTAACTGTATAGACATTATTAGAGAAAAATATTCATATCTCCCAGAATGTGTGTCCTTTTGTCTGTAGTTCATCTATATTTCCTTTATGCCTTTCTTGGGGCATGCCAGTATTCTGTTATCCTCACAACTCCAACACAACAAAGCATTTTATTCCAAATGCAGCTTTGCTAGTCTATTTCCAGTCTGAAAAACACTCACCCTCCTAAAATGCTGCATCTTGCACACATAACAGCGTGAACTAGTAACACTGTTACTGACATTACTCACTTTAACTTTAAATTCTTTCAGTTCCATAGCTTCTTGGTGTTTAAAAGTACTGCTGTTAGTCACGGGAATGATGGGAATAGCATAGGTAGGTTTCATTGGCTGCCGCTGCGCCATGACCTCAGACATGATCTCTCCACCATAGTCGCCCAAATTATACCTGAAATCAGATTTATTTTTTTTTTTAGTTTGTTGGAACACTTACATTTTAAGTCTGGTGAAAAATTGTGCGACACAGTAATACTTGCAACTTGGGGTAAAGGGACATCCAGGATGACAGCAAGAAGTACAGAAAGTAGTATTACAGAAGGGGACTAAACATGGAAACTTTCTTGCGATGATAAATGCCGATAAATAAGAAGGATAACTACCCGGTAAAGCCTGTAAAACATCTTCAAAAGATAATACTGTAAAGGAAAGAACAGGGGAGAGTTTCCCTTCCCCAGTCACCTGGGGATAGGTGCCATTTAAAAGCATACATTTATCACCCTAAGGTTTTAAACAGTGAGGCGGAGTGCCTTACTCCTGAATCCTCCCTGTGTTAGGGAGTATCTTCACTACAAGCAGATCCATGAAACACTGTATTTCAAGTCCTGTGGAAAGTGCTGAGTTGAAGTGCAGTTTTCCATTCTGAGGGCAGCATTAGAGTCCTTCCTCTACTCAACAGCTTTTCTTGAAAAAGCTACTGGGAAATCTTTGAGATTTCTCCCCTCTATTTCTACTGGAAAGGAAAATTCACCGTTTGAAAAAAGGGCCGCGGTCTCCCTAAGAAGCCAGACTAAGAAGTTTTAGAGCTTTAAAATACTTACCAAACATCCATGTTTTCCAACATGGATGCTTAAGCTAGAGAAGTCTGTTCAGGTGCTAAGTATCAACCTAAAGAACAACTCCCCATTGCAAAGTGATTCTCAGTTGATTGGGAAACTGACAGTTGACAAAGTAGAGCATTTGGTCTTCAGCACAGCTGACAAACAGGATGTCAAAAGCAGCACTAGTTGGGCATGACTCACAGAACAGTATTTTATACTGTATGAAAAGCTTATTTGATTTTCTCTAGAGGGTACTGGGATCAAGCTTTGCTAAAAAAAGAACAGCAATAATGAAGAAAGAATGATAACGATTGGAAATGGCCTTAAAATTATCTGAGATTTCCTTGATCTACACATTTAAGTTTAAGACAAATTTCCAAATGAATTCACCTGAAACTATGATCTCATGTATAATATACAGGATATATACCTACATTTGGATATATGTACGCATGTAATAAACCAGTGTAGATTAGTGTGATGGGTCACTTGCCTGTAATAAGCAACTTCCTATCGTTTCCTTTTGCTCTCTATAGCCAAATGTGAAAATACGCTATCCTGTAAGCCTGAGAGTCTAAGCATTAATTTAACAATCTCTCACTGTTTTAAGTATTTGTGGGAATCTGTACACAAGGGAGTTTCCAAAGCCTTTGCATCAAATTTTCATAAACATTACCTCTTTTCCATAATTTCCAGTGTTAAATGCAGCAACTCTCTCTTGCTTTTTTCCCTCCTCTTTATCATCTCCAGGATGGTTACTGCACGACTCAGATCTCGACGCAGCTTAAGCATCTTCTCATAAGATGCCTCATCATTTTTTCGATTCTGTAGATACACAGCGTATATGTTTCCCCACATCATTTAAATAACCTGAATTAAAGTTCTACATATTTATGTATATATTTTAAAAAAAATCAATCACATGCTAAAACGAAGAGCAGCATGTGCATGTTATCAATGAGCTACAGCTTACCAACACCATCAGCAGGTTTAGCAGTAGATTTAGTGAAAAAAAAAAAATTACTCCACACTTTCATTCAATAGCTGTCCTAAAATAATTAATTTTGTATTTTCACCCTTGCCAATTAAAAGAAAAGAACACCCCAACTTCTGTTGTTTTATACTACATAGCAGAATTGGTTTATAAGCTACTTTTCAAGAGGGGGAAAAAATGAAGAAAGCAGAGAGAAGTATTGATCTACTTACTTTCCGTGTCTGCATCTTTTCTGTTCGTCTTCTAAAAGCAACGTAAGGGTCATTTGTGCTCGAACCATCTCGCTTCTCTTGTTTCACTGCTGGGATAAGAGAGGGACCTCGACAGTTTTTCCTCTTTTTAATCCAGTACTCATACACTTCTCTGATCAATTCATCATCTTCCTTCAGCAACAGCTTGGCCTCTTGCAGGCTCACTGGCTAAATGTAAAACCCAGCATGTCACTTTCACGTAGCATCGTACAGAGTGCTCATTTCAAATTCTTTAATCAAAGTACCATTGTACCTGCTGACCGCTGCCCTTTTCTAGTCGGTCTATCATCTCCTCAAACTGCAAAGGAGAGATGTCCATTCTTTTCTTCAACTTATTCACAAAGATCTCGTCTTCCGAATCCAAGTCATAATCTGGCTGCTCAGCATCCAAACTAAAAGCTGAAGGATACAGTGAAAGTTAAAGTTAGAACAAAACACTTCTGTAGTAAAGCTAATTGCAGTGTCTGGAGTACACACCAGGTTCTTCTGAAGACAAACCCAAGATTAATTGTTTGAATGTTACTAGCTTTTTTCTTGAAAAATTACAGTTAAGAATCAGGAAAAAGGCTTGATATCTATTTAACCATGCTTTTGTTAACCAATGAAAGCTTACTAGTGGTCAAACCAACTAGTGGCTTTCAATGTCACTGTTTTGCGGAAGAATTTTTTAGATTGGTCAAAATTTTCAATGCTGGCTAGTAATTCCGCAGTTTTATGCACCGTATTATCAGTAGTTCAGACTTCAGCCCACATGCACCTTAAAGGTTCTTCTACAAAAATATGGGTAGACTGTATTAGTGACCTTACACACATTTTCATCAACGATTTTTATGATGTAGACAAGTCAGACTAAACCGGCTCAGCATGGTCTACCCTGTATAGCAAGGCATCTTCAAAACAAACAATGTTTTGAAGAACACAAATGTTTCGTTTTCCACAACAGCCTAGGAAAATGCAGTATTCTACATTCAAAACAAGACCTCCCTAGTCCTCATGCCTCAGTCAAGCTGGTTTAGTTTACGAGAGATTAATTTCTTCCCTAGTGCACGCTTGGAAACACGTTGTGAAAAGCATCACCTGCTGTTAAACAAACAGGTAGAATACAATGCAGCTGAAAATCACCATTTCAGCTGTTAGACCACTAGATAAGGAAAAGAAGAACGAAAGGGTGTAACATTAGTACAAGCATGGAAGACTACTAGTATCCATCTCTGCGTTTGCTTAGGAGCAGAGCAACATGCTTTAGTCTGTCTGATCTTCCACCTGCTCTACTGGAAGACGTCCCTCACACTGCAGAGGGGGTTGGACTAGATAACCTTCAGAAGTCCTGTCCAACCCAAGCTATTTTATGATTCTAATACTTGGCCATCACTGAAGCTTGGACCAATACAGAAGCCTAACATTTAACCAAAGTTAATTAGGCATGTGTGATGGCTTTAGTTGGGACAGAGTTAGTTTTCTTTGCAGTAGCTAGCACGAGGCTATGTTTTGGGTTTGTGCTGAGAACACTGATAACACTGGTGTTTTTAGTTATTGCTAGGGAGTGTTTGTACCAATTCAAGGACTTCTTCAGCTTCATGGTACTTGATTGCTAGCTGGGGTTGAACCACAACAGCACGAGATCTGTCTACATTGCACAGATACTACTTTTTAAATTCTATTAATTACACCATACAACAGAATTCTGCAACAAATTACTTCAGGTAACTTTTACAAACATTATGAAAATATATAATGTGGTGCTCACATCCATACAGGACAGCTGCTATCTTCCAACAAAACCAAGATCTCTACTCACTTGCAAGCCAGTGATACAGAATACTTCCATGCAGGCACAGGCAAATACTACTACTCCTGAGCTTCCCAATCCACCCTACTGTCATTTTATCCTGGTTAAGCTTCAGGGGACAGGTACTCTGTTTCTTAACTATGAACTATCTATTACATATTCCCCTCTTCAAGTAGGCCTGTGTCTGTCCTTGCTAATGAACCTAAATCCCCCTGCAAGCGGTAACTACTGATTGTTACGGAGGGCAGAAACAGACCCCTGAGATTACTAAATTTTAAGTATTAACATACAGACACATACTCAAGAAGGACTGTGCTGTCCACAACAAGGACATTATTTACTTTTTGAGCAAGAACTAAAGAACTTTGGTAAGAGGTATGAGTATTCCTTTACTTGATGGAAAAAATAATTCTCAGAAGTCTTAAGGTAAGCTCAACAGACATTCAAGAGAAATCACACTAGCAAAATAAAGTTCTCAACATGGACTTTAATGAATGAGCTACTGCACTTACGCTGTATGTGAATCAGCTGCTTTGGCATTTTAAATTCTCCAGGATATATAGATTCATAGTATGCAATATTACTTTCTGCTTCTGGAACCGGTATAACCATGTTATCCCTCTTCTCTCCATATACTTGTTGTGCAGAGATAGCCCGTTGGAGATGATGTTCCTATAAACAAAAAAGTCAAGATGAAAATCTGAGAAAATATTTTCAGAGATCAGACTTGTTAAAGTTGAAGGAAGTCTATTTCTTTGCAAATGCTCTCATTCCAAATCCCGCAGACCAGACCTAGGAAATCGATATTGCACACTTGACTCAAAATGCACTCCACAAACCAGGTTTTTCCAGTAGGTGGAGCTCTCCCTCTTACACAAACACACCACTTCAGTTACTGAACTTTGTAGTCAAGTTCTATGTTCTTGGCACACCAAGCTACATAAATCCATCTTTACGTATTTCTGGAGAGACACTTAAGATTGATTAGGCATACAGATTATAACAAGTAGCTGCAGACAGATATTCACTCTGGTATTATTCTGTATCTGCTACCGCCATTTATTGCCAGTGATGTCAGAAAACCAGAAAGGAGGCTTGTCATCATCTCCTATTAAGAAGAGAAGCAACTATTTTTACCCTGACAGAGAATGATTCCTAAAGACACTCCTCTTCCCCACCCCCCACCGGTCAAATACAGTTTATTATTGAAGTATAAACCACAAGGATGGGAATAATTAACTTTTAGACATCTGCACCCGTTTGTCAAGCTTACAAGTAAATTACATTTATCTGTTACTACAACCCAAGTACGAATCCTAGTAATTTTCTAATGCTACTATTCAAATGCATTCCATTCTTCCTGTGATGCTGTCAAGACAGCAAGTCATATCAGCTGAGTTCATATAGGTACGAACAAAAACCCAACACAGCAAGATGTGTGCATGTATATAAATGGTTTACTGACAGTGTAACATTGTATTTTTTCCCTAGTACGAAAGCTGGTTTAAGTTTTTGTACTGTTCCTTCCTAGGTGCTCAGTAAACCAGTGCTGCATTAGTTGTGCCAATACAGCTACCACTGAGATGCCACAAAACACACTACCCAAAACAGGAACTGCACTGAAAGGGTGTCGGGGATAATTAGTTTTATTTTTGAAGTAAAAACGTATCAGTGTTCATATGTAGGATCTTTATCTGCCTGACTTAATTTACCCCCTCTTCAGTACAATAAAGGCAATTAACATCTTTTAATTGTTAAAAATAAAGGTCTATTGTAAACTGCAGTTAGTGCTG
Source organism: Rhynochetos jubatus (assembly GCA_027574665.1). Taxonomy (NCBI): domain Eukaryota; kingdom Metazoa; phylum Chordata; class Aves; order Eurypygiformes; family Rhynochetidae; genus Rhynochetos; species Rhynochetos jubatus. Next base: position 15,860,465 of record CM050653.1, on the reverse strand, counting down.
CCCCAAACTAAAACTTGTTCCAAGGTAAAATTCTGCTGCAAGGATTCACATGATTTTAGCCTATCTTTACTTTCAGAGATTTTTTTTACAAGTCCACTGCTATAAAGTTTCTTCACTAAAAGAGACTAATTGTGAGACTAAGATGTACAGTTGCGAGTAAAACCCACTGGACTGATTTTGATCCTCTAGCATTTGTTAAGCGCAGACACATGGCACCTAGGTAGGAGATGTGGCCACTAAAATTCTTTCTTGGGTATGGTACAATATAATTTCTTTTCTACCTTTTAGTGAAGCACTGCTGGACACCTCAAATTTGTGTAAACAGTAATAATTCTTCAGCATTTTGTCCCAATAGCTGCAACTGTTGTAGAAGAGGAAATTAAGCTTTATTTCCATATAGTATAGTAGGATTTATGTCAAACGCATAGTAATAGCTAATGGTTTTTGAGTAACAGCAAAGCCTTACTGAATGATTCCTGACACATTTATACTAACTTGCGTTTTTCAACACAAAAATTCCTTTGTTTCAATGAAAAGGGGGTTAGACACTAAGTTAAGATTTCAATTTCTCTGATACGGAAATGGGCACTGCTGGTTAATACCAGTAGTATGTACTAATTTGCTAAGTCTTCAGTAACGTGTATTTAAAGAAATCTTAATATTCTGGAAACAGAAGCACAAGTTGGTTTTGCTCAACATTCACACCCATTACAGAAAATATCCAGTACTTGAGCAGAGTGTTAGTAGACCCATGTTATGAAAGCAACTGGATAAATGTTCCTCCGCTGAAACAAGTAAACTGTTCTGCTGTTCATATCTGTTTCAATTCATCACAAGAGACACTCCACTAAATAAAAGAAAATAACCAACAAGGCAACCTCCCCTTCACACCCCCAGGCACCAAGTTCTCACTTACTTAGACTGACTTGCCCCCTCCCTCAACCTCAACATCTCAGCTGGTGGCTCAGCACACCTCTCCTGGTAACGCATATAGTCAGGTGTGATACTAATTCTGGAAGCATTTACTTTTAACATGAAAGCACGTTAAAAATCTACGGTTAACCAACCTACTACAGCTGACTGCAGAACAGAAACTGTAATTCTCCACTGTGACTGCACAGCTGTTTACTCCCACCCAAATGCAACACTGCATTCACCTAAAACCATAGCCTTCCATTTAAAAATGCAGTGGTTTCCTCAGTTTGCCAGACTGATTTTGATTCCAAATCCTAACCAAAGATGCTGACTGCTCTTAGTGTTATCTTGATTTAATATGTAGATGCTGTAGTTGGAGTCACTCCTGAAACACCAACAGGCATTTAAAGACACATCTCTTCAGGAATTTAACCAATCTTCTCACTCTGACTGTTCATCCACTTCCAGACAGTTTTCCAATCAGATATATTTCCACTATACAACAGTTTAATAATACCATTTCTGTTCATTGCATAAAAAATGCTTTTTGATACCGCCATGCTCAAAGTCAATATGCAACCAGCCACTAGGTCACCTGTACTGCCAAACAAAGACATTAGACAGGATTAACCGAGGTTTGTTCTTGAAAACCTCTTACGAGTTGTTCACCAAGAGACTAGTATCTTCAGGTGAACACTGGGGCCAAATAATATACATTATCCATACTCCTCCAGGAGCTACTGTCAAGACCACTTGCCTGTAACCTTCTCAAAAGGCTCTTATGGGGTTTTGGTTTGGGGTTTTTGGTTTGAGGGTTTTTTTGGTGGGTTTTGTGGTATAAGCAGCACTTTCTCCCTTCTCCTCTGAAACATCATCTGCCCCTCAGAAGTTCTCAAATAGCTGTGAAATTATTTGAGACTGTTTCTTTAAATTCCTAGCATGACTTTTAGGTGGGTTAGCCAAGCTCAAAGGTTATAATTTGTCATGTCAGAAGGAAACTTGTCTTACAATTAGCTACCACCACAGGTACCCCTTGCTGTCATTCTTATTACCACTGCCTTATGCCAGACAACCTATGATGACAGCTTAGGGAACCAAATCCACAGAAAGCCATCTCTCTCCTGTTATTTCCCCTGAAAACAAATTAGAAACAATTTGTCTGCCAATTCAGCTTCATGAACTGTTGGGGGGTGGTGGTGGTGGTGTTGGGGGGAGCAGTGGGGGAAAGGGCAGAAGAGAGAAAGATTATTCCCTTTGGAAGCAGCTAGCCATTAAACTGGCTTAGCTGCAGCACTACATTAAAAAATGTCTTCTTAATCTTTTTGCTCTTGATAGTCTTTTTAAAATGCATGAAAAGCTATGGCAGATAAACATTTCAACCTCCTCAGTATCAAACTGAATCAAGAAGTTTTCCTCCTACTACAAGCATTTACAGAACATTCTCTTCTTATTCTGCACATTCATTGCTAGATGGATCTCATCTTCTCTTTCTGAGGTAAACCTTTCATGTAAATATTAACCATTCACCTATTATTTGTTTCTATTGATCAGTTTCCACTTCCAGTGCATTCAGATTTCTGTGTTACCATACCCTTACTCAAACTACATTGCCGCAGTTGTCTTACACAAACTCAGCCTGGACTACTGAAGAACACAGCAGCTTGAGCAATCTCTTCCCTCCCTCTCAACTTGCTTCTCCTGGATCTTCCATACGTACCCTGTCTCACAACATGTACTTATTGAAGGTAGTTTATTCTCACCACAACTGCCTTCCACTTTTACATTTAACTGTTTTCAATCTATTAGTCAGGCTTTTATTCAGAAAAGCTTCCCTCTTCATCTGCCTTCTCTGCCCAACATAAAAAGCTATCAGAAATATAACTTTGGGAGTTTTTTGTACTGTGATGCTAGTTTGATCCAGTGCTTTCAGAATGATGGTATTATTCCTACAACTTCATTCCCACTACCCTGTAGTAATACTCATCCAAGTTTGTGCTTAAAGGTATTCAGAGTCCATCGAAAACCTGGAAATATGCTTGCTCTTCCACCCCCCAAGTTCATGTTCCATCAGGTGAGCTTTCTACGCTGGCTCCTCACGCAGTCAGACAATCCCAGAGTCAAATGGATGCAGCCCAGACAGAGGGTGTCTAGGGAAAAGGGCAGCTTCAGCACCGTTTGCAACACCCACCCAGGAACACAAAACTGCACCTTATTCCTCCCACTGTTCCCCTGTCCAGAAAAGTACTGGAACAGTTAAAATTCCAATGCTTATCAGATTACCAGGCTAGTTGCTTAAGAAACCCAAAAGTTCAGCAATCACCTTCATCGTTTAAATATTTCCCTAAGTAGACAGTGTGCAGGAAAAGCCCACCAAAACAGCAACCCTTCTCCTGACTGCCCAGCATATAGCCAGGCATGATGTTCCCAAGAAATCTACGATGCAAAATTGTATCTCAACACCATCCTTTATTCTGTAGTCTTCCTTTCTAGTAAGATACCAGGTTTGTCCCTTGTATTCACTCTTATTTTATCAGTACTACCATGCATGTTCCAAAACATCGGAGTGAAAAGATAATCTAAAGTAAATTGGCAGCAATGAAGGCTCTAGGAAAAGCAGGAATGCAGCAGAGCAGCTTTCACTGCAGCCTGAAGGAACTGGAACTTCAGTTCTGCTTGGGGGGGCAACAGGACTGCTCTCAAATAAGCAAGGACATAAGCGTAATTCTTCAAAACAAGTTTAGTACTTGCATACTTGTTGCACTGGTAGCACGCTACATTAAAAAAAAGCTGTATTACAGTAATTAGCAAATACAAAAGGATACTATAATTGCAGTTCAACCTGATTACAAGAGTAGGCACTCTTGCCTGCAAGCAGAAGCATGGCAATTGAAAGCAAGCTGTATTTGCCTGCTTTCACATTTTTGTTATACTTGGTAAGCTTCTGGCAACATGACTGTTGGATTCCTAGTTACAGTTTCTCAAAGAAAACTGGCACCAACAGAGCACAAAGACACCTTTGACAAAATATTTACTCTGCAGCACACCCTAGAGACTAAATTCAAAGTTAGTTAACCACAACACAAGACATTAAAAACCTAAGTGACATAACCCTTTCATTAACAGTTGGACAAACCAAAGAGGTAGAATGCATATTAATATTTTAGAAAGTCAATTAAGAAAAACCTCATTACTGCAGTAGCAATGAGCGTATCTTAAGAATGAAAGAAACAATCCACTATTTTGTAATTTGACTGAATGCTTCTTGAAATAATTTCTCCAAATTATTCCAGAGCTCTTAAAATAAACAAACATTAAAGGCACATCTGCATATGGAAATGACCAAAACAGCCAACTCTGAAGTCCAGTGTGTAGAGCAGAAAGCATCCAAATTCTCAAAGCCTACCCTAAGGAAAGGAATGCTGTCTTTGCTGAGGGAAGCAGAAGATGGGGTGCTGCAGGAAGCCACACAGAGCAAGTGGAAAGTGTTTTTAAAGACACTAGTACTTAGAAAAAGGATACAGGAGTGAGTGCAAGTCTGCACATCATCATCACATCTTGGCCTCTGAAATACACAAACTATACAAGAGGACACTACAATTGATTCTGTCATTACTGGGAACCACATCAAACCACTGCCCATGTACTGTTCTCCACAGACCTGTTAATTTACATCAGTATGACCGTGCAGAATCCTCTCACAGCCATCCCTTGCCTGACAGAAGTGCTTTCCAAAGTTACCATCTCACAGCTCACACTATCATGTTTAATACACAAGAACTGAACTGGATACCAGTTTCAACAGGTAGTTGTCAAGAACCACCACTAGATTCACAAGTTACACTAAACCAGATCACAGCTGAGAGAATCAAGGACACACAAGTACACAAACTCAGATCCATTTTTTATATTCATTTTGTCTTCTCGCAACTTACGATCCAAAACTTTTAAGAAAAAACCCAAACACACAAGAAGAATCCAACAAAACAACAGGTCATCTTAGATCACATTACTCTATAATTAAGATGAAATAAGAAAACATTAGGATCTGGAAAAAAAAAATAAATCAGAAGTTGTTAATTATGTCATGCGGAGGTGATAAACTGGCATAAGAACAACCTGATTCCAGGCTATAACGTAAAGATTTTTGGCTACTAAATTCACAGTCACAATACTGTTCCTACACCTAGGTTATCTCACCTCAGCCATATTCACTTCTGGAAGAACAGTGGAGGACAACACAGCAAAGTCACTAGGAGACCCAGCTGCACAGCAAGACTATTCAGACCAACTCATCCCATAATATACAGTAGGGACTACTGAAGCAGTGCTATGACCCACTGCATATTAATTACTCCCTCACCTCTCCCCTTCCTTGGCTCTGAGTTATGGGATACATATCCTGTCTCTTGACCATACGAGGATCTTGGTAACCTGCATGATGAGGGAAGGTGGCACCTTTGGGATGAGTGATGGTCAATCTACTCTAAATCAAATTTGTCCATAGATGCAATCCAATAAATCTGTGCACAAAGGAGACCAAAAGGAATGAAACAATCAAACTGGCTCATTCTCTTCACCTTCTCCTCCTGTTACCAGCCTCGTCCTGCAATTTACTAACCAGACACAATTTATATCCAAGATTAGGAGGATCATGGAGACTGTTCTGAGAATTAGATGCAAAAAAATTAAGATACGTGATTTTTATGCCACCTCTCACATTATTCCTTCCCCCTCCCTAGAGCCAGCTCACACATCAGAAATACATTTCTGTGGCTCTGTCTGGATGTGTAGTCATCTGCCACCACAATAACAAGCCCCCCCCCCAAGGGACAATCAAGCACCAATGATGCTGCAAGCAAAGGTACAGAAGGACACAGCCATCTTAGATCAACGTAAACTTGTACTGGGTTTGTGTGGCAAGGTTTTGGTAGCAGGGGGGCTACAGGGGTGGCTTCTGTGAGAAGCTGCTAGAAGCCTCCTTATGTCTGATCTGGCACTGGCTCTAAGACGGACCCACTGCTGGCCAAGGCCAAGCCAATCACAGTCACAACACCTCTGTAACAACATGTTTAAGAAAAAAAAAAACAAAAACAACCAAAACACCAGAAGAGCATAGATTTTGCAGAGAAAGGCAGCAAGATGTGAGAGAAAACACTGCACATACCAAGGTCAGTGGAGAAGGAGGGGGGAGGAGGTGCTCCAGATGCTGGAGCAGAGATTCCCTGGCAGCCCCTGGTAAAGGCCATGGTGAGGCCAGCTGTGCCCTGCAGCCATGGAGGGTCACCGGGGAGCAGACACCCACCTGCAGCCTGGGGAATACCCCACGCCAGAGCAGGGGGATGCCTGAAGGAGGCTGTGACCCTGTGGGAAGCCCATGCTGGAGGAACAGGCTCCTGGCAGGAGCTGTGGCCCCATGGAGAGAGAAGCCCAGGCTGGAGCAGGTTTGCTGGCAGGACTTGTGACTCCAGGGGGACCCAGGCTGGGGCAGGCTGCTCCTGAAGGACGGCACCCTGTGGGAGGGCTCCATGCTGGAGCAGTTTGTGAAGAACTGCTATGCTGGAGAAGTTCACAAAGGACTGTCTCCCATGGGAGGGACCCAACACTGGAGCAGGGCAAAAGCATCAAGAGTTCTCCCTCCGAGCAGCTGAGATGACATGTGATGAACTAGCCATAACCTCTATTCCCTGTCCTCCTGCACTGCTTGCGGTGAGGAGACAGAGAAACACAGAAGTGATCGAGACCAGGAAGAAGGTGCTTTAAACTTTGGGTTTCGTTCTCCTTTTACACTGATTTTGATTGACAAATTAATTTTTCCGCCAAGCTGAGTCTGTTTTGCCCATGACAGTAATTGCCAAATGATCTCTCCTTGTCCATATCTTGACAAGCCTTTCATTGTATTTTCTCTTCCCTGCCCAGCTGGGGGAACTGACCAAGCAGATTTGGTGGGCACCTGCCCTCCAGCCAGGGTCAGCCACCACAAACGTTCAGAGATACTCCAATTTCCTTTGCGTTTTTCTTATCTTTAGGGCAACAAGTGGTTCCAGAGGCTTCCAGTATGACTGGAGGCAAAAATGCCCAGTTCTTCCTGAACAGGCTTCAGAGGTTATTACAGAACCATGCGACACACATACAGGCACGCATTACTGCAGGCAAACCAACAAAGACATTGTGACAAGTTTGCTACAGCTTTTGTTTCAAAACAACTGCTGGTGAAGAGCTCCAAACCTGACTGAAGCTGCACTGATGACAGCAATCTGATCCTACCTCGCAGATCACAGTAGTCTTCAACAGGTATTCCGGCACAAGATCAGTCCCTGAGTTACACTGATCCTTGACGCTGACACATGAAGCCCAACTCCTGAATACCAGCTTACAGATCTGGCCTTTGATAACACCAGCAGTTATGCTGGTCAGCATACATGTAGCTTCTACCCTCCTGACCTCAAGTACACGAGTCATAGAATGTGTTGGCAGTAGTCTGAATTTGGTCAACAAGCACACATGATCAAAAAAGGACAGAAGGGGTGTGTCAACAAAGCAGCATTATGTTGTTCCTTACACTCCCCCTGCAATGGGGTCTTGAGGATGACAGGTCACCTCTCTGCACACCCCCTCATCAGTTTAAGCTGCCTGAAAGTGGCTGTAGATCTTCCCTTCTGAGGCTGCTGAGATCTGTGTCCTGAATCATTCCATGCAGTAGAGAAAATTGTTTTCTTGTCATTATAGCAGAGCCTAAAACTATCGCATCATATTCCAAAGTTGGAGAAAAACTACGGAGATCCCTTCTGTTAATCAACTGATGTCAGTCTCATGAGTAGTCAATTAAGAAGATTCCACTGTAATTACTAAAATAATTAGATCTCTGCTACAAATGCAAACTTAAAATAGCTTCATAGGATTAAACAGCAATTGCTCAGTGAAAATGTAATCTAATTTACTTTTTTAAATGTGGTTTGTAATTAACAGACTATCAAGAAACCTTGTTAATTATTAGTCTTTTTATCTGGAACTCTGGTTAGAAATTAGGTCAGCCACACCTTCTTGAGCATCAATAGTCAATTGCTTTCCTCATGTTCAAATCAGACATTTCTAAGAGTATGCCATTTTCTTGGAAACAAAAGTCTTACTTCCATATTTGTGGTCTTTAAGCAGCGAATTAGTTTCTGGGAAATTTTCACCTGCTATGCTTGTTCAGTGAATGGTGGTAGGGAGATGGCGGACACAGGGCATTTGACCCAGAAGTCTTCACAATATTAGCATTAGAGATCACACCAGTGCTAGAAGAAATGGAGAGTGACTTGCTTTCCTGTTACCAGCAGGCTGAAAAGAAACTAGTTTCGTATTTTAAATTACTGTGCAAGACAGACAGGCAGAGATGATGAAATGAATGAGATTGGCTCAAGACATGCTAGAGAGGATAACACACACAACCTAGGCACACCCTAGTATTTGACACATACTTTAATTACATAGTGTAGTTCACACACTGACTTTTAGCACCTCAATCTTCCCAGGCATAGGTGCTGTTCACACTACCCAAAGAGACTGGAATGACTCAGCTGCTTGCCAAATGGCCACTGCACCGCTCACATTCAGAACCACTGGACTCTGTATCGGCTTCAAGTATTTTGTTTAGGAATTGCAGCTAATAGCTGTACACTAGCAGAAGGAGCTATCCCTAATGGCCATAAAAATTCCCCACCTTTTCCTCTGTAAACACTTTGGCTCTCATGGAACTCTTTGGCCTCTGCAGGCCTGTAACCCATGGAGGGGAGAAGAGCTATTCTTAGGCAAGTCTTCTGCCGTGAGCTGAATCAGTTCACAGACAGGCAACGTAAAGGCCATAGCAAGCTCTAGGAAAACAGTGGAATTGCCTCTTTGCAATACCAACACAGTTCAGCCCATCTCATGCGACTTTGCCACACAGCCACATTTCAGAAGATTCCAGGCTTAACTGCAAACCTGTTGAAGTTGCCCTTCCTTACCACCACCCACTCTTCCAGCTGTATCGTTGTAATCTGTGAGACTGCAACACATCAGAAATATTTCAGTGATCTATATTAAACAGAAATAAATTCTCCCTCAATAAAAGATTCTAAAGAACACATTAAGATGCTTTTAACATTGCTTCAATTCAGAGCATGGTCTCCACATGGAAATCAGACTGACAGAAAATGAACTACGATTTGACATAGTTTACAAGAACACACCTTTCAGGATACAGTCTACAAGGGAATGAGAACAGCCTTTAGGATTTAACCTCTCCTTATCAGAGGTTTCAGCTATAAAGTCATTTATGAAAGGCTGAATAAGCCTTTAGAGCAAAATCATTTTCCCCTTGTATGGGGAAAATGGAAGTGGAACTTCAAAATCATTTCATCAGCTGACCTGTAATAAAATTGTACCAAGTACCCAAGTTAAAAGATAGATGCAGCACTATCTTGCTGCTTGCTTAAACATTACTCTTGTGTCAGCAATACTGCATAACAGCTTAAACAATTTTGGATGACAAAAAGCTGAACACTTGGATTCCAGCATGTTTATTAGTTACAGGGACTTGATACTCCTGTTAATAGCACTGAGCACTGATTAAAAAAAAGCAGGGTCATTTGAATAACTAGTAACATGGTAGTCCAACTTTGCAGCAAACAAGTTCCTATTCTGTTTCACTACTCTTCTGAACAACACTAATACGCAGATGCACACACAGACAGGATACCTTAACCGTTTACCTACCACAGTAGAACACCGTACTTTTGCCCTCACCCAGTGCTGTGTAAGTTATAAATCTACATTTAGATAGATAGCAGGACTTGAAGTCAACTGGGATGGGTGACATTTTATACTATATTTCTCTAAGTTTTCAGTGTCAACTCTGGAAAAAAGTAAGTCTACCACCCCTTCCACAGGAGTTGTTCCTAAGACCAGGTTTTCAATTGATTCTCATTAAACCAACCTGCTTCCCTGCAGTTAAGGCCTGGATCCATTAGTCTACTCATCAGCAGTACAGAATCTAGAGAGGTAAGGCAAAGAAGAACATCAGGCAAGGGAATAAAGCTGTAACAGTCAGGGGAGTGCCTTACTCCCCAGTACTTGTCTACTGAAAGCTTAAAAAGATACCCTTCCACAAACCAGACTGCATAAACTGCAGAAATCAACAGCTTCCCAGATCTAGACAGGCTCAGATTCTGAAGAAAAACCCCCACGTTTAAGAACAGGATTTTGTTTCTTTTGTTAAAAAACGTTAAAAACAGATCTTGAAGACAGTACTTACAGCTACTATTTCCCCTCACAATATGCAGTAAGACTTATAATACATAATATTACCTGCAGCTTGAAGATCAGATCTCTAAACAAACTGTGCAACTACCAAGGACCTTAAGTAAACAAGTGTCCAAACCTAAATGCTGGTATCACTAGTAACCAAACACTTCACAGACTGCATAAACACTTGTGGAAACTGACTGCAAGACACCTTAGTTTTTTATTGGAGTGCCACTTAACCTAACACCATCTCACAAAGGAGCCATAGGCATACCTTCCAAGGTCAGCAAGAACAGCACAAAAACCACAGCCACACTTCCACCGTTGTTCTCTCCCTGAGCCACAGGGTATCAGAAGCTGGGGCCGCACGCCACATTTACCTCAGTCTTCGTGTTTAGCAATCTGATGATATTTTTTTCTTATGAACTTTAGTGTGCACTATAAAACTCTAATGTTAATGAAGAGGCTTGAGAGACACCCAACACACATGCAATTTTATTTTTGGTAGGGGAAAATGAACCAAAAATAATAATAAAACAGATAAAAGTGAGCGAACCATAGGGTTTACAGTGGAGCTGTAATACACAAAACTACAACAACTGTACCTTCATGCAAGATTGCTTCATTCACAACATTCTTGTCAGTTTTAACTACTTCTTCTGTAAAGTACAGTTTTATTACCTCAAGCATTCACATTTACACAGTAACAGAACTTGATTGATATTTATACTGAACATTATATAGTATTCAATTTATGTGGGGTCAGCAAAACATCAAAACCATTATCAAGAAAACCAAGTACCAACATTTGTGTTAATTTGTTCATTCACAAGTTAAGGCTCAGTGGCCCATGTCAGACAATCAAAAAGAAGTTCACTAACAATCTAAACACCTTTAAAGAAGTTACACGTGCATTACATATAAAAAGGTCATATGACGGTCTGGTCAAACTCAATCTAAAGCACCTTCCACAGCATCACCTTAAACTACGAGGCTTACTTCTGATTTCAAAAATACACAGACTCCACATCTTTACCCACTTCAGCACTACAGGGGAAGAAATAAAGTCTGTAGAAAAAGTACAAGGTGAATCACAGTAATTACTAAGAGCTAGTCCATTAAAAAAAGCACACTTTTGTAGGCTCCACAATATCTGCATTTTAAGTACTCTATTCCTCTGTGTAACACACAATGGAAATAAACTGTCACACAGTGATGAGCAGAAATGTGAGCTGCACAAATATGCACAGGCTGGTGAAGAGTATACCCAACCCTGCCCTTGAATAACTCTCACATTGTCAACAGAATCGAAATTCCCATCTCATATACCTCCAGATTACAACTTCTGTTGTAAGAAACAAAAAAAAACCACATTGCCATTTGTAACATTTAATAAGAGTTTTTTTTCACATACCAAGACAGCAAGATATCAAGAGAGCCGAGAAAACTGAAGTAACCACCCCCAATGCTAGAAGACACACTAGTCAAATTCTAGTGCATAAGGCATCTAGTAAAGGAGAAATCTACTTAGCAATTAGTATAGAACTAAGTTTTGACAAAATATGTTCATGGAAACACAAGTAAAACCTACCAATGCTTTTCAACTGAACTGTCTTAGCTTCTATGTTCAAAAAACAAAACAGATCAGAATTTCAGGTCTGACACTACGAAGGTGAAAAAGCGCTTCTGCGATAGTGACAGTGACAGCTGCAATACTGAATAACTTAAAATAGATTTTCCAAAGTTACACCACTGTGATGAGCTTATCTATGTATTTCCTGCTGCAGATGTCAGTCTTCAGTTTGCAAGTGTACAGCTTTATACACCTCGCTAGAATCAACATTGTTACATTTGAATGCACAAAGACTCTACCTAAAGCAAAGACCTGAAAGGCTCAGACTAAGTATCAACTTTAAAGTTTCCTTATCAGTAAAAGTGTTTTGAATGACTAAGTGCTACACACACTATGAGTCAGGCCCCAAATGATTATTCTTTATAGGCCAGCTAGCCATTCTTGGTGTCTTGTAATCTCCATGTTTATTTAAGATTGCCTTTAAAAACACCAGACAGACTAGCATTTCAAATTCATGACCTTTTTATGTGCAATTGTGATCAAACTTGTTTTTAAGGCTGGTATAAACACTGAACAGCTAAGACAAGTATAAGACAGTAAAGCCATATGGAGGAGAGGAGGAAAGGAAGAACAAAGGTGAACAGGAAAGGTTTATTCTAAGGACAAGTATTTCCTCAATGCTCCTAAGCTCAATGCATTGTAACTCTCACTGTTATTCTCTCTGTGCACACAGTGAGAATTAAGTGTATATCTGGGACACAAACAGGACCAGTGAATGTGATTTACAAGGAGACAGCATCCATTAATTCAGGCCACACTGTCAATTTTAGCCCAGCCAAGTTTTTGTTTTGTCCCCACCCAGCTCCCAAGGAAGCGGCATTTTAATACCTCGCACTTAACCCTGAGGTCCAGTCAGTTTGTTGTTGGCTTGGTTTTTTTGTTTGTTGAGGTTTTGTTTTTTAAATAAATAAAGGTCACAAAAAGCCAACACAACACACCCCCCTCACCTTTCCATCATTCCTTAGGTCCTCATTTATATCTACTGCATTAGTAAAAGCCTCTACCCACACCACGAGTTACATACACCTGATCTCTCAAGGAACAGGTACATATTTCCTCCACCTCTCATAGGAAAGCAGTCGAATCCCATCGTGATGGTCACAACAACATCAGAGCTGCCTGCTTCACCACCACACATGCAGCCACGGACTACTACCGATTTGTTAACGGGCAATTCCTGGCTACATGGGAACAAACTTAGAGTGGAATGAATATCCATGATTTAACGTGCCTATATAACATGTAAATATTAATATACTGAAGTATAACAGACATTGAGACTGCTTTGTGCCCTTCCCAAACACTGAGTCCAACAATACAGCCCACATACCAGCAGAAAAACCCATTTAGGAGTTCAGAAAATACCCTATTAGACTAGACATCCTACCTTTCCCTCTCACCCCTTAGTGCCAACTAAACAACCAGAGGCAACAAGTGACATTTTTATACTTTGCATGAATTAATCATGTCCCTTCTGTGCAAGAACTATTCCAGCCATATTGCAATTAAAGAGTGTGTGTATAAAATATTTAACACGTATCTTGAAAAACATTAACGTGACATTGCAAACACTTTTGGAGAACGAAATTCAGAGCTGCGTACCATGTTACACTTTTAAACTGCCGTCTAGTCTGTTTGATAGCGCTTACCACATTAGATGTTTGGTCTTTCTATATGACTCCTGCATTTTTCCTCATGCTGAAAATCAAGGCCCAAGTAGTAACTGATCAACAGAATGCAAAATCAACACAAAATGCAACATAAGAAAAACTAGGGATAAACACAGAATTTCTTGTTAACAACACATTCTAAGAGAGATGACAAAGCACTTGCACAGTTTGCTACCACAAAGTCTCTGTGGTACTTAGGACCACACTTAATCCCCTCATGTTGTGAGGGTAGGTTGCTTCCCTTAGGTTTATCGACACAGCCATCATTGAAATATGGATGAAGACTAATACTTCAGAGCTTTTCATAGTAGCTGGAAGACACCCAAAAGGTTTTTCAAACCTTTTTTCCTGCATCTTAGGATATTTCTGACAGCACACTTGTGCTAAAAAACTGTTCGAAGTTTTCAAATAACATGGTATTGTGTGGCTTTTTCCTTTAGTAGGTTTTGGAATTCCTTACCCAATTGCTAGGTTAAACAGTGCTTCATAGGGTAGTTCCCTTAACGCTCGACAAGACAACACACTCCATCTAGTCAGCATCAGGAGAAAAATTTCACCAAGCAGGGTCAGTTCAGTAACTGTAAACCAAAATAAGATGGTGTTCTCTCCATCCCTGGAAATGATAATGCTGCCAAAAGCTGGCTTAGCACCTCAAACTCCAATTTCACCTGTGCAGACAGTGCTATCTGCCAAAGCGGTGGTCTGACTTCCTTCAAATCCTCAGCAATAAATACCATCTAACATTTTCAGGTAACGTAAATGCATAATTCATATTTAATGGGTGTGAAAGAGCAAAAGTATTGAAACAACCCAGAGAGTACACTGCTCAGCTAGTATTTAGCTCTATGACCAGCTGAAGAGAAACTACACTGCACCCTAACACATACATGCACACTCACTCCCCCTGTAAACGGTGGGAATAGACCACAAAAACAAGAACATCATCCAGTATAAACACAGAAGTGAACTGTACATACACTCCTGACCACAGTGCAAAACAGTCTGGGATAAGAGACTCTCTCGCCAGCAAATTTATTGCCAAGTCTTCCCCTTCCCTATTAACTAAAAAAGTGCTTCTTATCCAGAGTTCTTTTGAGCACAGGTCAAGTAAGAGTTCAAACTTAAATTGGTGAGACAGGACAATGATATTCATGAGAAAACTAACACTGAAAAACATAAATTTTTTTTTTCCAGGAAACTATACCAGTGAAATTACAATTTAATTTAATACAAGCCAAAATAAGATGTCAGATACATTTTTTTATTTTTTTTTTTTTCAAATTACAGAGTAAAGTCAACTTTAGATAAAAGATTTAAATATAATCATGTTACTAAATCATCATGCACAGGGACCTTCTTTACCTGCTAAAATGAATCGATAATGAACAAATTGGGGCTTGGTTTTACAGGTTTGATTTTTTGATAGGCTCTCATTTACCAGTGGGAATATCCATTAGTGTTTTTCCTACCGCTTCCAGATGGCTTCAGAACTTTATACTATCCTGCCATACAACAATGAAACTCATCTTCTGGCTGGACTAGCCACACAACATATCCGTGACATTAACACAAAATTACAGCTAGCAGATAGTCTGCTGTACACTTTCCTCAGTAAGGTACACCAAGCACTTCAGAGCTTCTCTTCCCTCACCAGCTTCTCCAGAGTTTATCAATGCCAAGGTTGTCTTTATTTCTAGGGTATTCCGTAGCCTACACGACCACTACCTAAAAACCAGCTAAAGCTCCCAAAGACATTTAACAACTACCATCTACTAATGAAAACACAGATGGAAAACCAGGACAGATGTAAGGGTTAATCCATTAACTGCAACAACTTCCTTCAATAAAGCCCTGAAGATCATAAAAAAAGTCTCACCACCTTCTGTTCCAGCCAAAGACACACCAGCGTTGTTTTCAGTATTTAGCTACCACTAAGCAAATTCCTAAACATCTTCTCAGGACACCTCAGAGAAAATGCATCTCCTTCAGAGGAAGGCCAAGAGAATTAACAGGTAACAAAGTTCTGTTAGTCACTCTGATCCTACAGGTCTGGTAAAAACAGAGGCACTTTGTAAACAAGCATGTTTCATTTCCCACACATACATTTTTTGCACTGAACAAACCTTACATTACTGATAAAAAAGGGAAGTTGGCTTACTTCAGTTTTAGTAACTCAAGTTCTTTCCCCTCATATGAACTGCAATGAAATAAAGTTCTGTGTATTGACATGAAATTTGTTGAAGTTTTAACTCAATGAAATATATTAGTTGACCAAGACGGACTGAATATTAAACTGCCTCTGCTCCTAACATTTGAACAGTCTGATACAGAACTTGGCCTGCTTTAAGACTACAGCATTTTCATCAGAAAGCAAAGCTAGTGCACTAATACTAACCACAACTTTCTTCTAACAAAACATAAGATAAATAGCAAGAGTAAGGCAAACAAGGTCATCATGTTTTGAAAAGAATACCATAGTAAAAAAAAAATATTGTTGAGAAACAAACTGAAGACCATGTATTAATTTATCTGTAAGTATCTGAAGGATCCAATAGTTTCACAGAAGTAGCCCACTTAAAGGATTCCAGTAACTGTACTAAAGACAAGACTCCTGCAGGTCTCAAACTCAATCCTGATCTTACCTGTAAGCCTCACTTTCCAACAGACCCACCCTCTTTTAAATTCAGCTCTTTTCTGAGATCTATCCAGGTTACTGAATTGTAAATACTATAAATCGGATCACAGTAATGTATGTTGTTCTTCCTGAAGCCGGTTCCTATTTTCTGCCACCCTTTTTGGAACTGTTTCTTGTAAAGTTGTTCCTGCCCCCATCAAAAGGCACACAGTACATGCCCTGCTGAAATATTAAAACAGGATTGGGGGTGGGGAGGTGTAGATTTACCACACAGTTAAAAGCTGTACTTCTTAAGGAAAATATAAAGGCACAGGGGAAAACAGGCATACAATTTTATCACCAGTGTTTAAAGAAACCTGAGAAGGAGAACACAGCTAGAGTATTTTAAACACATATGAGAAAGGTACATTTCAAGTAACTAAAGTGTGGGAAATGCCTGAAGATATCATACACTATGTAGACAGACTAACATGGGGAATGATAATGGCACAGAAAGAAGAGTAAACAAATCAAGTTATGTCAAGTGTTTCCATACTTATGCTGTGAAAGGCATTTTGGGTGAGCTTGGCAAAGCAACCTGCACCTTTCTTCCCTTCCAAAAGGAATTCTGCATCTTTAACCCACAATCATTACACTTCTCATAACAACACAGCCTTGCGTAAAATCCTCAAGTTTTGAGGGGGAAAATCTGTAAACAGAAGCCTATGCAGAACTCAACTACCCATGCTAATGCCTTCCTAGCGGCCATGCTTTGAGTTGGACAAAATGAGCAGTGAAGAATCTGTTCTTTACTGTGAGGGCAGTCAAACACCGGAACAGGCTCCCTAGAGAGGTAATGCCCCAAGCCTGCCAGTGTGTAAGAGGCATTTGGCCAATGCCTTTGATAACGTGCCTTAACTCAGTCAGACCTGAATGGGTCTAGCAGCAGGACTAGATGATGGTTGTAGGTCCCTTCCAACTGACATAGTGTATTCTACTCTGTCTATTCTACTACAGCCCTTCAAATGATAAGGGAAAAGGGACAGTAGCATGAAATGTAGATACAAGGCAGCCTTTGCTACCAATCTCTCTCCTCAGATGTAAGCTTGGTAAGCCTTCCAGGCAGGCTACAAGACTGACAATTTATTTCTATTTACAACCAGGAAGGAACAACCTTAAAGTCCTAAAATTGGTATAAAAGTATGAATGTAAACAGATGCTGGAAAGCAATCCTTCCCAGCAACACCCTCTTGAAAGCTTCCTGTTCAAAAAGCATTAATTTCTTAACTCCTGATTAAACACAAAGGAAACAAATCTCCAAGAGTGGTACTTAAGGTTTAAGAGGATAGTTTCCTCTCTCTCTCTGACTACCTGTGCTTGAAGAGACTGACAGACCAGGAAGCTTTCAAATTTTTATTCCATCCTGAATTCACACAGTTCACCTTCACCTATTTGTTTAACCAGAAAGATCCTCCTAGAACAGGGTTAGTCCTTGAATGCACATGCAACTGAATACACAGAAATACACATACACTGGTGGAAGGGAGAGCAGAGCATGCACACAGGCTCATAAAACAGAAGAGCAGAGCATCCTCCCACACAAGTACGTACATTCCTTTATAACAAAGACTTGAAAAAGTAATGTATTAACTTACAGATACTCAAAACTCACACTGAATACTCTTTACAAACTGCAAATGAAATAACCGCATATACATTTCTGAAGAATAAGATCACATAATTCAGACAGCGACAAGCAAAATAGTACTATGTGGCAAGCCCTTAAATCTGTTAATGTTTTCTTTGAGTAGACTTTTTTCCTACCTGAAAAAAATTATTATTAGGCAGGTTCCTGTGAACACCTTAAGTTTCACTGGAAGAAAATACAGGATGTTAGCTATTAAAATGAAAAGAGAGTTAAAGCCATGTCACCCTGATCCTCGAACTTCAAGGTTACTGAATTACTGCCCCTTCACATTACTAATGGTATGAGTATTTTCCTGTATACAATTAATACATGATTCTTTGCTGAAATCCATTACACGACAGATCATATCTGAAAAACAGTCAGGAAGACAACCTTATGGGACTCCTCCTTAAGACAAGCTGTAAAAATTCCCAGGATATAAGTCTTTCCATATAAGCCTGGCCTCAAATTAGCTTACAGTTTACCCTGACACAAGCTCACTCCTCTCCGTTAATGCCAAAACCCTGCTTGTTGTATTCTTTCTTGTGCTATAAATACATTAAGGCTGCTAACGAAGTTATCTCTGTGGGTTTCTCCTCCCCCCCCCCCCCCAGCCTTAATGTAAATAATGAGAGAGATTAAAAATCTCTTCCAGTGGTTAACCATCCTCACTGTAAATAAAGCTTTGACTTGCTTAGTACTCTTTTATCTGAAGTCTGATCATGAACAGTTGGTCTCACTGTTGTTAACTCTGCTATGCATAAAGCCACTGCTGTTACATGCCTTCTCTTTGTGCAATTACTGGGTAATCAAGAAAAGGTTAAAAATAATTTAAGTATGCATACATCAAACCAATTCAATACACTTAGCTTTTCTGGAACAGATCTTTTAGGAGGAATTAAATTGCTTTTACATATGTATGTAACTTGTTCAGACAATAAATTAATTAGAAAAATAACTTCACCCAGAACACAAATGTCCTGACTTCAAATTCTTCCAAAGTGAGTTTGCTAATTCATATCCTCCATAATTTCAAAACAGAATTTGGACCTTCTGGAGAACCCTCTGATCTGCATAAAGCAGTGATGATCAACCAATGCTTATTGGTATTTTCTGAAACCTTAACATGAAAATGAACATTAAAACATGACACATACACCTTCACCCACATCACACGTTTAACTGACAGCATATACAGAACATTATCAAATCACTTTCATGGCAGTCCCCTGCTCACAACTTTGTCAGTGCCTGACTTCTCTATAGCATTACCACAGGCCATCCATTCCTGAACTTTTACACAGAGCTGCTAGCTTCCAGGAAGTTGCCAAATCCCATACATGTACTCTATACTACTTGTTCCTAGATAAATGTACAAAGTTGTGCTTCTTCCGAAGCCTATGCCACCCTGATTTCAAAAGAAAGGCACTGTTGGTACAGGCGGGTTTCATGTCACGGAATTAACCAGTTTCATTAGGTAGCCAGAGACAGTGCATAAACTGCTCACTATAGAAGCTAGTTCTCACCATCAACCAGACTTCCCAACCTGCATCATGTTCAGGTGCCCAGAATACCTCCAACAAACAGAACACCTTGGAGTAACCGGAGGTGAAATATCCGGTTAGATGCCACTGTTACTAAACAGCTGGGAGCTGGGCAGGGAGAGGAGGAGAAGGAAACAAACTCTTTCCATCACCTGGATATTTTGACACAGTGTGGGAGTTTCCTTACACCTGAAATTTGGCCATTTGTGGCGAGCCGTCCTGTTTTCTCTCTCAAAAATTTCTGGCTTAGGATCTTGGATCTTTTTCACACAGGTGTATCTGAAGTAAGATACTTAACTCCATACCAGACTAAAAGGTAAAATTAAGGTCATTATATGAACTCACAGAAAAATCTCTTCCAGCTCTGAAGGGACATGTTGCTTTAGACAAAATTGTAACAAATCCTTGTTTCTCTGTTCCCCTCCTATCAAATTACCAAACACACATGCTCTTAGGAATCTGATCTCTGAGCTGTGTTTAAAATTAGGCACAAAAAAAAAGATTAGACTGGTATATAAAATCAATGCCTCCTAGGAGCGAGCAGAAGAGCTTGACAAAGGGGAACATGACATAAACAGAAATCAATACTCTTCCGATCTGCAGGACTCCTGAATCAAAGAGTACGCAGGAAACCCTCTCTCTGTTCTCCCCATTTACTTCAAGATCCTATGATGTTTCAGCCCCCCTGGTCTAAGAGGAGACCACTAAAGGAGTTCACTTCATCTGGTTTAAGATTATACCCAACTTCTACAAACCAGGGGGAGCGGGGGGAACACGCAGGTTCTCTTCAGTTAGTAAACTAAAAACTTTATAGGGACTTTCCTGACTCTAAATCAAAGAAGAAAAACAAAAATCCAGATTTGAATCTGATGATTCAGTTACAGTATCTGCTATGATTTTCCATTCATATCATTCTGATTGCCCTACAAGATCCCAAAATACTTCATATCAGTGAACCATGCATCAGCAAGACAGTAGTTATTTTAAGAGTACTTACACACAATGCACACAGTTGTTTAATTAGCAGAACACACAGACTACAGTTTCTTAAGCTGGCAAGACTGTAATAAACAAAAGAGACTACAGGACCTATAGTGAAATTTACGCAATTCAAGACTCTTCCTACACTGACTGGCTACACTTCAGCTACACACTTACTTCACACATTCTGAAATTCATCACAGCTTAGATGGCAGCACATGGGTCCCTTCTTGTACACCCCTTACCAGCTTTCACCACTACCCCCCACCCCCACTAAAAACAGCTGTTTCTGCAGCAAGAGAATCCTGATCAATGCCTCCAGCATAATTTGGGACGAGAAAGCCCTATTTCCTGTACAAGTTTTGCTTGGAAGAACAACAGGAAAAGGCAGTTTTACAGAGAGGATTCGATCCTTGAGCCTAGCCAAAGTGGGTAAATGGGAAATTAACCAAGTAGTGCTTTGCTAAATTAAGACACAACCTAAGTTCATTCAAATGCTTCAGAACACTTTAAACATACTAATAGGGTATCTTCATTAAGTCTTCTATAGCATCTAGCAAATACTAACAGGTCATGCTGATATATTAGGGAAAAAATTACATTTAAAAATTAAATTTTACCAAATAAGTTTTTCTTAAACATCCCCAAGGCCAGGGCAGGGAAGCTAACTATGAGTTTGAAGAGTTCAGAAGCACATTTTAAACTATATCAACGGTTTGCCCAAACACCAGCTAACAGAGTACAATAGCAATAATCACAGATGACAAGAGCACATACAGACTTAATCCCACTTTCTGTGCAGACTGTTAGTTGCATCGTAACATGTTTGCAAAGGAAAACAGTACAAACTGAATGAACAGCTGTACAGCTTATCATTTCAGACTCTGGGCACTTCATTCTTCTCTCTGCTCCTAGCAACACTAACTAAAATTAGAAAGCAAGCTCGAATTTTAAACTCTGAACCTTAAGAGCAGAACTCCACATAGTGCAACAGTCTGGCAGAAATCTAGTAGGACGAGAAAGCTACTACTCCAGACTTAAGGTGAGGGCAAAGATTAAGCCTTGACCATGATCTTAGTCATAAGAGGGTGTTAAGAGTAATACAATAAAGCAACAGGAATTCTCACCACTTGATACTCTGTTCCCTGCCTCAATGCTGAGGAGAGACACATGGGGATTTAAAGAAGTCTACCAGCTGGAAAATGTGCATCTAACCTATAGGAACTTGAACATTCACAACACCAATGGAAATATAACATCCAAAACCATAGTATGACCATAGCAGTATCAGCATTTACATCACGGTAACAAACTCACTCCAGAAAAAAAAACAAAACAGAAGAAACCTCAAACCCGTAATTCCATACAACTTATTAACCTTGGAAAGGTCACCAACATAGCCATATTTTCCTATTTACAGAATTTGTTTCTCTGATGTATACTACAGCACTCAAAAGTATCTCTGCTCACACACTAATCTTCGTTGCGGCACTGCTTCAGCTAAGAAGTCGTGCTTCCAACATTTTAAATATGCCTTATAAATGCTGGTATGTGGTTCTTCACACACATGGCTCTGTTTTTTGGGTTTTTCTAAAGTGTTTAAACAATATTCACAATTAAAAAAATATCCTTGTGGAAAATTATTATGTACAAAGTCTCAAAGCTACCCTAAGTTTCTACTTTTTATTGAAGAGAATTCAGAGGCTGGGGATGTGGTGTCCCATCTCCTTTCCTTTCAGAAAGAGGCATGGAAAACAAGTGTAGCTTTCCTTGGTTTGATTGGAGGCCACCAAATCTAGGCTATGCATGTGTTCCTTCTGAAGCATAAATTACTGAACATGTTTAAAAAGCTTTGGTCTGTCTTATTTTTTTTTTTCCAGTAAAGTGTTTCATCTCAAATAACTAAAGTTACCTCTGCTTTTCCAGCTGTCTCCTTTCAGTCTAGAATCCGACTTTTCAGTTAAAAAACCCACACACAAAACAAGAAGCCACACAAATTAACACCTTTAAAAACATAAATCCTTCACAAAGGATAAGGAGATCCTATCCAGCTACTTCTTCAGACAGGCAGTTATGAAGTGGGCTTGTTAGCCAACTCTGCACTAACAGCGGTCTGCTGCCTGGTTCGCAAAACTGCAGCACTAAGGATGTGTTTTGCTCAAAGCCAGGATTTCAAGATAACACAAGGGATGTTTAGTGCTGCACAAGAAGTGTCATTACATTTTGATGTTTTTCTTTTTTAGAGATGCATATGTCTCCTGATAGCTTTTAGCAGCTTAGATTTAGCAACAGACTTGGCAACAGCCACAATGTGTTTACCCTGGAAACCTGGGAGCTAAACCAACTGTCAGAACACAGTATCAGCTGATAACTGCAAGTACCACTGTCTGCGTGCACCAAAGAGCTTTTTGCTATAGTCTTTTACCTCCAAACCACCCCCCTAACAGAAGTTATTACTTACTGAGCAGGAAGGTACACTCTACTCGTTAACAGAATTAACATCACTTTAAGGCCCTTTGTTGCCACTTGTTTTTAGAGTTACCATATCCCTCTTATCAGCTGCATATTTTAAAACTCAGATCAACTCAGCAAGGTTGTTTTTCCTTCAGAAGACTCCTGCAGAACATCACTGCTCAAGTGAAGTTTACAGTTGTAACAATGAAGATGTACTATTTTCCATACTTATTCTTTGCAGGAACAGGATGGGAGAAAGATAAGATGAAAGGGAAGGAAAATAGATCCTTTCTGTGCATCAAAACACCGTAATCAGTCATTTAAATATCTTGTGACTTGATACTTGAATATTAAATCTCTTTGATTGCATTTTTCCCTAGGGAAAGTTATTTAGTCAAGAGGAGAGCTCTTAACTCCAAATATGCGTTCATTTAAAATTACATTTATGCAAAACTCAAGGCAACGACAAAATTCTATTTATAAAATAGTTATAAATGCCTGCTCACACTAGTTGAAGCCACCCCCTATCCCCAGATTCACATTTTGCCATCTGTTTGTAAAGAAATGGATAATACAAAATATTATCTTCAGAGGATTTTTTCCTAATCCTTACAACTCTTCAACTGCTCCATAACACAAACAACTCCCAACATTCCTACATCCTGCATGGCATGAAGTTCAGGAAACCGAATGTAGTAGGGTATTAAACATGCAAGGTTTGCCGTAAGTTTAGACAACAACCACGTGCCTTCACTTTCAACACCAATATAAAACTGAAGAGAAAGCTTTTTGGGGCAACAAGAGGGTAGGAAGGAAATTTATCAAGTTTGCAGAAACAAGACAGGGGAATGGTTTAACATCAACTATTTTATGTCAAAAGGTAGGTAAAGGATTCAGGAAGACACCTGTGCTTACTGATGGCAAACAAATTTCTCCTTGGGGTGTGAGCACACACATATTTTAAACAAAGGCATGAGCAAACTTTAACTGTGGGAGGTGTCTACTTGCACCTACAGCTCTGAAGTTTAACCCTCAAAGCTAGATTTAGTAAACACAAGCATCACATTAACCACTGAAACGAGTCTCCTAATTAACGCTGGAAAAAAATTCCCCTTGCCTGTGACCACTTTCCCTTTGCTAGGACCTATTTCTGCGTTTACGGAGGCTATATAGTTACCCATGTAATTTTCTAGCCTGAAAACTTGTAACTGCCAGGCAGGCAGCGAGAGAAAGACAGCAACCTGACATTTCTACATAAATAAATGCATGCAGGCACACTTGCTCACTTCGACTGAGCAATAACCTCGGCAGGCAAGCATCACAGCAGACATAACAGAATTTAAAATTCTGATGCGAGTGGAAGATAAGGGTGCTCTCCTCAAATTCAGAATCTGCATGTATCAATTCAGAATACATCTACTGCATCAAAGGAAACACGAGCGTCTGAGCATAGCCACCTACTGTTTAAATATCACTAAATACACACCATGCTCAAGTTTTGAGCGCCTTCATTTCACAAAAATAAACACCACCAAAACAAAGCAATAAAAAACCCCCACACCAACAAAAAAAGATACCCACAGTTCACAATATACATTTTAGTTAATGTTTTAAAGCAACTCAGGACTTGGAAGTATTGAATTATGTTAAACGGTAGGCAGTCACAGCAGAAAGCCTCGGAGAGTAGCTACTGAACGGGACAACACCACGCAAAGAGCGTTACTCTAGAAATCATTCCGCCTGAAAACATTCTGTAAGGATTCACAGCATCAGCTACCTTACAGCAACAGTGCCACGAAGGAAAGGCTACATTTAAAGAAGATACGTGTGTTAGAAGTTTTAAAGAAGTAACTCAAAGTTTGTTACATCTAGCGATGCTGTGAAGAGGAACCTTACAGCCCGTCACCTTCAAAGGACAGCAGGAGCCTGACGGCTAGCAAAACACACGGTGACGGGGTTGCCACGTTCCTTCTTCTCACTGAACTTCAAAACCTTCTTACAGAACCGTACTCCTACAGTTCTATTTTCTTGTGCTTAATGCACAAATAGAGAAGGCTTAGTATACTAAGGGAGTAATTAAAGACCTGCAAGCACCTGAAATAACATAACCCGCTCCACCGGGGTCTGTCAGCAGAAACAGCTACCGAACGTTACACCGATCTTGGGGTAAACGATCAGATGATTCCCAAGGTCGGCAAGGTTTTAGTTTCATTCTCCACTGAGAGGGGACGTGATGGACTTTGGCCTCCGAACTCGGATTTTCTTACTCCGAGCAGTGTTTCTGTACCCACTCCGGTACTTCCACCCGGCGAACACAGTTACTTACATCTCGCCTGTCTCTGAAGGCATGTCTAGGGCTGTCGAATAAATCTAAGCTGAACCCCTTCCACTCTCTGATCATGGCAGCAGGTGAGAGCGACACTGGCAACGCCGGGGGAAGCTCCGGCCGCAGCGGCTCAGCGGCAGCCCCGGCTCCGGTCGCGGGGCCGGCGGCAGCCCGAACGCACAGCACGTGCGGCAAGGCCGGCAACGCTTCCGCGGCCAGCGCCAAGCCCCCCTCAAGCCCCCACACGCCCCGCACTCCGGGGCCCGCGGCCCCGCTTCCCGCCTTCTCCCGACACCGCGACCGGCCCGGCCCGACGGGCCCGCCGGTTCCCGCGAGGGCGGCCCGGGCCGGCGCGCGCTCCCGCGTCAAGAGCCACAACTTCCTCGCGCCCCCACCACCACTACGCGCGGCGGCCGGCTCGGCAGCGCCACCCCGTGGGGCGGAGCGGGCGGGGCGCCGCCGGGGCCCCGTCTCCTCGCCGCTGCCGCACAAGGCCCGGCCCAAGAACCAGGAGACAAAATGGCGGCCGCCCGCGGCGTCACGTGACCCCCTTTGTGCCTTTCGCCGCCTCGCGGAAGGGCCGCCGGCTACGGCGGGGCGCGGGCCCGGCGGAGGGCGGGGGGCGCGTAGGAGAGGGCCGGGGAACCGGGCGGTGAGGGGCCGCCGCGCTCGGCGCCTTCCCGCCCCGGGTGATCCCCCCTCCCCGCGGCGGGCGGGGAGAGCGGGGAGAAGATGGCGGCCATTTTGTGCTTGCGCAGAGGCGAAGGTGGGGGCCCCGGGTGCGGGGGGGATGGAGGGACCCGGCCGAGGGGGGGGGGGGTCTCACGTACCGACTCCTCTTCCTTCTCCATGCCCGTGGGCATCTGCGGCACGGCCCGGTTAATGGAGGCATATTCGGCCAAGTCGGGCAGGTCCTCGCAGCGGAAGACGGGCAGCGGCTTGGACGCGTCCAGCGCCCGGGCCCGGAACGACAGTTTGCTCATGTTAGGCGGCGATGGCGGCTCCGGCTGGGGAGGGGGGGGCGACAGCAAGAGCGCTCCGAGCTGAGAGCCGGACCCCGCCGAGCGCTCTCATGGAGGGACCGGGGCTCCCCCGGCGGGGCGGGGCGCGCTCCGACACGGGGCCCGGCGGCGCCGGTTGGCGCGGCTGGGCCGGGCGCTGGCTTCTCTCCTCCGCCGCTCCGGCTCCGCTCAGTACGCCACGGCCAACATGGCGGACATTAAACCTCGACTGGCCGCCTCTTTCAGCCAACCCCAGCGCCACAGCCATTCCCACACTGCATCGCGCAGGGCGCGGGCACAGCGCCGCCCGGGGGAGAGCGCGCGCAGCGCGGGCACGCCGCGCGGCTCGGGAGCGCGGGAGGGTTCGGCGGCGGCGGCCGGGCGGCGGGCGCGGGGCGCTCGCTGACGGGGCGCAGCTGCTCCCGCGCGGGACCCCGGCTCGTGTTGGGGGGTGCTTGCTCACAGCTGCGCGGACGGGAGCGCGCCGCGCGCCTAACTCCGTGCTGCGCTCCCCTCCTCAGAGAGGGGCAAGGAGCGGCCCCCAAATCCGCCTGGGAGGGGAAGCCTCGCTGAGGCAACGGGAGCAAACGCCTTTCCCCGGCAGACTCTTGGCTAAGGGAAAGCGGTGCGGGGGGGGAGCGGGGAAGTGCCGGGCCCGGCTTTTTCGGGGGCGCCGGACCGAAGGGCAGCCTGCCCCGGGCGCTGAGCTTAACCACGACCCGGGCGGGCGGCGGCGGGGCCGCCCGGCTCCCCCCGAGCAACGGCCGGAGCGGCGCCCAGCGGGAGAGGGGCGGCCGGGGAGCGGGAAGCGCCGCTCGCCTCAGGGCCCGGCGCGAGCCCCGCGGCGGGCGGCAGCGGCCCCAGTGCCGGGCGTCCCGCGGCGCCTTGGGGAGCGAGGCGGCACCCCCCAGCCCCTCGGCAGCACCCCCCAGCCCCTCGGCGGCACCTGCCTGCCGGGCTCGGTCCCTCCCTGCGCCGCGGAGCCGAGTTCGCGTTCGTGCTAAATGAAGGAGAAGTACAGACACCTCCCTGACAACGCGAAGAACTTAAGAACCGGTCACCTCCACGACAGCATTTCCAGCCCAGCTCTCCGAGGCTTTCAGGAACTTGGTCCGTAGCGAAGTGCAGACACGGGACCAGGTTAACCCTTGCTTGCATTTATCAGTTTCCCCTTCACGCGAGCTGACGACGGGCAAAGGTTGGAACTAATCTGAGCGCGTCTCATTAGGTGAGCTTCTTTATGTCTCAATGGTTTGATCAAATTGATGCGGTATTTTGCTATAAGCAAGGGATCGGGAATCTGGGGGCTCAGCAGCGTCTCCGTATGTCGCCTCGGGTCAGCCATAAAAGTGTCAAACACCGTTTCTCCCGGGCCCTTACTAGAGCTGCCTCGTCGAGGAACACTTCGTGTGCTTATGTGTTCTATCTTCTTGCATCAGGTCACAGTGTAATTCTGGTTGTATGGTTAAATCATAAATAAATCTGCCTCCTGGAAGTTATGAGAAAACTGCGTTTTGTTTGAATTTAAGTTCCCCATCACTTTTAAAGCAAAATATTGTAGTTGTGCTGTTATGTGAGACTCAGTAGACAGATCATGTCCTTTATCACATTACTCCTGGGAACGGCACTTTTGCAAATAGGACGTAAATCTAACAAAAGCATTAGAAAAGCCTTATTTTGCTTG
This sequence comes from Rhynochetos jubatus, assembly GCA_027574665.1. NCBI lineage: Eukaryota > Metazoa > Chordata > Aves > Eurypygiformes > Rhynochetidae > Rhynochetos > Rhynochetos jubatus. The sequence continues at coordinate 15,832,692 of CM050653.1, read as the reverse complement.
GTAATTTTAAAAACCTGATATATCCGTAATAGAATCAAAAGCCTTTTTTTTTTTTAATCACATCACCTCTTTAATAATACCATCCCCAGCCTTAAGCAGCTCCCAGCCACTGCATGAACTATGGCTAGATGCAGTTGTTAACAGCTATTTCAAGCCAACTATTTGCGTGTCTGACTTCCTCTAGGTCTCCCAAACTGTTTCATCTTGCAAGTCATTCAGCTTCACAACCTCCCTGGGACAAGACATTCTATCTGTGTTGCAAATGGGAAATGCAGTGGAAGACAGCTGCCAGGGAGATCGAGGTTGGTTTGTTTGGGTTTTTTAAGGGACCTTGGTTGGTTTTGGGTGGTGGGGATCGGTTTGTTTGGTGGTTTGTTTTTGTTAAATAAAAGATATTGGCATGAACTAAGGAATAGCATTGTATTCATTTGTATTTCAGTAGTTACATCAGAACTAAGTGTTAAAATTGCTTTTTATACTGATTTTAAAGCTTAAAGCACATGCTAGCTAGGAATATTAATCCTAAAATAAATTGCACATAAAACATCTACAGAGTTTTCCACAAATATGGAATAATTTTGTTTATCCAACTAGCAGACAGATAAGACAATGAAAAAAAAAATACACCACCATAGATTGGTTTAGACCTAAAGCACTAAATTAAATACCTGGCAGCTATGTAATAAATAAGGCCATTAAATACAACTCTCCACTTCCACTGATGAAAGAAAAACAATACATAATGAAAAGCAAAGTATAGAAAATATCCTGAACTATAAAGAAATAAAATTCGGGTTTAAATTTATCCTTAATTGACCTTTGCATTTCTAACCCTACCACAGACTTGAGAAAAGTGCAGAACAAGCAGAATGGGCAATAACATTTGGGTACAAACCGGACAGTATGCATTAAGAGTTTTGGCCTGAAAATCTTGGACTCATCAGCTTTTAATGTTTTGCCAATAAAATAGATTGCATTTTACTATTTTGTAGCAGAAGTCAGTTAGCCCTTATAATTACCTAAATTAATTTGCTTGTAAGATGAAAAGATTTGAAAAAAAGGCTACATCAGCCCTAATTTCTCTGCTCTAAAGGTGATAACAGGAAAAAGTACAGAACAGAGACGGGTGTTTCTATTTCACCTTCCTCTCAGTTACAAGATGCAGATACATTTTAGGTTTTGCCCTTTTGTAGCATTTATGGAATTGCTCACATCACATTTGTAGACATCAGCGCTGCGCTACAGTAGTTAATCTAAAACTGGTGTGTTTTGCATAATGACCAAAATACTCTTTGCCAGCTCTCAGTAAAAGATCAGTAAGTATAAACTCAGTTCTGTTACCAAGATGCCTTGTGTGTGTTCTAGAAACTGAAATTTCATGAACTGTAAGGTAACTCAAGTTACCTTACAGTTACATTTTGAACTGCTGTTCTTTTTCGTACAAACCCCCAAAATCAGATCTTTAACACTGGAGGCGTTTCTTTAAGGCTCCATCTTTTTATGATCTCAAAATACTTAATTAGAAGACTAAAATGAAAGACCTTTGTACATCAGCTATGTAGGTGGTAAATACAACCATTTCAACATACATTCACAAATACAAAATCCAGACACAGCGTTAAGGGCTAGGATCCAACAACTCAACCCATACAGCTACAGAAAGGGGTCTTTTGTGATACCGTATATAACTCGGGCTTGCAAAACCAAAAAACTTAACTTTCTGGTTTGGTTTGCAAGTTCTATGTACCATTTGCCAAGTCCTTACAAATGTTAGTACTTATTTAGTTTTGTGACTTCAAACCTCTCCAAGTCAAAGAAAGACTTCCCGCAGTTCTTTAAGCGTGAGCTGTAGTCTTGTGCACATGGGTTTCAGATCGCCTCCCATTCTCACATCAACCATTAGTTCTAGTCACCAAGTACCTATGCATAAAGGGCATATAGGTTAAACTGCGTGTCATTTTTGGTGTCTTCTGGAATCAAGCAACTCCGTATTTTAAGGACATAAGCCTAGGAGACAGTTGTTCAACTTATAAAAAACATTTTTTTAATAGTATTATTCTCATTTTTTATATTAGGAGTTTATCTCCAGTTATATATAATGTACTTACATTACATAAAGGCAAGTATAAAATAAAGGAGCTGAAGGTTGAAATAAAGGACAATATAAAGGCTGATATTGTTTCTGTTGTTCTACTTTTAAGGAAAGCCTGGTTATTTGAGAAAATAAATATCCACAGCTATACGTAGTATTAACAGTGAACATTTTATGTTATTCTCTCCAGCCTCACTGGAAGAGGGTGGGTTTTTGTTTTGGTTTTGCTGGTTGGTTGTTTTTGTTTTAAACTTCCTTCCTTCCTGCCCCCCGCCCCCAATATTAATACACTGAAGTCCAGGATCAAACTGGGATTGGAAATCAGGTACATTTGACTCCTCGCTTACATTAATTTTCTCTGACCATACTTTTCTTGTACCTACTTAATACTGTAGCAGACAACAATTAAAACAAGAACACGTTAAAGGTAAAACATGCTTCTCATTTAGCAAGCATTTAAAAACAGTTCTTACATACAGAAGGTAATACTGCACCTTCATAAACTAGGGAACAGGAGGAGTACACTGAACTGTACACTAACTTGCATACCCATGAAGATTAGCAATTTTTCATTTTCCTTGCTCTGGGACTACTTTACACCCTGCTTCTGCTATTGCAGAGCTCTCTAACTCAGCGTTTATTTATACAGCAATTTTGTTCACCTGTTTTTTGCCTTTTATCGCCATAAATGCTGACTACTCTGAACTGATTAAAAGTATCACTAGTCCTTTTTCCCCCCCACTTTCAATAATCAAGCATTAAGAAATGACATGTTATGAAGTTACCATACGTGGGTTTCTTTCTTTACAGCTTAGGGGTGTGGGGTTGTTTAGCCTGAAGAAAGGGAGGCTGAGGGGAGACCTGATTGCTCTTCTCTACAGCTCCCTGAAAGGAGGTTGTAGGGAGGCGGCTGCTGGCCTGTTCTCCCAGCTAACTGGTGATAGGACAAGAGGAAATGGCCTCAAGTTGCGTCAGGGGAGGTTTAGATCAGATATTAGGAAAAACTTCCTCACTGAGAGAGCGGTCAGGCACTGGAGCCGGAAGCCCAGGGAAGCGGTGGAGTCACCATCCCTGGAGGTGTTCAAGGAGCGTGTAGACAAGGTGCTTGAGGACATGGTCTAGTGGGTGTGGTAGTGTTGGGTTGGTGGTTGGACTGGATGATCTTAGAGGTCTTTTCCAACCCTAGTGATTTGGAAAGATACAGGTGGCTCTTTTGTCCTGTAGTAAGCTATTATGCATTCTGTACATATATTCCTGTTCTACATTTGCTAGTGAACCTTCTGTTCAAATTTGCTTCTCAGCTTTTTTTTTTTGTTTGCTTATGTTTTATAACATTACAGATAACTACAGCCTTTTAAATCATCTCAGTGAGCTACCTGGAGTTTGGACTGAAATGAGATAAATTTAGGCAAATATGACACTCGAGGTTCTTCCTTATTTTATAAATTGTCACATTACAGTAGTAAGTAGATGCATACAGAAATTATCTGCACAGCATGAAGATTTCAACCATAAATGATCGGATGTAATTCACAGTGAATTTCACCTTATTTGCTGGTGTCAGCTGTCTTAAAAGAGATAATGGAACTGTCAAACATATTTAAAGAGTTCAGACATCACACTACAAAACTGGGGTAGAACGCCTTTGTGACAACTTCTGGGTTTTTGGGTGGTTTTTTTTGGTTTTGGTTTTTTTTAAGATAATTTAGCGCTGGATGGCTCTGGCTTCTCAAAGAATGGTATGATATTTTCACTTAGTTATTTTAGGTGTTCATGGTTGAGATGCAATAGGTACAAAGCTTGTTTGAAGCTCATTCTGAGTCATAATGTGCAGTAGTGGCCAAATAAATGCCTTCCTTGATTCTTGTCTCAATGAGGGGAAAATAATTTGTCATATATATGAATTTTTGTTTCTGTAGTGAACAGGTAGGTATATGTACTGCATGGCCAAGTCTTTTAGTTACCTTTTTTTTTTTTTGCAAGCACTTCACACAGAACACCAAACAGAGATGAGAAGGGACAATACTGCATTTAATCTCCTATTTCCATAACCATTCAATAGCTAGTAAGTAAATATAACCCTTTAGATTCCAAAGCTGCCTAAAAAAATTTAAATGTGGAGATACAGCAGCCTGGTAAAACAAGAAGCTCAGAAGTATTAAACACCAGCATGTGGTTTTTCCACTACAAAACCAATTATCGCTGTTCTCAGGAGTCGTGTGTGACCAGAAATGACCGGTAAAACAGCGTTTCAAAACTAGCTGTGCCTGCACCATTCCGAACAGAAACAGAGAGGCTGGCTTTCTTGCAACAAAATCTGAAGTTTGAACACTTTGTTGCAAGTGGCCATACTTAAAGCTGAATAAGGAATTACCATGTGATCAATGGGTTTCACATTGTAAGACTACGTACAGGAAACTACAAGACGATGTTATTCTGGCTTAGGTAATGCTAACAAAAGCAAGGTAGACTGAAATGAACAATAGTTCTGTCTTTTCTCAGGCTCTCTGCATGAGACTATAATTTTTGTAATGTGTTGCTTTCGTTAATAATATTAGTTTAAGATAGTAAGGTCCCACTTCCTGCTCTGCCATTCATTTTTCTTCCTCTGAAGTCACCCTACCCCTTCATTTGTATCAGCACAGTTGCTTATGAAGCTGCACCCAGTACCAAGTTGGAATCTGAACAGATATTTTAACAACTCAGACAAAAACCCAACTACATAACTCATCAGAAAGGCCACTTGAAAAGACCCATGTCACAAGTTATGTTCCCACTTCCCTCACATGATCCAGTTTGTGAAGGCCACAGAACACAGTCTGGAATGATAAAACCGGTGCAGAAAGCATTGGAAAATTATAAAATGACAGTGATACACTGTCACATGATATATTTGAAAACCTGTGTCTACAAGACTAGTGTCTGAACTAGTCTATGAATGAAGGATTTCTTATTTTCTTTCAGACTGATCACTGTGTATCGGTGGGGTTTTACAGTTTTCGGTACACATCTAACAGGCAATATTTTTCTATACGAGTGAAAGGACTTAGATGCCAATTTAATGCTGGAATCTTACTTGGGGAATGTGTGGTCAGCCACACGTGCAAAAGTGGAGTCCAGCATCCTCAGCGAACCTGTCTGAACCTGAAAGGTGTTATGCCACCAAGCTATGTCCAGAAAAGGAAGAAAAGCCACTATCCAGCAATTCTCTTACTGAGAAGAAACAGAGCTAGCAGAGGAGCAGCAAAAGCTGTTTCCACATTTCTACTTTTGCAATTATAGCTATGCTCTTAAAGACCGTGGAGGCAGTTGCCTCCATAGGAGGGGCACAAAGTCATTAGAGACAATTAATGACTTAGGATTACTATTTTACAGACTCAACATTTGTGCCAACACCCCCTGTATAGAGTCCGTTTTGCCATTCCCTTGCCTAAAATGTATCTGAAAACACAAAATGTTTGTGGGAATCTTAGTACTGTCAGCAAGGAATTAGCTTCCTTTATATGGCTTCTTCAGGAGACTGAAGTTTTTACGCGCGCAGGGAAAACACACAATGGTGGAAGCAGTTATTCTGTTAGAGATTCCAGTGGTAAAAAGACAAAAATTATGCTGAGACTCTTCTGTATTGAAAGATATCTTTTCCTGTTTGAGTTTTACTGGCTTCAGAATAGTTATCCTGGGAAGTGTAATGCTTAAAAGATAAGTAATTTATGAGTTTGTCCTTTATTCTTCCATTCTGTAATCTGTATTCCCTCCAAAATATTATGCCAGACACACCTTGAATTCTTGCTTTAGTCATCTTCTCCAGTAACTTGTTCCACAAAATAATCTTTTAGGATTAAGTAGCAAGACAAAGTTTGAATATGTAACGCTTTTACGAAGTTCGAAAAGAAAACCTAAAAGTGTCTGACTTCATGCTCTATTTTGTTTTCTTTTAAACCTTTTTCCAAAACATTTTGTATTCTGAAATACTAAACAAGAGAAACAAAATCACAACTGATTCTCCTTTCATGCCAATACTCTAAAACATTATGGTAAATAAAATCTGAGCTGGGCAGCCAGGCTAGCCACTTCTTACTTAGGCATGGACTTCTGCAAACACTGGTTTATAACACATGAATAATTTCTGAGTGAAGTTAATCATATGATTATGCACTGCCAGCAGAAGGGCAGAAATTTTATCCTTTTCCTGCTGGAAATGTGAAGGATTGGGCTTGCCAAAAAAAAAAAACCCCAAACCAAAAAACGACCCACTGAAGCCAAACCAAAAAAGCAGACAAAACCCTAACCAAACAAGCCCAAACCGAATTAAAAAGCCACACCTTCTCTTGCCAACACAACTGCTACGTCATTAATCAAAGAGCTTAGTATAGACTACTTTGGTATTGTGCACAGGATAAGGTGAAAGGCTGCAAAAGTAAACCAGAAATCTTGGTTGTGTGTAGGCCTGGTGGTAGGCACAGTGATGCATGCTGTCCTGAGTCCTCCAGTTGACCATTAAGTTAAAAACAAACTAAACCCCCCCACACCACTACCTAAACCTTGGGCTGCCACTGTGTTCGCACACTAACCTGGGATACAGGAGCATACTGGGCACAAGCTATGTTCCTTTGCCTAACTTTCGGAAGTTTACTCCTTGGCTGTTACTTGCACGGCTCTGTGTATGTGCAAGTATACACCAAATTCGATCCTGGTAAGCTCATATGCTCTAACTGTTTAAATTTTGTTTTTAAAATAAATAGTTAATACCTTACACTCCCAAGACAGACTGACGTGCAAGACAGAAATCCTATGACAATAGTTTCAAGTGCTTCAGAGCTCCTGGGTAGTACGATCAAGTATTTGCAGACCTTCAGAATTCCATTGCTGATGTTAATAATGTGGAGTTATAGTCTGATATCTACTCTTTAACGTCAAGTGCTTTGAACTGCAGTTGTTGAATCAGAATGAAAGTAGCGAACCTGCTCGCCTCAGACAATTCAGGAAAACATCGATTTATACCTAGGCAGGAATCAGCTAGGCTTCAGGGGTCTTTTGGAGTGGGCAAGCATACTTGCGTCTTGAAACGAAGTGACATTTCCTAATGCATATGTTTAGACTGGAGGAGGGGAGGGGTGGCCAGCCTTTTTTGGTTTTTTAACATTAGTGGGATCTACCAACAGTATAGTCATACCTACAGTATGACTAAACCCTCACAAATTCCAGGTCAAATTAATAGGATTGAGTTATTAAGTAGCTAGTACAGGCTATACAATCTTTACTTAAGATTAATACATTTCACCAAAGAAAAAAAGCCACACACAAATAACTCAGCTTTTGGATTTCAAAAGTCTGATGTTATTAGTTTACAAGAACACAGAAATGGTTGCAACCTCAGGTGTGGATTCCTTTACACTACACCCTGTAGTTTCACTTATATTTCTAAATTAAGTGTGAGAGAATGTTATAAAGATATGGTTTGTCTTCTGGGATACAAACTAACCGTGATCATGTTTATAACCAAATATTTATATACACACTTCAGGAACCTCAAATTAATAATGCTTTATTAGTGGAAAAAAAGCTAATGAACTAAGTTTGCATATATATATCCAGCAGGGGAGGCTAGATCTGAATACAAAACTGGTCTGATAAGACTGTTTTGATATCTTTTTTTTTTTTTTTTAAATGATAGCATCAAAGGCATAAAAATGGAAAACTCTGATAGGGTTAACCTGAAGAAAATACATTTTCAGATGTTTTCAGCATTTAGAGAATGCAAAAAACTTGTGGGAGTTTACCAGATGTTGAGAGGGAAAGCGTTTTGGTTTACAGGGAAATATGAGGCTGCCCTGAGAAGAAAGATAGAAAAACCATATTAGATTATTTTGTCTATATCGCTAATGTAGGTGGGCTCAGAAAACCCAAGCTGATGTGGTATCGTTGGCATTTGCTTCTCCCCTGCCCCCAGCAGTGAAATCCCTATGTCTGCTCTAAGGGCAACCTGAGAAACACAACCAAGTGGAAAGTAGTCTACTCAAATCTTTTAGAGTACAAGCAGTTAAGGCTTTCACTCCCTCACCCCTCTCCAATAGACACACCCCATTCTCATTCTCTTACTCAACAAGGCGTTAGTTTTACAGCTGCTTGACACTGTTGATCTGTCCAAGAGAAGATGACAGACCACTGTTACTAACATGGACAGGGACCTGCGCACAAGCCAGTTACTGACCGCAAGTGCCAAGTCTGCCGAACTTCACCTGATGTGTAAGCAGCTCAAGAAGGGTGTCAGTACAAAAGGATGTGACCTAATTACACACACAAAAAAACCCCAAAACACCCACCCCCCAAATCAGGAGAAAACATATAAGATAGGAAGGAAAACAGTTTCTCACATTTAAGAGAAACTTACTGTCACTTAGCTGAAAGTCTGCTTGACTAGAGACTCCAAATCCCACAGATTCCTGCAATACCAAATTTTTTGCTTGGAAATTAATTCAGAGACAACAACAAAAAAAGATTAGAATACTTTCTTGTAAAATCTGCATTCATTATGTGATTATAAATGGATATGGGCCAAACGGAATGTGTGTGTGTGTGTGTGTGGACTCATCAGGCACAAGTTTTTTCCCTCCCTCTGTCCTTTCTCCTTAGAAGATGCTGATTGTGGCACTTTTCTTGAATTGTGAATACACAATCACATTGTCTAAAGGCATCAAGATATTATGTCTTAATAAGAAATTCAGAAATAATAGAAAATATGAGAAATAACTACTCTGCATTTTAACATCTGAAATTAAATTTTATGGTTTTTTTTAAGAAAAAACTCTGAACCATGTTATCATCCAGATAACATGGCCTGTCTATGCCTGTCAGGTAAAAGGACCCTTTGAAGAAATTATCCTTTTAGTCGTCAGGTTATGGCAGCACCAAGATCCGTAGTAAGCATGTGCAGGACCCAAGACATGCCTATAACGCTGGGGTTTGATGCGATGCGATTTGCTTGGCCTACTAGGATTACGGATTTAACAAAACCCATCTAAAGTCGGGTGAAGCAAGTTCTACATTAAGTGTTTACGATCCAGTGATTCCAGTTCACTCACAGCGTAGCTTACTGTTAATCCATTGGAGCATGAGATAACACCACCTTACAGGCTCATTACCTGGATATCTAACCATACACTTCTGGGCACAGGCCCCAGAGGAAAACCAAAATGGAAGCCGACAAAAAGAGGACTGCTCTGGGAGGAACAAACCCTTGGTTCTGCTCGCTCTTCCTGGGGCTTCCTACATTTTATATTTAAACATTATTGAGTAAAATCCCTGCTCCCAGGGCTGCTTCATGGATGAGATCCAGCCCACCTCTTTTCCTCTTCCTCAGGGAATCCCTGCGCTCACCACAGTTTAAAATGCTCCTTTCCCTTTCCCTAGCAAAATCCAGATTGACTTCAACAACAGAAGATGGAGAGTCAGCATCCCACCATTTGCTCCAGGTTTCAATTCTCCTGGATGGCAGATGGCCTAGCATTTAGAGCTCTGGCTAGTTTTACTGGTGCTCAGACCAAGAGACACTGACATCCGTAACTGTTGTTTTCTACTGTATGGTATTTACTGCCTCGGAGCAACTTTCACCATCCAGAGCTGCCACAACAGCATCTCAACTCCCTGCACAACTCGTGCAGACTAGTACCCACATGTTATTTGGCAGTTCCCATCTCCCTCTGTTGGTTATACAGGGAGATAAACAAAGAATCATTTTTAGCAAATGTACTTACTTTTTAAGCACTGCAATACCTGCTTAAATGGCCAAATTCTGACCACCAACTTTAGGGTCCTTCTGTTCTCGGTAGGGAATTTATGAACAGAACTTCCTGTTAAGGAGGGTTGTAGTATTGGTATTATCTTGCTCCTGACGCGAAACGGCAGTCCAGTGGTAACACGATATACTGGAAACACAACGTAGCTAAGACCCTAAAGAAGCCCGCGGGACCTGAAGCCACTGGTATGTGGTCTTGGGTGTCCAAGGCATAATTTGTGAATCACAACAGCAAGTCAGAGAAACAGTGTTTCAAAGCACTGATATTTGCTCCACCCCCCACCCGTACGTTTACCAAAACATTTATAAATCCAGGATTATCTCAAGGACTTGGACCTGTTCACTAAAACATGAATTAACTTCCTGAACCACTTGATAAAAGAGGAGAAAAAGATGAAGAATACTGAAAGATCCGAGGATGCGCTAGCCATAGTAGTTTCCTCTGGCGCGTGGAGATGGAGCAGATTATTTCATACCACTGGAAAGTCACGCAAGTACCAGTCTGGAAGAGGTGTGGAGGAGCCTAACTTTCTAGAAGAGAGTCTGAAGCAAGCAAGAAGTACATCCCCCTTTGTTCACAACTGGGAAACAGGTGATCCTTGAAGCAAGGTTTTAAAAAATGATCACTGCTATAACTCGATGCTGACATGTATGATGTGGAGTACTACAGACAGCAAAGTCATGAAATAAGAAAGGTGAGAAACAAGAGTATGTCACAAGGTTCTTCCCTCCTCCTGAAACCTTGCTGAGTGTTGAATCAATGAAACAATGAAGAGTTTAGAACCCTCAAAAGGGAACAGCCAGGAATCCCAGCTGCCAAGGTATGTTATCACCCATCGGCAAACAGAGAACACAGTGATGTATGAGTGAATGAAGCAGGAGGTATGGCTTTTATTTGAACCGGGCCCCAAACGATGTTCTTTTATACCACTAGCACACATCTGGAGAACTGTCTTCACATTATTATTGGCTACCTTTGGAAGCTGGTTAAATCTGCCTGGGATCTACACATCTGGACTTCCGTGACAATTGTAGACAGACAGCCATCTTTGCCTTGTGCCTTCTACTCTTTAATAATATTGGTAAGAGGAATATCATGAAGGCACACAGAATACTTTGGTCCATCAGGATGAGTTAAGATCATTTGGTTTACAGGAGGATGCTATACTTCAAACAGTTTTAAGCCAGGAGAGCCAAATATCTTTGAAAGGTGTATGGAGTGTATATAGAGTTTCTAGGTAAAAGGAAAACTGTTAGGAATAAAATATATTAGTTTTGCCATCTTAGAAAGGACGGGATACATATGGACAAAATTAAGAAACCCACAAAGGAGAGAAGAAAGAAAAATTTTAAAGAATCTCAAGTTTTAGGTCCTGGTGTTCCAGAGAGGCATTTCAGAAGGAGCAGAGTGGGGAAAACACACAATCAAGACAGAGCCGCCCCTCAGAAATGACTCTTCCAGGCATTTCTGCGGAAGATGCAGGAGATAAATTAGTTGCTATTCAGCTTCGAGGGGATGCTAAATCTTAATAAATTCTTATTCCTTACTGACAACACATTTGCTGGAAAGTATTTCTTGTTCAACAATGGCTCAAAAAGGAAGCAGGAGAGAAGTGCAGAAACGGCTGAACTGCAAAACATCAGCACTTCACTCCTCTCACCTTATGACTTTTTGGTAGGAGTGAGAACAGACATTTTCATCAGATGCAGCACCAGAGTTGCAAAACCATAACCAACACTAGAGTAGCCCCAACTGAATGGGAGAAAGAAGAGCAAGTGTGAAGCAAGTTTCTATTCAGCATTCATGTTCATGCTGACTCCACTGAGCCAGAAGCTGTGCCTGAGCAGCACGTTCGCTAGCTATCAGTTCATTCCTGGCCTGTGTGCACAGGCTGCAGTCACCAGAAATCGCCACTTTTGTAGTCCAGGATGACAAGAGGAGCAGAAGCATGAAATTACCTTCAGTAGTTTATCGTTTGATCAGTACTGTTGTCTATGGATGAGCAAACTGAACATTGGTCTACCCAATGTAAAGAAGAAAATGAAAGTTGTATCAGAATTACTCAGATCTAAAAAACTGATTTTCTAAAATTTATAGTTATTGTAATAGATTCAACAACAATTGGCTCTACTTCCCATGGCATAACCCAAAATGCCAACCCTGTGACCCAGTTATCAGGTCTCAGAGACTGAAGAGGTCCAAAATCCACACTTGGTGATCTATCACCTCTTAGAAGTGTCACTATCTTGATACTTGTCCTCAAGACCTAAGAACTGTACCAAGACTCTGAAGATGCAACGGTCATATTGCACTGCCATTGGCCAACAGGGCTCTGTGCTCCAACCAAGCCTTCATAAAAGCAGGTCTTGTCTGAGCAGAGATGGCGAAATGATGAAAGCTGTCTGCTCTCTTGGATGTAGATGTCTCTTGCTGGAAGAAGGTTACAAGATATATTTACTGAAGATAGAAGTAAATTTTACCTTCCTTAACATAAATAAATAAATAAAAAGAGACCACTGCAGAGCTCTAGCGATCTACTTGAAGTTGTGTGTCAGTTTCCATAAAAGTAAATAATTGAATGTGCAAGCTTCCTTTAAAACCCAAATCTAAATGCATTCTTTAACATTAAAACGCTCATGAAAAGTCTAGAGACTGTTTCAAATAGCCCAGTATTTGTCGCATTAGTTCCTTGAAAATAATGAGGATGTTGAAATGTAAAATAGATGCAAAGGTCTCAAAAATTGTCAACTTCACATCACTCCAAGATGACAGGCACATTGATTCCTTAAAAATGTGTTACATCTAATGCTAAATTTATTCCTGAACCTGTTGAGGTTTCTAATATATGTTCCGATCATGGGCTTGACTATGTCTTCCCACCCATCTTCTTAGAAGATTAATCACTTCTGTTCTCTTAAACACCTAATATGGATGTTAGCAGAGAGCCCTCTAAAACATTTGCTCTTAGAGCCGAGGTGATCTGCGGGTCATAACAAAAGGAAAAAACACACATTAATATCTGTCTGTTTATACACACATGTAAAACGCATGCTCCGGCTGGCAACGGGAAAGGAGGAACCCACCCACCTGAGGTGAATCCTGTTCCAGCCGAAGGGCTGCCTTCGGTTTTCCCTTCTTTACAATCCCACCTTCAGACACGATCCGGACTCCTACAGCCCCCAGCAAGAATCTGCATAGGGCAGCCCAGAAGCAAGAGGGACCTTAGGGTTTAATAACCCGAGCGAAGACAACCTCCAACTTCACAGCAAGCAAACAATGGACTAGTTGCACAACAAATGTGTACCAAAGCCTTCCATATTGCGTGTCAAAATCAGTTTTAAAACGTTTCATCCGCAGCCACTGTAAAATCATTTTGGGGGTGGGGCCGAGAAAATCTCATTTCTGAAGGAAACTGGTCTCGAGGTACAGGGTGAAATAAATAAATAAATGAACCAGCCGCTTCATTACACAGACAGCGAAAGGGTGAGGTCATGCCTGTTCCGGGCCGCAGTTCGTGCTACACCACCATTTCCCAGAGCTTCAATTTCGCCGTCTTTCTAACTAATCGGCCCTTACTTCTGATACGGAGGAAAGGAAAAGATACAATGGATCGGGCCGTGCCCCACCTTTCCCTCCCCCCTGCCCCCCCCCCCCCCCCCCCGCCCCTCAGAGCCGGGGACACAAATCGTTCCGGGGCCCACAGCGCCGCCAGCACGGATCAATTCACACCGAAAAAGATCTCCCACCGTGTGTGGAGGGAAAAAATGCGCCTAGAAAAATGCTCCAAATTACAAAATGTCTCCCAAATGTACCTTCTTGGAGGAAAAAGAACAAACAAGCCAACCACTCATCCCCGCCCCCCCCCCCCCCCCCCCCCCAAGAAAAAACCCCAACACCAAACCATCTAAATGAAGTGTGGTGAAATAGGAACATTTATGTAACTAATGCTTCAAGCTAATTGCCACAGGAGCGCGAATTTGCACATAAAAAGGTCACTGTTTAGTAAGAGGCATAACTTAATATAAAGCCTGTTATGTCAATCTCCACCTCCCCACACCAAGGGCAGTTTTCCCCCGTACTTTAGACCAAAGTAATCCACCAAGAGCCATCACAAATGGCACTGGAAACTCTTCCAAGCCACCACCAGACCGTACAGCACACCATAATACGCTTCTTTATACACTGGGGCTGCATTACGTTCATGGAGACAGTCGCATATTTGGTCCTGGATCCGTTTATTACTCGGTCAAGAAAACCCACAAACAAAAAGCTAGAACCAAAAAAAAACCAAAAAAACAAACCCCAAAACCAAGTCCATCTCGAAAATATCCGAGTTCTTATGCTCTTAAATTGAACTTAAACTGCTGTTAAGCTTCGCGTGTATAAAATTTTAAAGAGGAAACACAACTGACTTCGGTAATTGTCGGTATTAAGGAGACATCGCTGGGTGGGATACACGAGATCAAAGCTGAGAAAAATACAAGGCTACGTTTTGTTCAGCAACACAACCAAAACCCTCCACGGCACTAATACACGTAAAAAAAAAAAAAAAAAAAAAAAAGGCAACAAAACCACCAAAAAACCACCGCAGCAACGCATATTTTTGATTAAAATCACAAACTTACCTTCGGAGAAGGCAGTCCTCGCAAAAGGGCTGTAACAATATGGACTGCATACCCGCTCTCCTACAACCAGCCACCTCCATGCTGCAAAGGGCTCCCCGAACATCCTTAAAATATTTCGCAAACGCAAAAAGTGAGACTTTTTTTTTTTTTTTTTCCCTTTCTTTTCTTCCACCTCCACCCCCCCTCACCCCCCGCCAGGATGGCCGGGTGGGAAAGGAGGCGGCTTCCCCGAGGTTCTGCGGGCGATGCCGGCGGGCGGCCGGGAGCCGGGGCGGGGGAGCCCGGCGCCGCCGGGGTCACAACTTTGCCAGGGCCGGCGGCGGCTGGATGGGCTCCGCGGGCAGCGACCCCCCCCCCACACACACACCTCCCCCGCCGCCGCTCCCGCCGCCTGGAAAAATGCAGTGTGCCATTTTACACCCGCCGCGGAAACACACAGGACCAAAGTCTAGCGCTGGTTTTCGGTGACACTGCAAAACTACGGCTCGCTCCACGCAGCTCCCCCCCCCCGCCGCCTCATCCCTCCCTTCAATGGGAGCAGCCGCCTCTTGAGAATTAATAAAGAAAGACAGCCGGAGAAAATAATTCCGAGACTTTGCCGTCCTCCCTCCCCCCGCCCCAGCCCCCACTCCTCGCCCTGAAGCAAGTTTCTACCGATAAGCGCATCCCTCCGCCTCTCCCCGCGGCAGCGGGCGAGCCGGCGGCCAGCACCCCGGCCCCCCCGGGCTGCAGCAACCTCGCAGCACCACCTGGGAAAGCCAGGCACGCCTGAGACAAAATCCACGATTCCTGGAAAGTGGGCAGGCGTGAATCCCAGCAAATACTCCATTTACTTACAGATAGAAATACCTACCTTTGAAAGAACTAAATTAACACTAAATTCAACAGATACATCCGTTATGGCAGGAATAGGGTTTTTTTTTTTCCATAAATACCGTTTTAAAAACCCCTCCTTATACTGACTGACAGAATTCTACCATGCTGCCCACAAACAAAATGGCTGTGGCACCGAGTTTTTTGGTTCCTCCCACTGTGCCTCCCCCCGGCCTCCAGGAAGTGGTAGAAATCCAAAATAAAATCCGCCCGAAAAGTACAATTGCATGGGCTGAACTCCGCCCGGCACCCCCAGACACCGCGGGGCGCGGGGCACGCTCACCGACCTTGGAATTTCTCCGGGATTTTTATTGTTTTTAAAAGGGCATCAATCACTGGGAATTTACATCACTCTGTAATTTGAACTTCCTGCTTTACATATTTATAAGGTCTTTCACCTATCTTGGCAGGCTTTCAAATGAAGTGGGTTGGGAAATTTGATGCTGTGGCTCTAGTTTGGGAGCTGAGTCAGGTAGTCCCTGCTGTAGCTGGGCTGGGGAAAGAGGGCAAATTCTGACACTTTCAGCCCTCAGTGCAGGATAAAATTACCCCCCTAACACACCACAGCCTCGTAAGAGGCCATGTAGGCACAGAGCGGACACTGGAATGGGGAGTCCCAGCGGCAACTGAAATTTAGACCTCTGGCATGTAAATACCCTTTTGTAATATTTATATTTTCGCATTTATGATTCACGTTAGTCTTCCTGAATTACGGTTTCTGTGGAAATAATCTTGGATTTTCTCTTCCTATGACCCCGTATAGTGTTGCAGCCCTTCAACTTTTTTTGACATCTTTAAAAGAAAATAAATACGACGGTACGGCATATTTAAATTAGAGTTGATGACGGAAATGTCAATATGTGGTCCTCTCTCTGAGCCACCGGCCTAGCCAGGCAGTAGCTCCTCTTGCGCGCTGCCTCATGGGCTCCGTAGGGCCTGATTCATTTCCCATGAGAGTCCTTTTGCTGCCTTGGGTAGGAGTTGCAATGGAGACAGGCTGTCAGACCTGCTGAGCCTGATCCAGCGCTATGTTAAAAGACTTGAATTAATATTCCCATCCACTGCTACTCTAAACCTTCTCCAGAGGCACTGAAAAACCAGTGAAATCAGTGGTTTTTTCCCTGAATCACCTCATATTTCTAGGTTTTAGATTAAAAAAAAAAAAATCTGCAAAGAACTGAGCAAATTTTGTTCTTATTTGTTTCTATTATCATGCTCCCTAGCAGCCTTAATCCCTGACTATGGTTACGGTGATATACTGTATAGAAATATAGGGCAAAAAGATAATTCCAGCCCTGAAGAGCTCAGGAGTATAAGACAAAAGACAGCAGATGGCTACAGACAGATGAGGGAAACAATGAGACTGTATTGATCAGCTAGGAAGGCACAGTTTGCAGCACACCATCAGCCTAACTCTTGTTTTTGTGTATACATCGTGGCGAAGAAGGCATGAGGTGGGATTTGCTGAAGAAAATTAATTGGGTTTGTGGCTGTTGAAAGAAAACTTTTCCAACAAGAAGAACAGCATGGAAGAAAGCACAAAGATGTTTGTTTGAAAAAGCAGCAGGTGAACCACAGAAGTCTAATCAAATTGGCAGTAATTTTTTTATAATGACAGAAAATAGATAAGGGGGGGTAATAGGCCGTGAGAGCATTGAAATACAGATGCAAAACTTATGTTTGATACATAATGAAAGGATTCAAAAGGCAGCGTGATATAGAAAAATCATAAACCAGGCCTGCTAACAGTTAATAAGTCCTAGAAAAAAGATATATAGTACAAATTACATGGGCCTGAAGAGATGTAGCTGCTTAGATTAATTAATTTTTAAAAAATACTCAGTATGCTTTTTATGGGAATAAAGTCATTGTTCCTGACCATTAGTTTGAAGACTCTGTGTTGATTATCTGAACTTCCCTCCTAACTTGTATGTAGTGAATTCATAAATACTGCTCCTGGTGGTAGTGCTTCTTATATAAACATCTGCTTACTAAGGGGTCACCTCAGACTTGTTAATGCAAGTAGATAAGCACGCAGGAAGGTGGGGGCCAAAATGACCATGCACACCAGGAAGGTTCCTTCTCCTGTCACCTGTTTTCTGAGAAGCTCTTGACTCCCTGCAGTGTTCCAGAGACTAAAGCTTCCTCACTATCTGCCCTAAACCAGCACAGGTCTGACAGAGCCCTCAGCTGAATGGCAGAGAGGGCAGAAAGGGACCCGTGTCCCTGTCTTAGGGCATAGCTACATCCGGGAGAGCAAACCGTGCTCTGGAGGAGGTGTACGGTCTGTAGGCTCATGCCCCTCTCTGTACACTCTTTGTTATGTTATGCTATGGCATATTAGCAAAGTCTGTGTAATTCTTTTGTATGAAATACCTTAAATAAGTTCGTACCTGATACAACAATGTGACTAGCCCTGCTACAACTTGGGGCTGAAGACTGCAAAGTAAATAGCCTCAAATGAGCGAGGCTCCGTGAATGTCTGCAGAAATGTTATAGGGTGGCAAATGTGAAAGCATTTGACTGAATTCTTTTGTTACCGCCTTAACTAAACTGAACTATCCCAAATTTCCTCCTGATTTAAAGCTTACTAGTTCTGTAGATGAGCTGATTCATGGTAACTGTTTAAGCCGAGGTAATTTTCTCTCACGTTTGATCTCATCATGGGTTTTAACGGAGAATAGTGCGTATCATGAGCTAAATGTTGAGAACCAAGATAGTGATTGGAATGCACATTGTGGCTTTTTCTACCTGAAAAAGTGTTCCAAGAAAAGCTGAACAATATGTTCTCGTGCTTTAAGAACAACCTTCATGTGCCTTGATGTCAAATTTCCCCAAACCTCTTATCGTTCAGAGTAACTCCAAAGAGTACCATCATCCATTCTGCACTCTTTTTTTTTTTTTTTAAGCTTTGTTCAAAGAAACAAACTAGCTATATTTTAGGATACAGACTAACACAAAAAAGTGGTTAAAACCGGATAGCATTCAAATAACATCTTCTTACTCAAATTAGTGAAACCACTTTTTACATTCTGACTGCTGTATAATTGCTTTTATTATTCTTTATCTTTCATTTTCATTAATCTTTATCTTGCCCATAAAGATTTAACTCTGCTGCCATATTTTCAAGTACATCTCTGTCTCTACACTTGTAATAAACAAATTGCACTGATCCTCTTTTGACAATTCTTTCTTGATGTCTTTAAGAAGTGTGTTATCTGTCCTGTTTAGTCAGTAAATCATTAGGTAGATAGCCATAGCTGAAGGATATCAAAGTGCATTTGCAACTGGTATGTAAATGATCATTTGTTTTCTGTTCATAAAAATGGCATTTAATGTTTTTCAGTTGAAAGATCACTAAATGCATAAATATTTTGCATCTTTATTCGGTACATAGTGTTCACATAGCTGCATAATTGCTCTTGAAGAATTTAAACCACTGATTTACTGTAATTTGGAAAATTCATAAATTATAGCATAAGAAAGGATCGTTGATGTCTGGCTGTATTATAAAGGAGGGCATAGACTTCCCTAGCTTAATTCTTGTTTGACCCAGGTCAGATATTTTTAAAAAGCATCCAGTCCTAACTGAAAATATATAGTGATAAAAAAAAATCCACCACAATCTTCACTAAGTTGTTACTGTTATTCCTTGACTCACTTGAAATTTAACTTTAAATTACAGGCCTCATAACTTATTAGACCTCTTCTTTCCGTCTCTCTGTCCAACTTCTGGTTTTGTTTGAGTATATAAGACTCATAAAATGTTACTCCTTGTGATGGACATTCAGTGACTGTAGTGCTTCTCCAGTTTATCAGCAATCTTCATGCTTCACGAGCCATACACCTCAGAAACAGGTGCTGTATGCCAACAACAATCACACTACTTGTCACATACTAAAGTAAGGTAACTCCTGATATTTTTTCTGTATATCCCAAATTTTCATTTGCTTTCTTGCTGCAGTGCCATTATAGGTAGCCCTATCCAGCAAACCAACCCCTTAATTTCTATATCCCTTGCAGTAACCCATTTTCGGTCATACTTTCTCACTTCCTCTGTCAATAGGACCTAACATCACTCTCAGAATTTTGCTTTTGCCTGTACACAGGTATACAGGCTGCTGTACTGGTGCCCACCTTAATCCAAGCTGCCTTTTACTGAGAACCCATTCACCACTATTTTCCTCTCATTCAGACTCTGCAGTCCTGTGAGCATCAGGAAGGATTCCTTTTCTCATTCATCTTACTTCAAGCCATGTTTTCCTTTGTTTCAGACGCTGAAGTTGCACTGCTGAATTTCTTTCCTTGTGCTGGGACCTCATCTTCAACTACTTTATGATTAGGCCCAGTAGATATAAATTACAGTATTGTCACAGGTTGATATGACATTCATCCTTTTCACATCAGAAGTCCTGCCAGTGACAGTTCAGATGGGTTTAGGATGATGTTCAGTGGCAAAAGCTGTGGAAAAACGGCCAAGACAAAACTGATGGAAAAGCAATTTGTTACAAAAATGCATGGGAGTCTTCTGAAAATAAAAAACAGAAATAAACCTCCAAAACATCTGTTGCTGTTGGTTGCCAAGGTATGCCACGCATCTCTCAGTGTAGCTTTTTCCCCCCCATTATTTCTGTTGTATCCTTGTGTGATGGTCTGAAAGTATCTACATACATCCACTGTGCAGATCGGTAAGCTCATAACCTCCATCTTTCTATGCATTAACAATTCTCATGAGTTTTGGAAAATATCTTCTTTTGAAGTGTTGTAGGAATCAAAATGTGCCGTCCTTTCAGAATTTAATCTATGTCCATGTGAAAAGTGCTGTATGGTGGTATACTTATCAAAAGAAGACTTTAGTCACACCAGGTTGGCACAGATGTATTTAAAAAAAATCCTGGTCTTGTAGTTGTCTGTATTTAATTGGTTGAAGCTGGTGGGGACATACTGGATGTGATTTCAGAACAAAGGAAAAATATCTGAAAAAAATCCCAACTCACTGTGAATCCTTTCTTTTAACTTTGACAACTGCTTGATTGCGATTGTTCTGCACACTTTCCCTTGTATGTGCTCCTGTTTGAAAGAGAATCACATCAGCTTTGCCCCAGGTCTTGGAATTTCAGGTGGAAGGTTATTTAGTGCTTTTGAATCCAAGCACTGGATCCTCATTGTTGTATTAAAATTGATGCTGTATAAATATTCACCGAGATGTCTGCAAGCAGTAGTAACAGTTAAAGCATCTTTTCTCACTCTCTGATATCCGCCATGGTTCTTGGCCGAGCATTGTTCCCAGACTGTAAGATACAGCTGTTGCTACTGCTGTTGGATTGTTTACAGTGTGTTGTGCCAAAACAAGGGAACACGAAATTGATGCTTCTGCTTTATTAAATATGTTCTGTTGCTTTCTCAGATTTTCATCTTCTGACAATTAAGGGGATCCCATATGGCTTTTATTAGATGAGCTACTATTGGAGACCATTTTCCCACATGATTTATTACACCTAGGAAAATTCAGCAGACATGCCATGGATTCAGATAAGGTGAATAATGGCTGCAGTCCATCTGTGTTCCGCTGACTTGCCTGTTGACTGGTTTATGTGTTCAGCAGATTTTATCTGTTCTTTTCTGAATTCACGTTTGTCATTCAGAATAAAGGGCCACTGTTGAAAACATCTCAGAACTGCTCCGAGTCACTCATGGTGTTCACTTTTACTGCCGCTGCAAACAAATGCACCATCTGTATGGCAAAGGCAATGCTGTCACGATTCAGTTTTCTTTTTTGAAATGTTCTGGTGCTGGTGACATACTGAATGGAAGTCAGTTTAGTCAGCAAAAGCTTGACAAGCTTAGGAAGGGTATATTGAGGGAATTTAAGAAAAGCCTACAATTGCCTCCAACTTTGAGGGCATGTGTCAGGTGGGAGATGACTGAACCAAAGTCCTTTACAATCCCAGATTCAGCAAGACTATCAACTGCAGTCGTAAAATCTTTACTTCTCATTATTTCTTATTAAGTTTAGCCTTTATATAGATAATACTACTTCAGTTTGGATACCTTTCACTGAATATCTAGAAAATAGGCAGCCTAAACTCTGGTCAGCAAGCTCAATGCATGAATCAGTGAGCTCATCTGAAATTCCAGGATGCAAATGATAAGGCATTAGTTCTTTTAAGACACCAGAATACAGTGGCTGACTTTTCCTACCATGATTAATTGCTGTTGGGAAACAAAGTAGTTCATAAACATCCTCTGGTTTTATCATATTGTCCATCATATTCTCAAATATGAAACTGCTTATTTGACATATCTGGTCTTCTGCATTGTTATTGTTATTATCAGCTGTAATATTTCAAACAACTTGGGGACAAATACAATACTCATGACCTATTTTTTGCCTTAGAAGTTCTTATGTTCCTTCTTGCAAACCTAATTTTGCTGATAAAGTATTCTTTGCTTTTTCACACTCCAGCTGATTTTCTAGAGATTCTGACTTACATATTTATTGACTGTTACCCTGGTTTTGAGTTTAAACAATGTGATTTCTATTAGTCTTTTTATTAATGTTAGAAAAAGCTCTGAAGAGTAAGCTGACCAACCTTAATAAGCTTCTTGATTATAAATGTAATCAGCAAGAGAAGATCTATAGCTGCAGACATAGCATGTTGCAAGGATGCAGACTTTTCATGTAGTGTCTTGTATGTCTTGTATCACACTGATCCAAAATTTGCCCTCTCTACAGGTGCTGCAGAGACAATAACATTCATTCCTGTGCTACTCATGTGGAGCAATAATGTGCTCCTCGCCCTGCTTCCACGCATATGGAACTAGTGGTAGCAGCACCTCTCAGCAAGGGGCAAGAAGAGTCTTTCTCTCCTGTCAAAAAAAAAATGCTCTCTAGTTTCCACCAAGAAAAAATATCAGACCAAAAGGAAATATTCTACAGGCTAGATCTAGTACATGTATTGCCAGCTGGATCAATACCTTATTTACACAGTAAATTTCCGAGAAGCATTGCCAGAGCCCTTTTGGTCTTAGCAATGAGAGAATACGCACGGCATCCAAGGCTAAGGCTGTTGCACAAAAACCTTAATGCAAATGTTTGTCAGTGGTTTGTAAATGGCACACCTGAAAGTGGTGATCTACACTCGCAGCACTGATCATTAAACTTTACAGAGACGTGCTGCACAGTCTGGCATAAGGCAGGAATAAAGCCTTTAGTTTTGCCTTACCTACACAAGCCAACTTAAAGTAAGTATGTTATCAGTCCATAAATGGAAGAAAGCTGTGCAGGGTTTGGCTGGGATAGAGTTAATTTTAGAGTTAATATCATAGTAGCTGGTATGGGACCATGTTTTGGATGTGTGATGAAACCAGTGTTGGTAACAGAGGGATGTTTTCGTTACTGCTGAGCAGTGCTTGCACAGAGTCAAGGCCTTAACGGTTTATGAATATATTCTTTATTTTCATAACTGATTATTTCATCTCAGGTTCCTCTTAATTTTTAAAACTGGTGTGGAATTTCCTTTGAGATGGTGAAACTTTAGCTTTTACCTTATAAATAGCCACTAATGTTTCTCCTGATGCAACTAAAATTATTAATCTTATAACTGATTAATTTTTGAGAATCAAAATATGTATTTTTAAGAATAGACATTTTCTGAAAACAGAGGCTAATTAGTTGGGATTGAATACTATTAAATCCTGGAAGGGCTAGTAGTTCAGTTTGAAAAATTCAGTATTAGTCTCATCGGTTAGAGTTTAAAAGTTATTTGCAGCTGTATTTGCTGCTTTATGACTAGATTATGTAAGGGAAGTAAATGCCAAGATATTGACTGTCAGTGAAGGTATCTATTATTATTGTACATGTTCATTAGGAACTGAAGGTCCTTGTATTAAAAACACTCCTATTTTTGTCATTCAAATCTTAAACTAAAATACTGAAATGTAAAATGTAAAAATGTCTCCACTGCAACTGAATATTTATGGATGAGACCTGAGCATACACTGAAATACGTACCATGAGAAGGTGATGCAGCTGACTACTTTTGTTTTGGCCAGGCAAAACCCACAAGAGTCTAGCTGCAATCTGTCTCTTCAGTGACTGGGGGCCTAGCAAACCCCAGCAACAAGGAACTGGCCAGTGATTTAACATTTTCCACAAGATAGCATAAGGCAATATCTGTCCTTCACTGTTCAAGGTACATCTGGGCTATCATATGCTCCTAAAGTTTTATTTCTGCTCCTTGACAGGTCTGTCTATCCTCACCTGACCTGAATCAGCAGTGCACTGCAGCAAGGAAGGCAAATCAGGTCCTGGCAGAGATAGAGACGCGATCATCCCAATCTATTCAGTGCTTGTCAGGCCGCACGTGGAGTATTGTGGTCAGCTCTGGTCACCACAAATGAAAAAACACGTGGACAGACTGGAGGGGGTCCAAAGGAGGGCCACAAAGATGATCAAAGGGCTGGAGAACCTGTCCTGTGAGGAAAGAGGAGAAGAGAAGGCTCAGGGGGACCTCATCACAGTATTCCAGTATTTGAAGGGCGGCTACAAAGATGACAAAGGCTTTCTCTTCACAAGGAATCATGCGGAGAAGACAAGGGGAAATGGGTACAAGTTACAGCAGGAGAGGTTTCATCTTGTTATAAGAAAGTAATTTTTTACAGTGAGAAGAAGCATTCACTGGAACAACCTCTCCAGGGACATGGTAGAGTCCCCATCACTGGAGGTTTTCAAGATGTGATTGGACAGGGAGCTAGATAATCTCATCTAGGCTCTCTTTCCCATGAAAGGTTGAACTAGATGATCTTTTGAGGTCCCTTCCAGCCTGGCTATTCTGTGATTCTGTGACATGCTCCACTGCTGCACTCTATGCTAGGGACTCCTTTCCTTCCTGACTTTTGGTCTTGCCATAAAACCATGTTCTTATCTTGCTCTTCATACTCGTTCATCCACTGTTTTTTAATCCTGGATTACCTTTACTGTGATCCTGTCTCTATTCCTGGCAAAATTACTTTAAGATGGCCTACCTTAGTGTGCTCAGTGCACATGCAGAGGACTGATCACATCCCTCCAGTACTCACTCAGCCAAGTTCCATATTTATTTACCTCGGGAATCTTGCAGATTTTTTCACATGCCAGAAGTACCCAGGCTCTTTGGGACTTATTCCTCCATTTGTTATCCATCAGTCGATGCAGATGTCCCTTATCTCTCCAACAGTGCTTAACATCCTTCTGTTGCCAGCCAGATTTTCTTTGTGTTCTCAGTCCTTCTCAAGCTGCTCTGTGCTCTGTGTGATCTTGTACGAAGCTTTGCCATTCTCTTCATCTTTTCAACGCCTCTTTATTTAACTTGTCCTGTCGTGACCTTCATTGCTCTTTCTCTCCCTATTCTACAGGCACCGACTCTCTACTATTCTTTCCCCATACGTTTCCTGTTTCTTACCATTTGCAACACTATGCCCATACCTTTTTGTCTTTTTCTTCTGTTGAAAAGACAAGACTTACAGCCTACTAGAATTTTGAAACTGTATTTGGTAGATCAGCAGGCTTAAAGTGTAGGATAATGTTTTGTCCAGAACTTCAATTTATGGGGGGCAGAAATAAAAAGTAGTGTCCTGTTTCAGTCTAACTCTGAAGGATTCTCATTTGTTCTTGAGTAGAGAGATTACAGCTCTCAAACAGTAGCTCATGATGTTCCCTAAACTGACAACTTATTTTTGAGCCAGTCTTGGTTCCATCTTCTTTGTGTTACGCAAGAGTAGGAGGAAGAAAAGCAGACATGACTGCTGTCTATAAATATCCTTGAAATAAAAGTAGCTGAGGCTCGTGCAAAGCAGAACCGTGATTTGCCAGGCCCTGAATTTGTTGGAGCATGCCCCTGGGTATTGCACTCTCGTGATCCCTAGGTGGCACAACAGCTTAGTACCAACCTTCCTCCAACAGCTAGAGCAGCCCTGAAGCTGCTTTAACGTACTCCTTCGTCTGAACTGGGCCTTAGCCGTCATGCCCCCTTCAGCTTGAGTCTTGCTCTGAGAGCCGCTCAGAAAGAACTGAAATTTAGTGTCTGTAGTTTGGAACTTCTGTCTATTATTTTACATATTTTAGGTTTCCTGCGAGTTCATTGTTTAAAAGGCCAAGTCTTATAGCTCCTTTAAGTGCTGGGTTTTTTCATAGCTGCACCAAAACTTGAAGGAAACTTAGTTTATCTAAGGGGCATTTAGAGAAAACAAACACCAAAATATTGGCACCAATACTAAGTGCAGCTGCTGAAGAACAGTTTGATGTCTATGATAGTTTGTGACTGGAAGACTGGCTGGAGCATTAGAACATGGTCTTATTTCAGAAGGAACTGGTATGCCTTCAGTCCCAAAAACCTGATTTCTGGCTCAAATTGTAATGAAATCATGTACCAGATTAATACCAGAGCAATTCCAACATTGGCTGGTGAAATACTCTCTTTTGAGGCAACTTCTATACTTTTTTGACATACATCATAGTAACTGTAGATTTACTGAAGATGCTATGAGTGCTGCAGCCCACCTCCTGTACAAATATTGCCTGGTGCAATATGTATGAACCACACAGGTTGATCATGGGTAGTAGCTTTGAAACTTCCATTCCCCATCCCTGTTTCCACTTTAATCCCAAAGTATTGACCACTGGGGTGTAACTGGACTGGAGTTTTCTCCTCTCAGACAAACCTGATGACCACTCTCCTGTATTTAGCAGCACATAGTAGCATTATTTCAAACGTGAATGGTAAAGAAAACCTTCATATGAGAGCCTGGCAGGTGTGTGGAGGCGGATGATGGTAGCCAGGTGCATACTATAGTTACTTGATAGGAAAGGAAAATGCTAAAGACAGTGAAGTACCTGCTGTATATTTACCACATGGGATATCTAGGACTAACTACAGCCAGAACGCTTACGTACAGAATGACAACTTCCGTCTGGTTAGAAGAACTGGGACAATCAGCGGCAAGGCTTTGGTGTCTACTGTTCGCCAACATGTTACATGAATTGATGTAAGTAGAGACACAGCAGTTTTTGTTTAGACATGAGGAAACAATGATGGTGAAGCTTTGCACAAAAGTATTGGTAGTTTCACCATCATTTATATCTCCTCATAAGTGCTGTAAAGTATTGAAGTGAATTACAAACTATAGTAGTTCATATTGCTTGGAAGTACTTTATAAGACTGATAATACTCATGCAAAGTTTTGCAAGCCCTATGAACTCACCTCTCAGTTGAACTCAATTATTTTACACAAGATAGGGCTGAACTCCCACATACTCCTCTTGGTTGCCTTTTATAAAGCTTTACCACAGGCCTTTATTTCAGGTAGACTTAAGACATTTGTCAGAGAGGATAGTTATAAATGTTTCTGTCACAATGAAAAAAAGGCGGCTTAGCTGGGTTTACTTGGTTTTAGTCTCATTTATTTTTCTGAGTCAGAAGTCCTTCTCCCCACTGTTAATACATTTTTTTTATTACTTACTGGATATCATTTGATCAATCACTAGTTAAACTACTCACTACTCAATTCATTGAATTTCCTCATTTATCAAACAGCACACCAAATAGACTTGGGAGACTACTGAGCCAACACAAAATCAAATGGACTTTGTTACTACGGTATTAATAAAGTATATTTGATTTCATGTTGACTGAATATCTTGAAAAGACAGGAATGAACATATGTACATTTTGTAGCAAGAATTCTCCTGGGGTTAAATACAAAAATGGGGGAGAATCAGATGCTTTAGAAAGTCTGTGAGTAGAGGGTCTGCTTTCTGGAAATCTTAAAAATATGCTTTTTAATGGGTCTTAAAACCCATAATAAACCTGCTAATGCTCCTTTGAAGGTATTAGGTAAGATTAAATGTTCTAAAAAAACATGGTAATTTTTGGCATGGTTTTACTATTGGGGATCTATTGACTTGTCAGTTTGCTGTAATGAACTAACTTTTCCCCCTTCTTAACAGTTCAAGTTAATAATGCTCAACGGTTCATTTACACTTTTATTCTGTATAACTGCTTTAGAAGATCTTAGGTAGAGTGCTTCACATAAATATATTGGAACTTAATAATATGTAAATTATATAGTAACGTAATTCATGAAAGATTAGCTATATTTAAACCAGAAGTACTTGATGAATTTTGTACAGCATCCTAATTGTTTACAATTTCAGTACCTTAAGTCAACACCCTTCTGCAGCTCAAGTTCTTTGCTGTAACAAGTTCAGTGAATCATTAGTAAAATCTAGGACATGCAGATCATATTGGCACAATTCTACATTCCTTTATGCCTATTTTCTCATTGATATATTTACTTTATTAATATACTTGGTTGGGAATTTGCTAAGGATTTTTTTCTAATGATACCATTTAAAGGAAAAAGATTATGTAAAATTCAGAAATAAAGAGGAATTTGTGAGCCCTTTTGCAGTCACCTAGACCAGTACAGACACGAAGAACCTCATTATTTTCTGATAAACTTGTCAAGGAGGTCAAAGCCAAGCTTGAGAGTTCTAATGCAGTGTACAAGGTGTTAAGGTATCATCACTGAATGGCTACAGGTAAATTCAAGATGACTCTTTCCTATGCTTTCCCGTACGTCTGTGCTTACAGAGGCCGTCTGTCCTGAAGCTGACTGGTATCTGGGCAGCATCTGACGTACACTTCAAGCCGTTGATTCACCACTGGACGTGTTGCTTGCTAAATGAGCAACAGTATTTGGTCCTTCAGAATTTCAGAAATGTGTTATTTCAGCAAAATTTCCTTCCCATTCAGAGTAATTCCACTTTGAGATATCCCGTGGCGTTAACAATTTCTTTAAATACTTCCGTGGCCCTTTTCTTTACTCAGTTAATACTGCCTTTTTATCCCCTTTACTTCAGCTCATCTCCATTATAGTTTGGTCCAGAATCCCCTTACTTCTCTAGAGCTCTCCCCTTAGAGTTCTCACAGGGCTTTGTGGCAGGTTTCACAGGGAAATTAAGTTTGTGCAGCCATGTATGCTAGTCCGTCTCTAATAATTTTTGAACCTGCTGGCCAGTTTCAATTGTATTTGACAGAGAAAGAAACTGGGTGTGTGTCAGTCTACTTCCGACTGCATAATTCAAATGTCTAACGACAATCAGGGTTTTGTGAGCTCCTAGAGTGATATGTATGTATTTAAATATATTAATCTCTTACTAATGTCA
Organism: Rhynochetos jubatus; assembly: GCA_027574665.1. Lineage (NCBI taxonomy): Eukaryota > Metazoa > Chordata > Aves > Eurypygiformes > Rhynochetidae > Rhynochetos > Rhynochetos jubatus. Next base: position 15,804,099 of record CM050653.1, on the reverse strand, counting down.
TTAAAGCAGAGAGACAGTATATTAATACCCCCTCTGAAGAAAATCTTTTAAAAAAAGGACAAAGAAAGGTCTGCTGTGGAGACTCTGTTCCTGTCATTCCACTACTGTCAGAATTTTAAGTTTTTATTACTTACATTATTTTTCAGCAGTGCCATCGATTTTGGGGGACACCTTTTTTTGGCTCCATCACCATGTTAGCAGTTCATTTGCCTGGTTGGGGTCATATCCTGAGCTACCAAAGGGTATGCATAAAACGGATGCTTTCTCCTACACATTTCACCCCTTTTGTGGAACTGGAGAAATCAATGAGAATCCTACTTGCATGACTTTAACAAGTAACATATATTTTCTGACAAAGCTAATCTTACAGTTTCAACTAATTATAATTTTAAATAACACAGAATAATAAACTCTAATTGAAACACAAGTTGGAGAATAAGGTACCTCCATAAACGGGTAGTTCTGGGCGATTGTAAAAACGAGAATTTTCATGGTATCGGTGAAATATTTTCTTTGGTGTGAAAACACAGCAAATACACAATTAGCAGAAACTGATAAAAGCACCGGAATCTAGGCCACATGCAGATCAGTGAATGCTGTTGCTTGTTTATCTGGCATAGGCTTGCTGTGCTAATATCGCTTAGTAATGTGAGAAAGTGAGAACAGCCAGGGAGGGAAATGAAATGTCAGGTGGCTGCTGCTAACGACAGCAGATACCTAGGGAGGATTATAGGCACCAGGTCACGTATAGAGTGAGCCCTGCGCTGGTATACATGCTGAGGTTCTGACAGGCGGTGAGTTAGGGGTTTCTGAAGCTTGTTTTTGCATCTAGTTCACAATGCTCATTAGCTACCAATGGAGAACTACTCCATGAATTTTTGCAATATTTTTAAAAGCCATTAATAGCTTTAGTTTTTATAACAGCCAATGTTTTCCAGTTTGACTTCATTTGTAAATGGCTGATTGATTTTTTTGTTATGTCTGTGTGTGTGTGGTAAACTGACCACAACCCACATTCCCCATCCTCTCGTGCTGCTGCGGGGGAGGAGGTGGAGAAGTGGGGAACAAAACTGAGCCCAAGAAGAAAGGAGGGGTTGGGGAAGGTGTTTTTAAGATCTGGTTTTGTCTCTCATCATCCTACTCAGATTTGATTGGTAACAAATTAAATTGGTTTTTTCCCCCCAAGTCACGTCTGTTTTTCCTGTGACCATAACGGGTGAGTGACCCCTCCCTGTCCTTGTCTCGACCCATGAGCCTTTGATTATATTATTTCTCTTCCCCATCCCACCGGGGTGGGAGAGGAGTGAGCAAGCGGCTGCGTGGTGCTTAGTTGCCAGCTGGGCCTAAACCACAACAATTTTCCAACATAATGCCCCGTTTCTTTAATTTTAGAAACAGTGAATAATAATTTTCGACTCACACTCTCCAATCACTCCTAATTCTATAGCTTTGCTGTATCTGGATAAGAAGTATGCTGTTCTGTTTTGGGGGAAACTACAAGCAAGTCCTTGATCTGAAGCGAAGCAGTTCAATGCCTCTAGTTATCTTTGTCACCTTGCTCTGCACCTTTGCTGCTTTCTGAGGTAGGACAGCCAGAGGTAGATAGGATGTAGGCATATCATCCACACTCACATCACGACAATCATGTGTTCTTCTGAATTTTACCTTTCTTTTCTTATTATCCTCTGTTTATTTTTATTTTCAGACTCTAATATTTTTAAACATTATTTACTTAGTACTAAGAGTCACTTCTCTTTAAAGAACTAACCACAATAACCTTCATTTCTTCAGGAGGGAGAGGAGGAATTAATAGCATATTAGAATCCATTTTTATACATGTGTAATTGCATTTTATTTTCCCAATCTGCATTTTTTTATACTGAAAGAAGTAATATTGACTCTTCACCAGGTCTACCATAAGTATCCATCTGTCCTTCAGTATTATAATAGTTTCTATCAGTTCGCCCAAGATGGAGGTCAGTCTTCGTGGTTTAGAGTTCCTGGGATCATCTTGGGAGACCTTAGGAAAGGATCATGTTTCTCACATTTATTTTCCCTGGTACTGAGATTTAGAACTATCAGGTCTAGTGTTGCCACAGTTTGGATCAGGGACTTGGAATTTGGCAGCAGAACCTCTCTGATACTAGTGATGTGAATTTGCTGTTTTTTATGACAGCCATCAGATTTTGGCCAAACAACTCCCTGAAAAACCATTTCCATCTGTTCAGTAAAGAGCAATAGGTTTCTCTTACTTCTACCTATAAAACATCGTTTCACTGTTTTCACTTTCACTTCTACGTGCAAATCTTGTATGGTTTATGCATTTTAGAAAGATTGTTTCTAGATGTAGAGTTCCCCATTGGCACACAGCTCCTCTACGTCCACGAGACTCTCGTTCTGCTGCATCTTGTAGGCAGTGCGGTCATCAGATCCTTGGGGCTGTTGCTACAGCCCTCCCTCCCTGCTGGCTAACAAGGAGGTGGCCTCATCCGAGGGCTCCAGAGCTCAGCAGAATGTCGAACAATTCTATGATGGTACTGAAAGTTACTGTGGTGCTAAAACTGAGGCTGTGGGCAGTGTCTGAGGTTTTCCTCGTTCAGCCACTCATGTATGCAGAGCTTGCAGATGCGGTCTGACTGGAATACAAGTCTGCTGGGCAGCTGCCTATTAAAGAAGACAAAGAGAACTTGATTAGGAGTTAAAAATAGAAGTAGAATGGCTACGGAAGAAGGAGAGACTTCCCTTAGAGCCTGGAATGAATGCGTAATTCTTGGAGTCAAGGCGTGCGTTTTCCATCAGCAAATAGTTCTGAAAACAATGTAAAGGTATGTGTCCTCTCTGCTGATTCCTCTGTGTAGAAGACAGCAAGTTACTAGGCAGTTGTCTGTGCTGCCTCCTAATCGTCCGGTGTTCTTCAGACTCTGCGGGGGTTAAAGGGATTTCCACATGATTAAATTTCTGGAGAGGCAGGGCAGAGACAGTGCACGTGTATCTTCCTCCCTCTTACTCTTTTAAGGTTTAGGAAGTTATACTCTTATTAAAGCAAAAGAAAACACAACACGCAAGGCCCAGTTTTAAAGGGATGCTAAAGTTGCAAGTTTCTTACTCTAGACGGTGTTGTTAGGTGTGCAGCCTTCGTTTGGAGAACTTTTGCAAACCTGATGGGGTATGGGCCTTAAATAGGAGATCAGCTAGTACTTTTTCTACAAGACCCCTGCTTCCTTCAGGGCATGAACATGATCGTTAGGGAATGAAGTTGTCTCTGGTATTCTCAGCTGTTTTTCAGAACGTGTACATTGAACGTGCAGTGAATGAGGTAGAAAAATGCCTCAGAAGAAGAAAGGATTAAGGCAGCTGCATAGTCCCCCGGTAGGACTGAATTTCTGTCTTCCTGTATGACCCTGGACCAGTTACTCCAGTAGAATTTTAAAGAGCAGTGGAAGGTACAATTTGGAAGGGTCATAACGTGTAGCAGGACTTGCCACTTGTTTGTGTAGGGGAAGCCAGTGGGAACCCTGATCTGAACACACGAAGTGTAACACTGCAAAAATCAAAGCTCAGCTTGGACTTTCAGAACAGGTCGACACTACTGACTTGGCTCTCTTTATACTCATGTACAATTACACCATCACCTCACCCTCCATACAAAGTGTCTTTGAATTAGTGTTTGCAAAGGACTCACAGTGGTGATCTGCGTTGTACGGAAAGAGGACAAAGCTGTAAGGAAACAATAACCCATTACCAAAGCACGATTTGAGAGTTGTGTGATGTATAGCAACAATTTGGAAAGAATGGAACTATCCATAGCTACTGGTTTAGGGATTCCCATCGTGTAAAGTGAAGATGCTTCAGGCACATGATAATGTATTAATTTTCCCATGAGACCCTGACATGTAAAGCACAGAGAAGCAGGAATTGAAGTTGTATGAGTTACGGCATTTCCGAACCTTCAAGTACTTGACCATGCAACAAGAAATACTTAAATACAGTATATAGGCAACTTCAATACTTACAGTCTAGTCTAGAAATCCGCTCAGGATTATGCTCCTGGTATTATTTATGAAATACGAATACATATTCCATGCGTGTATGTATTGTTCACCAACTACCTTTTTTAGAGTGAGTCATCACACTCATCTGTTTGCCTGGTTGCATGATTTGTGTCTGAGCAAAGATACGGTATGACGAAGAGAGGATGGATAAAATAAACACGCAGTTTCACAGTTTACATATTCCTGTATTTTAAAGTCATTAGCTACTCTTATTTGCTCTTCCTTCACCCGATTTATTGTGTCAATGTTACTGTTTTGTTATGGACATGACGACAGGGACGGGGGTTTTGTTTCTTTATTCAGGGACGATTTCTCTCTTACTGGAGCTGGGCACTCCTAATAAAAATGACATCTGCATGTCAAGGAGTGCTATTTAAATTTTCAGTTAATAAACGTATTGCACTATATGGTTGTGCCTTTCCCTTGAATTTATACTTGATCTAAGTAGATGGTTGTAATTGGAGAATTTTCTGTTAAAAGAACTTCTATTGTGTGCTTAGCACCTTCCCTCTCCTCCACAATTTAAAATAGCATTCTCTCTGGGACTTTATGTATATAGTAAGTCAGATGTATTGAAAAAAACTCCTTTTTCTCACAGGGTGAGAAGGAGATTCCCCTTTCCCCTGCCCGAGAGGACCACTTCTGGTTGTTGTTTGTGTGCAATGTTGATACACCATGTGTTGTCCATGTGAAAACTGATAGTATTGACGTTAGAAGCAACATACAGTCGCGCTTTGATTGTAGATTATTTTAATTAAAGCCTGAAGCCCCAGTAACAATAAGAACTTTACTTCTTAACTTTTTGACATCCTCCGTTATTTGTTTTTTGATTGTGTAGCCCCAGCTGGGGCTCTCTGAAGCACCCACGGTCCTGCTGCCACGTGACTGTACGTGTAGACAGATGGCGCTGAGCTCCCAACGGGTACTACACCGTAATGTCTGGGTGTCCTGTATCTTGTGACGCTGCAGGTAAACAGAGAGCTCAGCACGCAGTATCAGTTCTGCAGCGCACTGCTGGCCTACCTGGGGTATCTTCAGGCCTGGAAGACCTTCTCAACAATAATCATTAATTATTGTGTGGATAATTAGATTCCCTCACATTCATGATGGAGGGATTTGGGGCTGCTGGTGCTGTACAGACATCAGGACAATATGGTTCCTGCCAGCAAATTTTCAAAAACAGATGTGGGGATCTCTGCCCAGAAGACCTGGGAAGGAAGCTGCTGGAAGGCTGGTGGCTGCACCTGTGGCCATCATATCATCCATGCCAAAAAGCATTACACATATCTGTGCTCCGTGGCTTCTCAGGTCTGGATCAGATACTGCCTGAGAAACCACTGAAACACCCCGGAAAGTTCCCTGATGCAGGTACTGCTGTGAGAGGGAGCAGGAACCGCTCTGGGTCTGACCTGCTCCTTGAAATGGGGAAACCAGAGCAGTTAGGAGGCATGTGGCTAATTACCCAGGGAATATAAATCCCTAAATAGGTGGGTGTTGAGTCTCAGGTCTAGAACCTGATGTGTGGAAGATGAGAAAATAGCTGCTTCTTATCTTGCCCACTCCTAAAATATTAAAGATGCCTTTCCAAGTGAGGGGGGCACCGATACTGTGTTTACTGACTTCTGGTTGTATTACTAATACTTCTTAAAACAACTGAAGTTTTCATGGTTCAACCCCAGCCGGCAGCTAAGCACCACAGCCGCCTGCTCACTCCACCTCAGTGAGACCGGGGGAAGAACGGGAAGAGCGCAAGTAAGAAAACTTCTGGGTTGAGGTAACGACGGTTGAACAGGTAAAGCAAAAGCCGTGCACGCAAGCAAAGAAACAAGGAGTTCATTCACCACTCCCTATGGGCAGGCAGGTGTTCAGCCACCTCCAGGAAAGCAGGGCTCTGTCACACATAACTTGGGAAGAGAAATGCCATCCCTCTGAATGTCGCCTCTTCCTTCGTCTTCCCCCAGCTTTATAGGCCGAGCATGACGTCATATGGTATGGAACATCCCTTTGGTCAGCTGGGGTCAGCTGTCCCAGCCATGTCCCCTCCCAGCTTATTGTGCACCCCCAGCCTACTGGCGGGTGGGGTGGGGTGAGGAGCAGAAAAGGCTTTGCTGTATGGCAATGCCAAGGTGTCTCTGACTTTAATAGGCTCCTACCTTACAGTGCATGAGTGCTTGCTGTGGGGAGGTTTCCTGTAAGCACAGAAATGGCGAATGCAGTAGTGGCAACTACATTCACACCAAAGACCTGGATTCATGTTGGTACAACATCAAAGGATTATGACCAACCCCTTCATCCTAACATATTCCTCTGGTTTCTTTAAGCTAAATTGTGAGTTTTAGTTTAAAAATCAATACATACATAACATTAGAAATGAAATAGGAATAAAATTTAAGGAGAAAATTTAAAAAAATGCCTGATCTACTTAAGAAGAAAAATAATAGGGTTAAAATACTTAAATGCTCTCTGATTTGCATGCTGAACACAAGAGATGGAAGCCCAAAGGTGTGTTTATGCTGTGTTTTTTATGGTGCTCAACGAAGCCATTGTTGTCCAACTGAATTAGCGAAGTCTGAGAGCTCTTTCAGTTTTGCCACTTCAGGAAACGTGATCACCCTGCAGCATTTTATCTCTGATCGTTCTGGAACTGTGTATGGGCTTCTGATTTCTGTCCTGGCTATGAAGAAGATCTGTATGTATCCTAAAACTTACCAAACACTTTATTATTGTCATAGCATTACTTTTTCATGTAGTGCTGTGGAAGATTCTGCTTTTAAACATGCTAAAATCGATTTTGAACCTACATAAAAAGTACATAATGTCCCATATTCTGTGCTTTTTAAATATATATATAAATGTTTGATTTTGTCTTTTGTGTTCAGTCATGGCAGATATACTGTTACTACAAAACCAGTAATACACAGTCTTAAAAGTAAACACTACATTTTCTTACTGTTTTCTTTGTACTTTTGTGTGGTTTAAATACACTACCACAATGTCATATTGCTCTCAGTGATTTGATTTCTCTAATAAATATCTAAAGGGTGAGTGTCAGAGGTGGGGTGGTGTCCAGTGACAGGACTAGGGGTGATGGCCACAAACTGGAAAACAGAAGGTTCAACCCGAGCATGAGGAAACCCTTCTTCCCTGTGAGGGTGCCAGAGCACTGGGACAGGCTGCCCAGGGAGGGGTGGAGTCTCCTTCCCTGGAGACTTTCCAAAGCCGCCTGGACTTGTTCCTGTGGGATCTGCTCTAGGTGATCCTGCTCTGGCAGGGGGGTTGGACTGGATGATCTCTAGAGGTCCCTGCCAACCCCTCCCACTCTGTGAATCTGTAAATGCTGTATCAGAGAGCTGGGCTTAACTTTTCAGCAGCATAAATCTGACCAGACAGTGGTGGGAAGGTTAAAAAAGAGAGATCTGTTTGTATTGTGTACCTAATGAATTATCCCTTCATTAGCTTTCCCCCATTTACTCTGTTTAATGCTCCCTTACAATTAAGACTAAAAATGTGCCAGCTAACGGTAAGGATGTGTACCAAACCTGTCTATTTTCATTAATTTTATAGGGAGCCTTGAAAGTTAATGAATAAATGTAGGTGTCTTTTCTAGTGCAGGCCGACGTCTGTGCGCCGACTGTACTGACTGAATTTCTGTTCCCACAAAAGGAAGTCCAGTGGCACTACCTCGGAAGCAGCCACTTGCCGTGGGGACGCCCACCCATCCTCAGCCTCGTTTCATCGTTTAGATGGGGTGTCAGCAGCTAAATGGGGTGAACGTGTTGGAGTACAGGGCTATGAGCTGCTGTTGAACGCAGCGGTCATGGTGTAATTTTTTTCTCTAGGTTTGCTAGGAGGTGGAGATATGAGTCGGAATAAATTCTATACATGCCAGTTTTTACTCTTCCTCAGTTGTTCTCTGCCGGCCATTATTGAAGACCTCGCATAGCAGTGACTGTGTACAGTACAGCAGTTACGATCTCACTTTGGCCAGCTCAGTTGATCTGAAATCTTCTATTTAGTTGGTTCTAACCTCTTCAATTCCTAATCTGATCTGAATTTCTAACCCATTCTCACTGATATTTACTGTATTGACCATTTTTGTCTAGGTAAATTGCATGCAAGAAGCAGTGATTAATGATAATGGCCGATAGCTTTTCACAGGTTGTTTTATTCAGGCGAGAAACTACACAGTGGGGGCAATGTTCTCCTCCATCTTAGTCAGCCAGGAAAAGCCTTGGGAAACACAATTATTTTGCCTGTCTTCCTCATACTGTAAGTGACCCAGAAGGCAGAGGGGTTATCAGCTGGCTCTGCATTGTTTAGGGAGGGCTAAGGCAAGAGAAGAACATGCTGAGCGTTGCTAAGAAAAATGAGGTTGATAGAATTTGTTTTCTCATTTGTAGGCAGTACATGCATTTACCTGAAACACATTTTCAGTGTCTAAGCGCTACTTTTATACTGCTGTGCTGTACTGATATTAACTACATCTCCTAGCCCAGCCTGACGCTGTTGTTCCTCATGTTTCTTACCAGAAACAGGCAATATCACATCAACAGTTTGGGAGGATAAGAGAATGCACATAACTAACTCCCTTTCCCAGCCTTAATGGTGTGTGTGAAGAGGAAAGTTTCTTGGTTTCCACAGCCCTCAACACACCCGAGAATATGTACCTCCACGGACAGGTTTGAATGAGAGCAAAGAGATTTGTCTGCGATCAAACCAACAAAACCTGCATTTTATTCTAATGGCATGGATGAGAAATAGTTGGGTTGCATTTTCCTACGGGACGTTTACGGTGCCTTAAGCGTTTCAGCCAGTCGCGGCACTTACCCTTATACGCCCATGGTGCACCTTGGCGATGGCAGGGAACAGCCGCCGTCCGTGGCGAAAATGTGATTGTAGTGGAGAAATACACTGTGACGGTGGCAGGGAGGTACCGTCCTGGGACTCAAAACCTTCTCTGAACAGCAGGAAGCTGGCCATAGCTTTCGCGACAGCCTGATGCCGGAAGCTCAGGGTGCTGGAACATGCCACTGCCAAGTAAGAACCTCCCCCTATTCCTGCCGTTTTAGTTGCGCTAGTTCTTCCAGGGACACCCTTGTTCCAGGTGTCCCTAACCGTCCACGTCGCAACGGCTCAGACGGCCCTTTCTGGAGGCTTAGTCTGGCCCGTAGACCGGGCGCGATGAACCAGGATGTACTCACGAGGATGTCAAGCCCAAACCCCCTGTGTTAAGAACACCGGCACATCCAGGTGGTGTGCTCGAGGCAAATGAATGGTGGCTGTGGTGTGTGGACAGGGTGTATGATGCTTCCTAGGAAACATGAACACAGCCACTGTGCCCCGAGGGATTCGAATCGCAGAATCATTTAGGCTGGAAAAGACCTTTAAGATCAAGCCCAACCGCTAACTCAGCACTGCCAAGTCCACCACGACACCGTGTCCCTGAGCACCACATCTCCACGCCAACACTTTCGGTGAAGAAATTTTTCCTAATAACCAGTCTAAACCTCCCCCGGCAAAACTTGAGGCCGTTTCCTCTCGTCCTAGAGATTTGTCTCAGTTGGCCCAGGGGTCACAGTTTGTCCCTCACTGTGACTGATAAAGGTAGCACCAAAATACTCTAAATGACTATGGCCATGATTGACTCTTAAATCAGCAATGTAGCTTCTTTTTGGGCAAAACTCTAGTTTAAATACATTATTTCTTCGCAAACTCTTCAGTAATGCTAAAAACAGTTATATTGAAAGCAGACCTAATTTTTTTTTTTCTCAATTTTGTCACGGTTCTCCTTAAAACATCAAGAACAATTATTACCCATGTCTTTAAACATACAAGAAGATTCACCCTAATTAATCTCAGGAAGACAAGAGAAAATGCTGCCTCTGCAGGCCAGTTCTTTGGCTTTTACAGGCCTGATTCATACAACAATTTTGATCTCAAGTTCTTAAAATTATTTCTGAAGATGGATAAACATTATTATACACTTGCTGCAGGTGAAATGTGTGATACGATGAGGTAATGGTTCTGCCAGAGTCTCACAGCCTCTGCCACGAAAGAACATTATGTCAGTATAATTTGCAGCATCTCTAATGACTGTTCTGAGTTATGTCAGCATTCAGCGGCTGTTTTATTCCTTTCCTCTCCACCCGAATGGAAAGCCATGTATTTCAGTCATGTAAACTCTAAATCCATCCAGCTTTCAGGCTCCTTTCCTTCATATTCTTGGCAAAAATAGTGCTTATGAAGGAGGATGTGGTACTTGTGCTTGTCATTTTCTGAAGGAGAGTCATACATTTTTTAGACTCCCCTTCTTTTTGGTTAATACAGTGTCAAGAATCAACCACAATAACTTCCTTTGTTTTACAGCAAACAGAAATACAGGAGAAACTCAACACTTAGTTCAGTCCACCTACTGCAAGGAGGATGTGTTTTTCCAGTCTGAAGAGACTAGAAGTTGGGGTTTTTCAGTGTACCTCGAAGACGCGTCAGAGTTCAGGGCAGCAGTAAAAAGCAGAACCAGCAAACATTATTTTTTAAAATATAGGTCGTTTCAGACTGCAGCCTTACAAATCACTGCAGTAGTACAGCTGAGAAGGCAGTGAACTGCCCTGTGCCGGAGGGGACACTGGCTGGGGAGTGTGGCATGGCAGAAACACTAAAAATCACCGTTGATGCCAAATATCATTGAACCTCAGTCCAGATAACAGTAGATGATTTTTAGAAGAAATGACTTAAAATTCTTAAGTATTTTCCAAGATGTTGGTCACCACAGTCCCTGCAAATTTCTGTTGCATTTTGGCTGTTCCAATCTTCGAGTCTCCTTGGTGAACTTGCTATATAGTAGAAATTATTTGAGAAAACACAGAGGCAAATGAGGACAGAGTTTATTCAATTCTCTTGTACCCCGGACAGGTGAAGTTAGCATTTTTTATTTGCCCTGCTGCGTCAGCTCTCTCTGTATGTTACCATAGTGTCATCCAGTGAGAAGACTGTCTTCTCTGTAACCCAAACTGCAGCTGTTCAAACTCGGAGAATTTGATTGAAGTAGAAGGAATTCCTTTCTTTTCCTACCCATCCTAGTCTTTTTTGTTTGTTTTTGTGATGTTACCAGCACTGTAAAATGTTTCACTTTAATACTTCTTATTTATTTGTGGGATGAAAATACAAATATAAAGGAACTGAATCAAGATTTAAAGGTGAAACAAAGCGCTTCCTCTATTTCCAAAATAATCCACTGGCTCTTGGGTACTCTTAGTTCCCGTGTTTGAATGTATTCATGGGTTTTGCTTCCTTAAACTACAGTGAAGCAGTTAATTCATAAATTAATTCAGCAGCTGAACACAGCATGTTTGACTTTTGCATGAAAAGATTTTCTGCCTTGGACTTAATCAGTTCTCCTGCGTGACAGAAGTAGCACAGAGCCTGCAGCGGGATGCATCTGGATGTTCTGTTAGGCCTACGCTGCAGCATTTTGGTTTGAGAGCAGCCTGCAAGAATCTCACGAGGTAAGGAGGTAAAAACCCAACACGGAAATCGGAATATATAAGATTATCCTGTAGAAGTGCTAAAACATAATCAGTAACATATTTTGGAGTGAAAACTCTTAATAGCTGCTAGCCGTATGGAAACGATGAATATTATTCGAAAGGGGTTTATGGCAGCCGGGGTAACCCACAGCAAACCTCTGACATATCTGCTTTAGTCTGGAATAGGGCTCAGTCTCTCCGGCACAACGGTGTCAGAGGTCCCTTCCTTGTCCAACACTGTTCCCCTAGCTCAGCAGTGCCAAACACGTACCTTCCAAGACCCCCACAAAGATAATACATCTTCCGTAACTTGCCAAATTTTGAAGTGTTTCTTTTAAATTATCAACTGCCAGAATTTCATCGGGTTGATATCGGACTTTTCCGTCTTGAAAAAGGTGAGGGAGAAAAGTGAAGATGGAACTCCATTTCTGTGTGAGGTTCTGTGAATCTGATGAGTAAATCAAAATGAGAAAAAAGGGGAAATCTATCCGCTTTGGGAATTGGTTTTAGTAATTTAATAAATTACTTCTGAGTAATTAAACATAAGTCATTAATGAGTTTATTCAGGACTTGAATATGTGGAAATCAGAGTATTTATCAGTTGGCTGCTGTTGCAATAGCAGCAAAGAGTATAACGTAACGCTGTATTTTTCATTACGGAACGCCACTCTCGAGTCCATCTTGCCTGAAGAACAAAAATCTTCCATGGACTTTAAAATGAAGTGGTAGTTGCTAAAGATGAACGTTACCTTTTCGTCTGACAGGAGTGTCTTACTGTAATCAGCGCAATCACGCCAAAGACTGCCAGAGACTTGGGAATCTGCTTCCCGAATCCAGTATTTTCATGGTACTGAAACATTTCTCTCTGGTCCTCTGGGAATTTGTTATACCAATGAACAGGTTTCTGACCGTATACAAACCGCTTTGTGTCATGCTGACATGCAGAAAGCATGAATTTTAAATAACGGTAAAACGAACATATGATGAAAATTGTATGAAAATTATATGAAAATTCATGTGCATTAATGCGTTCTGCTATTTTTTCTGCATGGGGGATATTTACACAAGTAAGCTTCTGTTTTTGTTGTCAAATGTGCCTGTGGCACAAGCAGAAAATAGCCATAATTTACTTAGATCCAGGCAACCAATACCGTAGGAAACCTATAATGACAATGATGATTTTCCAAGCGACTCCACAAATTATTGCGAGCTATGTCCCGTGCCAGTCTTCCCTGAAGGACCAGATCACGTCTTCTTAACTGATAAGTACCGGAACGCGCAGGATAACAGAAGGAAGGCACCCCCGGCCCTGCTAGGGTTTCTGATGCGATCCCTGGAACGACGTGTGCACTGTTTAGGCGTTAAAAAGCACGGCAACACAAACACACTTTAAGTTCTACAGATTAACAAAACCGTCTTGTTTGATACTTAGCCAAGAGAAATGCAGTTCGTCCACGTCTGTTTACGGTCTTTTTAGACAGCAAAGAACGTTGTTCAGAGGCTGCACTGTTTCCATACTGGCAATTAATTTACTTCTGAACCTTTCACATCCCTGTCCCCTGAGCCTTCAGTTTTTCCGTCCCTCAGAAGAGGATTGTTACGTCTTCAATTACCTTTGCACGGCTGGCTACACGCTCTCATTTTGCAAACCCGTTTGTTACAAGGTAATAAAACTTCAAGGCTTGGTTTTAGGTAACTATATAACAAGAGAAATACCACGTGTTAATCCTTTTGTGGTCTTTAGATTAACAATAGACATAAGCCTGGATGGGTTTTATACTAGTGGTGCTCCAGCTGCTCTAAAGCTTCATTACATTACCGGGAGTATGCTTTAATAGAAAAGATAATCAAGGCTGTCATGCATTTTGTACTTATATATAAAATACATGAGATGCAAAAAGATCGTGGTATTAAATACGGTACAGAGTTTTAACTATGTTACTCTGTGTCCTAGATGAAGACCTGTGTGTTTTCCTAAAGTAACCTTGCTTTTCTTACATTCCCAATGAGACAGAACTTCTATGAAATGCAAGAGACTTTCATTAATAAATCAAGTGAGTAAAATGAAACAAGCGTCAGCACTTCCACCAGCAGCAGCTGGTCTGAAAACTGGTAAGAGGAAAGCTAGTCGTGTAGGGGCCTGGTAAGAGAACACTGAGCACTTCCTGTACCCTCAGTTTGTGCCAGTTCCTCATCTATCTGTATCTACGATTGAAAGTCACCTGTATCCTGGGCTGTATCAGGAGAAGCGTGGCCAGCAGGTCGAGGGAGGGGATCCTCCCCCTCTGCTCTGCTCTCCTGAGACCCACCTGCAGTGCTGCATCCAGCGGTGGAGCCCTCAGCATGAGAAGGATATAGACCAGTTGGAGCGAGTCCAGAGGAGGCCATGAAGGTGCTCTGAGGGCTGGAGCCCCTCTGCTATGAGGACAGGCTGGGAGAGCTGGGCTGGTTCAGCCTGGAGAAGAGAAGGCTCCGGGGAGACCTTATAGCACCTTCCAGTACCTGAAGGGGCCTACAAGGAAGCTGGGGGGGGCTTTTTACAAGGGCCTGTAGTGACAGGAGAAGGGGTTTAAACTGAAAGTGTGAGATTTAGATTGGATATCAGGAAGAAGTTCTTCCCAGAGAGGGTGGTGAGGCACTGGCACCGCTTGCCCAGAGAAGCTGTGGATGCCCCATCCCTGGGAGTGTTCAAGGCCAGGCTGGATGAGGCTTTGAGCAACCTGGTCTAGTGGAGGGTGTCCCTGCCCATGGCAGGGGGGTGGAACTGGATGATCTTTAAGGTCCCTCCCAACCCAAACCATTCTGTGATTCTATGATTCTATGTATAAAATAGCAAATGATAGAGGATGAGGTAAAGATGTTCTACAGCAAAACCTAAAATCTTCCTGGGGGAGTGAAAGTACCTACACTAGTGCTATGCATCTGCTTTCCCAAACGGGCCAAAACGCCTGTATGTGAACTGGTACACTGTCTTCCCGGCTGAATGAAACTGCCTGGAATGCACGTGCCTGCAGCAGGAAACGCAATGGAGTCTAATTCTCAGAGTTACAGCAAGTTTACTTCGCTCTTTTTAGTAAATGCCGTGTGCCAGTTTCCAGAGGAAAAACACCAGGCACTGTTTAGATGGTTTGTCTATTGAACATCTTTCTGGGCAGCTTTTATCTTTCCGTGGGGAAGAAAGCGTAGAGCTTTGGCAGAGTTCGCTTGCTCAGCTGTCATAGGCACAGAAGATGTGAAAGACAAAGAAGCTTTTGAAGGCAGTGAGATAGGAGAGCAATCCTGGTAATAAAGGCAGAGATCTGTACTCTGTTATTTAGGTCCTTGTTTAATCCACTCTAACCCCTCACACGCACCTGTTCCAGAGGCGCTACTGCTCTAGCAGCTCCCGGTCTCGGGATGAAGAAACAGACGTTAGCGAGCATTACTGGAGACACCCCGAAAAGCAGAATTATTTTAAGAGGAACTTGAAAATAGGCTAAAAGGCCCCGCGTTATTTGATACATAGATAACAGCCTGTCAAACACATTAAACCAGACTGGGAATACTGGCAGGACGTACAAAGTGTAAATAAGCATGAAGCTTGATGACAGAAGGTGTTATGAGAGAACCGCAGCGCTGCACAGAACCAGAGGAGTATTCAGCCACAAGTGCACGAAGTTGCGCGTGAGCTGACACGTCCCGCCCAGCAGCTCGGTCCCACTGTCGCTGGTGGTATTTCACCAGTGCTAATTGCCTTCCGTCAATACCTGGCTAATTTAAAACTAAATCGGGCATTTCTTCAACTTGGGAACTAGGTGTAGTTTACCTAATCGAGGGTCTCATTGATTTTTTTTAAGGTGTAGATTTGTTACGTGGACACTGAAAAGCAGTACTGAAAAAAGTGAATCCGCTGGTGAACTGGGAGCTGGTGGGAGAGTTCCGAGGGGACAGTGTCGAGGCAAGGGGATTACATGAACAAATCCCAAGGGTTTCTATCAGGGATTTGGTAACATTTTATAAGGGCCGAAAGGAGGCCCCTTCTGTTTGCACAATCAGGGAGAGGGGATGTTGAGTAGAGCAGGATCCCACAACAGTATGTGTTGGGATTTTTCTGAAGAGCAATGTGAGGGAAACTTTGAAAGTATCCTGAGGCTACACACCTGAGTATCCAGGAAGTTTTGGAAAGTAAAGATGTGGCACGTTTCTGGAAAGATAGACACTAGCTCTTTTTCACAAGTTCAGTTAAAACTGATAAAACCCTGAAATGATCCAGTTTGAGAGAAGGACAGATGGAGAGTATTACTAGAACAATTAATGATGCCGAGCCTGAGTTGTTAGTCATCAGCACGGCGATGACAACCGAAGATGTGTCAGCTGACGGAACGGCTGGGAGAGAGAACATAATGTAAGATGTGCTAAAGGCTACAGACACTGCCCTGGGGAATGAAGAGCGAGTGGGGGAAGAGTACAAAGGCTCAGCAAGAGCTGTGCTGAAAGAACAGTCTTGATAGGAACTGAAGCAAAAAAAGAACGGTCTTCAAGCCTAGTGGGTGTAACATGCCAGGAAGGCAGGAATGATCAATGGCATCAAAAATGGGAAGAAGGGAGAAGAGCAAGAAAAGACGGGAGATGAAGGACAGTGAGATTATGTACGTCAGGGAGCAACGAGAATAGGCTGCTCCGCATGGAAAGCCACCCGGGAGATGAGGATAACAGCGACACGGTCGGGGGCTGCACCTTCCCTGACGGGGACACAATCCCACGGGGGCTGGGCAAGGCGAGCAGGGTTGGTCTGGGTGGGGGGTGCTTAGGAGCACCTGACAGTCCAGACCAGGAGCCGAGTCCAGAACGATGGGAGCTAAGCGCGCATTAACGTCTGCTTTGGCAATCCTGATCGCGTATGTAAAACCAGGCATGGGACCACGAGCGGGACATCTCACCCAGCCCAGGATCTACAGCACAGTGCTCTTGCAGCTCTTGCGGGCAAGGCTGCTCGGTAAACGTTTTGTTAACACAGTGTTCAAGCAAGGTGAGACCGTTACATAACCCTCCTACGGAGACTACGCAGATACGGTATTTCTGACCACTTTCCATTGACTATTTGTGACATTTTTTCAATTTCTCTGTATTTTAGAAGCTATTTTGTACATTGATCTGCATGAAACTCTTGTTCACTGCCAATGTTATTGTTTTTTAAAACCTGCCTTCAAAATTGATATTTAACACAAATATTCTCAAGTTATTTAAACTTATGCCTTTTTTTTCTAGCTGCAATTTATCCATTTTAATAAGAAGAGGGTTAATGTATTTGTTATGATTAATAAACATCCCCTTGTCTTTGCAGCACTCTGTGTTCTGGTACTTATAACCACAGTTGCTTGTAAATATTTTCTTTCTGCTAGGTAACTGCTTTGGCAGCAATTCTGATTTTTCTTAAAGAAAAGTGCTTGGAAAACACCCTCTAAATAGTAGAACTTCGTAGCTGGGGCACACTCCTTCATCGCTTCTACTTGGGCAATGCCTAAGCTTTAGTAAATAAAAGAGCTTTCCTTAAAACTATGGGTTTTTCTTTTCCCTTTCACATTCTGTGCTTCTCCGAGAATGAACGTGTGTGTTATGGAAAAGACAGAATGGTCATATTGTAGAGCAGTGCAATTGGGCAGGAAAAGAAAAACATCAGAATCCCAAAGGAAGCACATACTTACTGGCCTAGATTTCCTCAGTGCGGTGCTCTAGACTGCGCTAGGAGACTGTTCCAGCTGGTGCTCTGGGCTAGCCCTCAAGCAACCTACCAGCAGCTTGAAGCAAGAGGCTCAGCGCAGCGCGGCACGGTTAGTTCACCGATGTCACTTAACAAACCACGTGATTACAGAAGGTTGTTTTCTTCAGCTGACTTGTATTTGTGCCATTAGTGTTTGAATCTAGGGTAAGAAAAGTTTTATTAACAACTGCTACACAGCAACTCGAGCTTAGCTCTTCCGTTACTGGACAGGAATCAGGGAAATTGGTGGGTTAAGGACGGCTGGACTGTGGTTATATTAACGTAATTCTTTTAGAGGAGAATCACGGCTGGGGCCATCTCTGCCCTGTGCGGGATTACAGCCTTCGTAAGAGTCACTGCTTCACCAACTTGCAGAATTCAGGAGAAGCAGCTGAGGATCCACAGCTACTGTTTCCCAGCACTTAAATCTTTCCATATTTGAACCACACCATCTCCCTTAGCTAGAACATCCAATCCTGCTGCAAAACAAATCACACGTCCAGGACACATCCAGCACCTCGAATCCGATACTGTAGGATGGCAGCTGCTCCCTCTCAATTAAGCAACTGTTCACTTGCAGACAGTAAGCAGCTTCCATCTGGCTGCAAGTGGCTACTCGAAACCCGGTTTAAACAAGGATTTTTAAAAAGCTCCCCTTAACGGGCCACTTGGATCCAAAGCCTCGAGGAGCATCTCTGCGAAAGTCGCCTGCCAAGCCACGGAAGCGTTTTGAAACCAGGCTCGTTCAGGAAACTGCAGAACGTGTAGCAGCCAAGCGGGCAGAACCAGGCTAATGCACGTATCGCTTGTTTCACTTGGAAGGACTGGTAATGCTGTCTAGGGATCGGGGCTCCCCAGGGTCAGCATCCCACTCAGTTCAGGATTCCAGTGTTCTGTGCAGTCTGGGGAAAGCAGAGAGATCTGAAGGTGACTTTGATACAGCCTGAAACAGAAACTTGAGATTAATCTTCCTACAACACTGAAAAACCAACTGCCATAAAGGTCAGAACTTATCCTTTCTGTTTAAGCTGCCGTGTCTCCAATGAAGAGTTTTCACGGACAAGTAATACCGAGTGTATTCATTTCTGCGTCCCTTCTTATGGAGCTATGGAAAATCCCATCTTGTCGGCGAAGTGACCGAAGCAGCAGGGAGGGAGGTGAGAACTCAGTATCCGCAAACACTCGCACACAGCATCACAGACAGAAAACAGCACTCGCGGAAATACGCACGGACCAACGGCCTCCTCCCCTTCGCCGTTCCAGCACATCAGAACGGAGGCCCGTTACTGGGAAATACAGACCTACCTACAGTGCCTGCCTTTCCCTCCCGCGGCTGGGCTTCGACACTACCAGCAGCCTCCCCCTGGGCCTGCTGCTGCCACCTGTGCTGCTGCAAACCTCCCCCCCTTGCACACACATCCACCCGCCCCAAGGCACGTGGGTCCCTCCAGTAACTGGCGTTAAAGACAACCAAGTCTACCTCGTAAGGCCAGGCTGGACGAGGCTTGGAGCAACCTGGTCTAGTGGAGGGTGTCCCTGCCCATGGCAGGGTGGGTGGAACTAGATGATCTTTAAGGTCCCTTCCAACCCAAACCATTCTGTGATAACCTGAAGTGCCAACAGTTAAAATTAAAAGCCATACAGATGCCACAAATATACTTTAGGAAAGCATTTAGTTACAAAGTTGTTTTTATAGTCTATCTAGAATATTATACCCTTTAAAAAAAATTTGGAAGGCTGTAGTTGCCTAAAAAAAAAGCCATAGTTTTTCCTCAAGCGTTGTGAAACAGTATTAACCACACAGCCCATTTGCTGGAACAGCTACTGAACTACAGAGCTTCTTTAGCACCCGTGCACACGGAAGCCTGGGGCCTTACGTCAACGGCCACTGTATGTACCATGAAGCACCGTGCGGCGCCCTGGCTGCTGCGCGTTTTATACCACGGCCAACGCTCGTTACCCAAGATCACTTCTGCTTGACTCTCACCTGAGCTAAGGGACATACCTGGTAGTGTTACGTCGATTACCTCTTGCCCAAACAGACACAGCTCTCGGGGTTTTTGAACAGCATCCACTTTTACAAGATGAAGAGACGAGATTTACGTATTTTAAGGTACTTTTATTTAATAAATAACTTCAGTAATAGCACTGTAAAAAGTGAACATCTGTTAAAATAAAAAGGCACTTAAAACAAGAAGATGACTATGACGCGGTTTGAATGGTCCAAGGCAAATATACATGGCACATGTCAAGAATGATGTGACTCGCGTCACATGACAAACTACGCAATCTTAGCTACAGGGTAAAGGCAAATTTACAGCTAAGACTGCCCAAACAAAGGAGGAGGGGGGAAAAGCTTGTGTCGATACAAAAATATTACAAAAAGAATCGCAACCAAATACATTAGAAAGATTAGAAGGGTGACAAAGCACCAGACTTTAAACCAAGGAAACACTGCAGACTAAAGACACAGTATGACGTAAGGCCCTTATGTGTTCTGAGGATGTCTTGGTAAGGTACTTCATGATGCTGCCACCCAGGGCTTGAATTTACAAGGAAAAACCAAGCAAGTTACCAGTCAGCAACTTTTTCAGTAATGGCACATGTTTTAAAGCTATTTTTTCCTTCTTCACATTCTTTTCAATCCCTTTAACCATAACCTGACAACAAGCAACTTAAAAATTGAAAAGTAAGTATGCCCACGCTTCAGTCTTTTACGCTGCTCACTTCCAACGCACTCAACTTACCATATACTTAATCATACGTCTAAGCAAGTAGAAGAGCAATTCACCACCAGCTCCATGCTACGCGAGTTCAATCACATCTGCAAACTCAAGCCCTGATTTCCCTGTAAAGCTAAACAAGTTTAATACTAAATGGCTAGGCAGAGCCCTCATGCTGATTGCTTCACCCGTTCCCCTCCCAGTCATGCCACAGCAGTACCGCGCCCTGCAGAAGACCTGGATTCACAGCACGGGAGTGGAAAAGGTCAAAAAGGCACCACGTGACCTTAGCTGACGAGGCTACAGTCTCAAGTTTTTTGTCAGACCCCTGGCACTGATTACTTTTATTTGCAAAAAAAAAAAAAAAAAAAAAATTAAAACAAAAAATTAAAACAAAAATTACATATGGTACATTTTTCAAAACCTGCACAGGAAAACAAACCTATATGTAATGAATTAGTAAAATCACTGCAGTTTGCCCTAAATCTATCTTACTGTGACTACAAAAACTGCTACGCTGCATACAGTGTTGTGAAGTTGTACAAGCAGTGTTCATTTTCCCTCATATTTAGGATTGACCACAGTTGTCACTGCACTCTTGTAAATAGGATTTTCACCCTGAAAAAAGAAAACAACATTTATATTAACATTTAAAGAGATGAAAAAAAAAGCACAGTGTTTGCAAGAAGTGTAAAAATTAGCTTAAGAAATTAGCTAAATAAGTTACCCATTAATGTTTTGTTTGTACACACAGCTTACATCAAACCAGTTTTCCCTCTAGCACCTCGAGCAAAGGCATGCTCAGCTGATAAAGCAAAGGGTTAGGGCACGGTCCTGTGCAGCTCACACCACAGATTTCCTCCAAAGCTGCTGAACCTCCTGTGGTCACCTCAGGGCTGAGCCATCAACGCCGGGCTCCGCAGCCCATGATGATTTTTAGAGAGCAGAATTGTGAGCAACGTTGTTTGAAACTGTGACCGACCACAGACCATCTTCTGCTATAACAAACATTTAAAGAGGTTATCTTGTGTAACAGTTTAAGTCTGGAAACGAAGTGGAAAGGTTCGTACTATTTGGCAAATACACATTCAGTATGTATATTGAACATTTAGTGCTTGGTATTCTCACGTTATTCCTGCAGGTCCCCCAACCCCCGTATCTGCCCAACGCAGTTAAAGCTAAGAAACGTCGTGCCGGTGCAAATGCCGCAATAATTCTGACATGAGAAGCGCCTACAGAACTGCTGCTTACGTCTCTCTTGCTGAGATCTGAAAACCTCTACGTTAAGCTTATTTTAAGCTTCCTTTGTTCCCAGGTTTCCTTTTATCTCAGTAAATCTTACTGCATTTACGGCGCCCTTGCACAACTGAGACGGACAGCCTGAACCCAGTATTAACAGATAAATCTTAGTAGAGGAAAGGCACTGGGACTCAGCTGACCCAGCCTGGATCTGCAGTGCTGTGCTCACCACAACCTGAACTTCAACTTAAATCAATGTTGTTTACCACTGTGAAGCTCTTCTGTGCGTACACAAATAACTCCTGGGGAAGTTCGGTGCAGTGCCGATGTCAGCCCACGTGCAGTTCTGGCCAGCCCTCTACCAGCCCTCACCAGCAGTAGGGCAAGCTCTCCCCAGTCTGAGGTGCCCTATATAACCGACACCAAACTGGGAGGAGTGGCTGCCACGCCAGAAGGCCGTGCTGCCATCCAGCGTGACCTGGACAGGCTGGAGAGCTGGGCAGGGAGACATCGGATGCAGTTCAGTAAGGGCAAGTGTAAAGTGCTGCATCTGGGGAAGAACAACCCCATGTTCCAGTACAGGTTGGGGGCTGATCTCTTGGAGGGCAGCTCTGGAGAAAAGGACCTTGGAGTCCTGGTGGACAGGAGGATGACCATGAGCCAGCAGTGTGCCCTCGCAGCCAAGAAGGCCAATGGCATCCTGGGGTGCATTAAGAACAGCGTGGCCAGCAGGTCGAGGGAAGTTATCCTCCCCCTCTACTCTGCGCTGGTGAGGCCTCCCCTGGAGTGCTGTGTCCAGTGCTGGGCTCCTCAGTTCCAGAAGGACAAGGAGCTACTGAGAGGGTCCAGCGCAGGGCCACTGAGGTGATGAAGGGCCTGGAGCACCTTCCATATGGGGAAAGGCTGAGAGAGCTGGGGCTGTTTAGCTTGGAGAGGAGGAGGCTGAGGGGGGATCTCATCAGTGCTTATAAATATCTAAAGGGTGGGTGTCAGGAGGATGGGGCCAGGCTCTTCTCAGTGGTGTCCAGGGACAGGACCAGGGGCAATGGCCATAAACTGGAAAACAGAAGGTTCAACCTGAGCATGAGGAAACCCTTCTTCCCTGTGAGGGTGCCAGAGCACTGGGACAGGCTGCCCAGGGAGGGGTGGAGTCTCCTTCCCTGGAGACTTTCCAAAGCCGCCTGGACTTGTTCCTGTGGGATCTGCTCTCGGTGATCCTGCTCTGGCAGGGGGGTTGGACTAGGTGATCTCTAGAGGTCCCTGCCAACCCCTTCCACTCTGTGAATCTGTGTGAATCTGTGAATTCTACTCTATTAAATTACACAGCATTTGAAGTATTTCAGGTTAAACAGATTTTCCCACAGCCAATTACAGGAAATCCTCCCCCCAGCCACACAAACACCAGGTGTGTCTGTTTCATCAGAGTCATAAACCTGGAAAATCAACCAGGAGCACCAGAGGACGCGCCAAAAGGCGACAAAGCAAGCAAGAAACCTACGTGGCCCGAAATTTCTGCATCAAAATGACTGGGAAGCTCCTTGCCTTCTGACTGCTAGACATGGTATGGGGCAAGGAACCGGTCTCCCCCAACAGTGGTTGCTGCTGCTAAGGAAGACCATTTAGCTGGGGCACTGCCTGTCGTGGCTCCTTTCACAGGACAAGGGTGTTTCCAATCATGGAAACTCCGTGTTGTGGCTGGTTCTCTGCCAGACAAATTAGTCAATGCAAAATTACCCCCCTCCCCCATATTTTTAATAAAAAGCAACCGGGAAAACATCCAGGGGTGAGGGATTTAATCTGTCGCTGACGTATCTCATTATGCCTCTAAGTTCTTTGCAACACACGTTGTTTGTTTCCCATACAAGCTTTCATGGAGAATTGCTAACCTTCAACATTTTACGAGGCAGACTCCCCCCAGCACATACCAGGGACGTATGTTTACGTTTTCTCGTTTGTAAGAGAGAGAGAGAACATCTGTCAGGTAGTGCAGGAATTGGTCTAAAGGTGAGGACTAAAACTTGGAAATCTGCAGGGTGCTGTTCAACCAATTAATTTGAATTTGGAACCAGGTTTAAAGTGCAATTTGCATAAGACGACCGAATTTCTTACAACAATGCCTTTTCGAGAGAAATCAGAATTTGAAATTTGCATGCTCTTTGTTCAGCACAAGCCATAATTACCAAGAAAGTGAAACGCTGTACTGTCTTCCCTTGCACTTGCATTTTAAGATGCCAAGAACTCTCAGAAGCACAGTTGGGATTCAGGCCACTGCGTAAGGCACTTAACTAGGCGTCTCCCACGTCAATTGGGTGTCTCGATTCTGATTACAAATAATGGAGATTTCGGTAACACAGGGAACTATTCAGCTTAACCCAACCCTATGTTTGATCAGCGGAACGGCTCTTGAGGTTTTACTGCCTGTTACGGCAACACAGGCGTCCACTGGGTTTGCAATTCCTTCCCTGCTATCTTCTGTCAGGCTGCCACAGCCCTGGCCTTTCCAGCCACACTCGATCTCTACGTCTCCTCAGCCCTGGCTTGGCGAGGTCTCCTACAGACGGCGTGTCGTTAGAACTGGCATGGAAGTAGTAAATAACTGTCCACTGGTCCAACACCACTCCCACCTCCCTTAGGGCACCTCACAGCTGGCAAGTGGTATGAACTTAGAGCTTAGCAGCACTCCAGAGTTTTAACTGGCCACTAAAACATGGTATTCCAGTCTTGCTGTCTTAGACAAATACTACTGCTTTTAAATAAACTTGTTTTCTTTATGCCACTGCCAAGAATACACTGGTTTAAGCATGCAAAGTTAGGGAAAACACTTTGTGACATGCCCCTACAAATGAAAACACCATGCACACATAAACCAAAATAAAAATTAACAGACAATAGCTATATACAAGACCGGGTAAAGTTCATCAAAATAAAGACGGTGGTATTTAAAACACCCCAGAACCTTCAACAGAGAACAGAGCTACATTCTTGCAACAGTGTTCGCTTTCAACTAAGCTGGGCTGTTCAGAGGAAAACAGCTCAGTCTAGTGTTGCATAACGGTGAACCTATTCTACAGGATGTTTGATTAACCTTATTCCTTTTTTCTCCACGGACTTACTGTTTCAACAATCACTTCGATGACCTTTACAGTGGGTCTAAGTCCTAAGTCCCTGCAAGAAAATGCACTCCAGAATATTTAAACTCATCCACATCATTGTTCAAGAGCTGGTTCTTACTGTTTTCAGTTCTCATTAACATCCATCATCATTTTACAGCAACACCAAACAAGTCATTTGTCAGCCTGTAAATATGGGAATTGCATCAGAGGATGAAGCCAAGGTTCAGGGCAATGCAGATGACAGAGGGCATCGCCTACCACAACTGGAAGACTAGAGGAAAGCAGCTCACCTGACAGCGGTGAAGGGACATTAGGACAAGGAGCTAGGCTGCAGACCAGGACAAACTGAACTCAGTTCAGCCTACCTGGCTTGAGCATCAGCTGCGAGGATACTGTGGTGACAACTCATTCACATCACCACGGACCAGGACTGGAGAGGTATTCAGGCACCTGCCCCACGACAAGCTTCGTGGTGCCGCAGTTCACCCACTGCAGCAACCGAGCCCCGTTCAAACTGCACGCAGCTTCTTTCACGGTGTATGTGTGCACCTGGAGGGAACCTACTGCAGTGTAATTCCCTTGTCAGAGGATTTCAGGTGCCTTTCTTGCCTTGCAATAGAAGACACCTCTTTCTTCGCCTAAATCAACGATTACTTCAACAACCTAAAACCCCAGAAAACCTTAGTTATAGAAGAAAGGAGGATTTTCTCCTTTTACTTCCTGTGGGTCACCTATCCTGCCAATGCTGACCTGTTCAGTAGCCAATAAAGCTAAACCCACCTCCCTCTCCCCAGCGTTCTGATATTTTTATGAGTACCAAAAATGATGACGTCTTGCTTAAAAACCCGCACTCTTTCATACTTCCAGTCTTCGCAGTGAGCGAAACAAACAGGCAGAAGTCACTCCCCCCGTGTGCACCAGAGGAAAGCTTTCTGCAGGAAGTACATTTTGAGGAGAAGGGGCTGAGGACACGAGATCCTGAAAGTCACAGGGTAGAGAATGAGAGCACGGAACAGGCGTTACGCACCGTATGGTTTGTTAGATGCTTGTCCTGTGTGCAACAGAAAGTACATAAGCGAATGGCAGAGGAGAAGGTAACAGACTTAACCAGATGGATTATGTGAAATGTTAGAAAGGAGTAAGAGCTCCATTTCCTCCCCAGAACAGCCAACGCTGAGAAGAAAAATGGAGAGGAGGTGGATGTGGTTGGTGCGGCAGCAAAATGAACATTCTTACAATCAGATTTGGACACGCTGGAAAGTGAAATGATTGCAAAGAGAATAGAAAGTATAATTCATCAAGGAAGGGCTGAGAATGCCAGACAAAGTATTTGAAATTGTTGTCACGGTAAGGACAGATAAGAACTTAAATACTCTTAATTCCTGCTTTCTCGTATTTCCTTTAAAATAAAATCTTTTGAGTGCAGCACTGAAAAAGGGAGGCAGCAGACAGAATCAAGCGAGAGACACAGAGCCTTCCCTTCCCCTTGTCCCCTGAATAGAAGCCTTGGGTATTTAAATGGATGTGCTGCCTTCCTGACTTCTTCATTCCCCTCCCTCTAATCTGATCTCTACACCTATCAGCTCGGACCACTCTTCTGACATCCATTCCTCCTCCCTTTCTCACTCCTTCCCTAGCAGCTGAGGATCCCAGGGAAGAAGGAGAACATCTAAAGCTTTCAAAAAAGTGCAACCTCAGAGTCTACAGAAGTTATCCATCACTCCTGGTGTACTGACTTCCCCTCTGGATACTGCTGTTTCTGAAGTCAGCGTTTCCAAACAGAAGTGAGGTGTTCAGGCAGAGTTAGGAGGGACTAAGAAACTGGGGACAAAACCACTTCCTCCTCTCCTATAAATGTTGGGGTTTGTTTTGTTTTCTATGGAGACCCCCAAGCAGCTGAGCTACAAGGACTGTGATATTGCCAGTTTCAGCAGAAACAGGGGTGGGAAAAATGAGATACATATTTAATTATGAAGTCAGCACTGTATATGCATTTCACACTTTAAATACAGGCTAGTTCTATACTAGGTTAATGAGCCAAAGCAGTGAGAAACCCCACTCCCAAACATCTGTAAGGCTACTCTGGATGTTCCCAGGGTTATTCTAATAAAAACAGTGATATTTATAGGCTGGGATGACTGAGGAATATCTAAACTAGCTTTGCAAATGTATCAACTTTAAGCAAACTGACTGTTGATTTGAGGAAACAGATGACAAACCCTTCCCTGAACGCTGTGTGTCTCCACAATCCAGAGAGATTCCTCAATCCTAACAGCTGTTCTATTGTACACCCACACGTTTAGCCCCCAAGGAAAAATAAAAAGAGTCACTTGTAGAACAGTTTAAGCCAGCACTGGTGGTGTTAGTAAGCAATCTTGCTGTCAAAACAACGTTAAAAGTTTTCAAGCTGCACTCTTTAAAACCCCGGAGTCAAAGCAGCAATAGATAAACTGAGCCAGGCCCAAGCTGTGATTAACTGACTGTGACACACGGTGAGTTTGAAGTGACATGCAAAGGGAAAAAAACCAGAAAGAAAACGAAAGATACAAACTGAGGCTTAGAGACCAGCTTTACGTCCATAGTTTGGATTCTTGAAATTGTTAATAGGGCTCTTGTATATTGGATTTTCTTGCTGAAGTAAAAGAAACGGTCAATGTCGAATGATTCAAACAGGAAAAAAAGTAACATCCTCAACTATCACCAAAAAAAAATCATGCTATATATAAGGAAAAGTGTTAGTCTTTTTTTTTCAGCAAAGAATTAATTAATTGTCTCAAGTGAAACAAAGACTTCCTAGGAGATTTTTAAAAAGTATTCCCTTATCAAGCCTATGTGGGGGTTGACTTCTACAGGAGTGCAGTGAAGGGTTTTTGATTAGCAGATCCCTAAAATTTCCCAGAGGCAGTGACCTATAGCCTATGCAAGGCAGTAGACCATGGACTTGTTTTTCCTGCATACTTTTCTGTTGACAAGAGGCTGGGAAGATTTCAACACACCAGCATCACCCACGATTTTCTGACCCGTTCCTGGCATCTCCCAACCAAACCTGTACGAGTATCTACAAGATCTCTTTCATAAGCATAACATTTTCTTCTTCATTTCATACAAAAGTGACCCATCCTCTAATAAGCATTTTAATAGTATGTTATAAAGTGCGGTAGAACTGCAAAGCTGAACTGTTGTGCCACCATCACATTTTCCCTCTGAAATTTTATTTCAACTGAAGTTACTATTCGTTTTTCTAACCCAAGATGTACTTCGAGAGGGCTGGGGCTTATTTGTTTGGTTGGGTGGGTTTTTTTGTGGTAACACAGAACATGTACTGAAGTCGGTTTAACAAGGATGTTTCTGTTCCTCCATAGGCCAAAAGGCAGTCTGAAAACACTTACGGCACGTGAACAGAAATTTCTATTCCTCCTCAACCACTGTAGCTTTTATACAGATAAAAGCCTCTTGACTTACCGTATCCCACTTGGCATTCATCTTCTCCTTTTCAAATTTAGCAAATTCTCTTCTGTCGTGAATGATCATTAGTAGTTTCCAAATCAATAGTAATGCAAGTCCAATAAGAACAATTCCAGCCACGACACCAGCTACAATGGGAATGATGTCAGGGCCGCTGGGGCATTCTAGGCAAGAAAGCGAGGGAAGTGTGATTTTACAAAATGGTAAGGGTAATGCATAGTCAGATGTTTTTAACATTTCATTTTGTCCTGAGGCCAGTATTTTGGATATCAGAGCTGTACCAATACTATTTTCCTTTCAAAGAATGGAAGTTTTGGAATGTGTACATCCTGTAACATTCCATCTTATTTTTATCCTTCTAATTCGAGTTTAATCTTAGCAATAGAACAATTCGTGTCCTGATGATAAAGCCTGCACACTACCCCCCTAAGCTATTCATCTAGAGTATTAGAGTAAAACAACCAGCAATTGTATTTTAAACATGCAAGAGCCTCTAGGCAAAGGCCGTGCTGCAGGGATAAACCAGCCAGAGCACAAATGCAGATTAGCAAAACAGTCCCCCCATACCCTTATCAACAGCGTTACAGGAAAACGGTGTTCCTGTTTTTACCTCAGATGGCTGTTATCTCCATGCATTAGCTACCAGCAATAAGTAATAACTTTGCTTCTGAGATTTTTTTTAGGATTTCCTCATCTTGGAAATTGATTTCTGCTGAACTAACATTTTTTTAAAAAGGCACATCTTTGCATAAAAATATCATGTACTTTCAAAATCACGTGTTTGAAAAGCATAATATAGATGCAGAATGATTTAAGGTGATGGCATAGAAACCATAATCCTACAAAATTTAAATTGAGATATCTAGGACTTGCTATAGGACAGGTAAAAAAGTACATCAAGTGGAAACACGAAATGCTTTAACAAATACACATATTTCAGTAACTTCTTGGTTTTAAAAAACAAAACCTGTTTCTGCCAGTCCAAAGGTTTGAAAAAGCTAGATTAAGTTTTTCTAAAGCCACTCATGTTCCAGACATGCAGAACTCTCACCCACGAATAGGTACTATTTCCAAATGCATCTAACTCGGTCAAACCAAGCAGAGCTACTTTGCAGTACACCGCAGCATGAACTAACAACAAAGCCAAAGGGAGAGCAGGCAACATCACGTCCGTACCTGGGGTCTCTACCACGTGGACGTTGGCTTCACCGTTGGAGTTGACAGAATAGGTGAAGTAGAACCAGCAGTCATCAACATCCTTCTCTTTGCAATGAGACAACGGATCGGGCTGCCCAGGCTGCGGCAACTTGTCTCGACTTTCTACCCGTGTCATGTTGAAATGCATACATTCCTGAGAACATGTTTCCTTCTTTTCTCCCTTGTCGAAAGCTCTGCACTGAACGCAGTCCCTGTGGAAGTGCAAATCAGGAGAAACGTTTTTTAATATGCTCACAAAAGATTCCTAGCATTTAATTGAAAGAAATAAAGGAGAAAATGGGGCAAAGAGGAGCCAACAAAACCAACTCTTTTGCCATAAAGGCAGGAAAAAACAAAGCAAGGCATGGCTTGCCAATCAGAAAATTTATGTGCCTTGTGACGAACAAAAGTCCCCTTTAATAAATTCGTCTTTCCCTGGATGACCCACAAGCTTCAAGGACAGGAATAAAATTTACCTAGATCTCTGAAAGAAAATAAGGCTAAAATTTTTTTGACACCAACAGGAAAAGGAGCACTCTCAGAGAAGGCTGTGTAGGAACAGACTATTTACAGTGACAGTATCTGAGACACAGGCAGGTTAAAAAGAATACACTGAGTGACAAGCTTTACAGTAGGGTGTCACTTTGAATAACATATTAAAAAAGCAGACTGAGCAGGATTTCTGTGCTAAAAAGACTGGGCTGGGAAAAAACCTTCAAGTCAGCTGCACAAGGCCAGGAATCAGTCCAGCCACTAACCAAATTTATATTGAAGAACTTTTACTGTCTAAAGAGATGGTATGATGCGATGTCCCTACATTCCAGGGTTGAATAAAGCACAGTATCAAAAGTCTCACTTTAAAACTTCTGCACATGTAAATCTCTCACGCTGAAAACCACAGAAGCTGGCACTTAGTTTTCGAAGTACTTACTTGTGCTCTGCACAGACTCCGAGGCAAGTCTGACACATTTCACACGTGGGGCCTTGGAATTTGGGATCTGTACAGTTACAGGTCCCACATTCGCAGGTTCCTCTTCCATTGCAAATCTGCCCATTCGATGCCATACACGGAAAAGTATCCAAAGAACAGTCGCATGCGCTGCCGGTGAAGTTGGGGAAACACTCGCACACTCTACATTTACAGATACCGTTCCCTGTGCAGTGAAAAGATACTTTAGTGAAATGAAGTCCAGTATAAAACATACAAATTATGACAGTAAGAAATAAGAGTTCACCATCTCAGAATAGATTCAGGGAAAAGAAAACCCTGGTGGAGAGATAATGAGGACCCCAATGAATTAGGAGCTACAAAATAAATCTTGGCTCTTGGAAAAACTACTTACAGGTGTTTCTCCCCTTTTCCCATTCTGTCACATTTGGATTTCCTTTCATAGACAGAGTAATGAGACTAGGGAAACCTGATCAGAACAGTATAATGTGATGACCATACCTCTTCAGTGGACAGCATTACAGCATTGCTTCAGTTCATGATTTTATATGCATATACATGCATTGATCACTCCTGTCTTTGTTATCTACCACTATGTAAATTTATAAAGCAAGACCTAAAGAGATGAGGAACGGACTAACCTAGACTTCACACCACAGAAAAATTAAACATCTTTGGCTCCCTGGACCACCACCATTCAGCTGCTGTATTCCTCACCTCATCCACCCAACCAGACCTTATGCTTCCTACAGGAAACAAGATACCTCTATGTCAGAAGGGTGATTTGGATGAAACGGTAAAATCTGTGACCACAACCTTCCTCCATTGAGAATAAAGTATTTTAGGTCAGTACTTATCTGGGATCCTATATTCTGGAACACCACCACTGCTCCTATCCTTTGAGGAGCTGGTGAGCAATAGGTGTATTCGGAGCAAATCAGAGAGATGAGGTATTCTCATAATTCAAATAAAGCTTAGTGGCTTCTCTGTTTTATGTTCACATCACAGTCAAAACTGAGGTAGTAGCTACACTCCTACCAGGTAATTCCGCATGCAAAGCAGCCTAGGGCAGTTACAGGACAAAAATACATGCAGGAAAATAGTTCAGACACGGGCTGCCGAAGGATTTTCTGAATTGCTTCAGATTTGAGGAATTCACTGCCATCAGTCTTGTTTCAAGCACTCAGGCATTATTGTGGATCTTGAATGTTCTAATCTTCACTTACCTTTCAGAACGGTCTCAAGATAGCATCTCATCTTGCCGAGCACCGAGTCAAGCACTCACTACTACAAGTAAGCTGAGGTCATTATCTCTTTTCATTGACACAGTGGTTACACTGAGCCAGTATAACATTATAATCTCAGGTCAGTTGTCTCAGCATTCTCTACTATAATACCTGAGGGTAACTCTGTAACAAACAGCAGAAGTCAAGTTCACTTTACATCCTTCTTGGAGCTGTGACTCAAGGAAGGTGAAATGTCTATTAACACACTGTATGTGCATGATCAGAGAGCTGTTTTATTAGTAGATGTTTTCAGTCACTAAATCTGCGGATATTCTCATCTCTGTTACCAAGTAGCTATGATCTATAAGCTAAGTACCACTACCCTACAGGGTGCAGTTGACAGACACGTAAACTGCTGGCCAGTTTTGCCTGCAGAAAACTCTGCAGTAGTTTCTCACCTCCACAAATCAAACCATTTGATCGATCACAATTGAAGTTATCACATTCACAATATTTGCCAGAATACACTTCATTGGTGTTTTCTCTTTTCTTGCACACACACTGTCCACAAATGCATTCTCCATTGTTACTGCATATTTCTGTGCTGTTCTCCCTCCTGCAGTAAGCATCCATATCCTCACTGTTCACTTCATCTGTACTACATTCACATAGTCTTCCAATACGTCCTTCATTACACCTGCAAGGTAAAAACACAACTGAAAACACGAACTTAATTAAGAGTCATACAATAAAAAAAGATGTAAATGTTGTAGAAGTTGTACTAAGAACAGGAGAAAAATGACTATTCTCTCAGGGGATATTTGGAGTTAAACTTCAAATGAGATAGCCAGCTGACATCTATGTAGCCATTCTTGAAGCCACTGGAGCAAACCGGACTAAGTGGCTTCTGTGCTAATTACTTGTTGCAGGTGAGATGTGTCACCACCTCTAAATTGCCACATAACCACTATTAATCCCTCTCCCTGTGACAGAGTATATAACTATTTTTAAGTGACAGTGACTGTTCACTGTAGCTGCTGTCACCTTTCAAGGTAACGGTTTCCCACAAACAGCTATTAGGCAGGCTAAGAGACGAGCTCCAGAGCGGCTGAGCCACGATCTTCAGGGATCAGCTCTTCTCATTATGAAGGGTAAAACAGCGATGCACAAACTGGGGTTGTTCTCGTTTCCAGCAGTGATTGACAAACTGTTGTGGGGTGTCAATCAGACACAATGCTTCCATCAGGAAACGGCTGCTGTTGCAAAAGGAAAAGTCTCTTTTGCCGTGGGTCTGTTCTCCCCTGTGTGAAACCACTGGACACCAGTGAGAGCGATACCAAGTTTAGTAAGTATTTCTACACAAAGATGGAAAAAATCTGCCTTCCTCATTCAAAGGGAACAAAAACTGACTGCAAAATGGAGCAATGTATCCAGCATTCATGGCCCAGAGTGGCTTATTCCTCAATTTACACAATACTAAGCAGTTAGGGGGCCACACCTCAGTTTTTCAAAGACCCAGTGAGGAGGGGGAAGGCTAAACCCCTGACTGACTTACTAGATTGAGCTTCAACTAGTCTCCACTGAAACAAAAGATTTTGCTCTGCTTTCACTGTGTGTCATTCACTGTGTGTCATCCCACAAAATCCAGTATCATTTTCCTTGATTTTCAGATGTGTAACAAGGAATACATGTCTGATCAAATGCCTGTGGTGGGCGATAATGGACATTCCAAAGGCATACGTGTACAGAAAAAGTATATATGTCTGAAATATTTATAGATACGTACAATTGGAAGAAACATTCTAATAAGATCCCAAAAGGTTTGAAATAAAGTAGGGAAAAGAAATTGGGGATGGCATAAAAACTGAAAGGTTGTTGTTTTATGACATTTTAGTCTTCCCTGCTATGAAACAAATGGTGCCCATCTGGGTAGGAGCTCCTACCAAAAAATTAGGAAGCCTTTGAATTTCTCAAAATCAGGAGACCTCACATTAGAAGGATATAATTAAATCAGTATGAATACTTGCAAAAATATCACAGGATAATCCCATTCATTTTGATCCATAAATCCGTAATTTCGCCATATCACATGGACCTCAGAATTAAATAAAGAAACAGAAAAAGCAGTAAGACCTGTATCATGTAAAGGACGGACTCGAGGCCAAATCTGAATTCTGACTTACACAGCAGTGCCAGCCTATGCTCGGTACTGTGCCAACCTATGATTCCATACTATGAATTCCAGCGTATGGATTATTTCCAGAGGTAAGACAGCACATCAATGTTTCCTAAAATAAATAGGTCTGTAACAGCACTTCTTTTCCGTTCACTTAAAGAAGTTAGTAAAACCAAATAAACTCCAATAAGGAAACAAAGGTGTCCCTTGCTCGTATTTCTAATGTCTATCTATGTACCTGCATGCACCACATTCAAACGTTCCGTTTCCCTCATGGCAGGCTGGACTATTAGGTTCTCCTTCACTTTGACACTGACATTCGCAGATGAACTGGAGATTAATTTCCACTTCTTCAGTGAATCCCAGTGGTTTAATTTTAATTGTTTCATTTTGGCCTTTCTTTGGACATTCATTAGCTGTTACATTAATCTCAAATTTAACCTGCAAAGGAAAATAAACGGAGTACTACATTACTAAAATGAATTTTGTCTGTAAAAAAAAAAAAAGGTATTGGATATTTTAAATCAACTTTGTTTGCGTAACAGCCATTATACTGGAAGTTACCTCATCTCCAATTGAAATGTTAGAACATTTCCTTCCATCTTCTTGTGTGTCATTCACTCCGTTCTTGCAGAAAGACTTATAACTGATTGTCACTCCTTTTGGTAGCTTACTGTTTTCCAGGATAACCTCTGATGAAAGGGACTAAAACAACAGTTATTACCTAACTTCGAACTGAGTTGCATAAGCATTTTGCTGAAAAAAGACGTTATCCAACTATGAACAGTCTAAGCACCAATCCCATGAATTTATGTACATTCCAACATGCCCAGAAACACCAGCCTCGGGCTGCTCATGGTGACCCCTCCTCACCAACAGAACTCTGCTATACAGGGTCAGGGCAGGTCTCTACGGACATTGGAGGCACTTGTTTGCCCCACATACTCCAAAGGAGAAGTGGGGCTCATTTACACAGCACAGCCACGAAGAAAACATTTTGGGGCCAAACCCATGAGTCCCTGAGGTTGATGTAGACACTTTCTTTGGGGTCAAGAAGTTGCAAAATGGCCCTTCCACACGGACACAAGGCAAAAATTGAAGATGCTGAAGAAACAGTGTGGTTTTTGGTTGCGGATTTTATTTTTTTTAAAGGGAAAACATGATGACAATGTTTTTTTTGTAGTTCTGTTTTAAGTGGCTTTAAGAGCGTATCGTTCTAGTCATCTAACCTCTGAATGTCATAGTGTCTATAGGTCTAATGTGGTTTTACTGCAATGGCAGTACATTTATAGTTTAGTATACTAACTTCATATTTTGTAGAAAAAAATAAAATCCACCTCAGAGTATCTGCCTGAAAAACTCACAGTATCTTAGAAGCACGAAAATTAATACAACCCAATTAAAATCTAAACTTACATTGTATGCATCAATGATCAGCTGAATCACATTGCTGGAGTTTGAAGACAACGTTCCCACTGCTGATTTTGGTATCAGATTTTTCAATTCCTTTCAATATTTACAAAAGTAAAAGGAAAAATACAGCCTTTAGTAACAAAGTATAATTTGTACTATAAATATCTGTGCAGTGATATAATGCTTTAGTGGATTAACCAGTCAAGATGAAGTACTTCAAAAAGCAAGATTAAAGTGTTCCCAGTGATCCTGATGTTTTCTGAGCTTATACACAACACTACTAGTATAAACAAACATCTGGCCTCTTCTCCTCTGCATTTGCATGTGAAATAAGAGCATACACTAAGACATTCTCTTTTACAAGTTGACCACATATAATAGATCTTCAAGATCTTAAAGCAGAAGCACCACACTTCCAGTGCATTAAAGATAGGCAGATAAATGATGATTTCCAATGAAAAAGAAAAAACCTTACAATTTGAATAGAAGTTAAAAAAAGGAAAATACCTTGTTAGGTTAAAATGAGGAAAAATATGCATCTCCTTTACACAGTCATTTCCTATTTCACCATCACATCCAGCAGTTTAGTCAATTTTAAACATCAGGAATATAAATAGACCACAAAGGACATAATATGCTCTTTCATAAGTGTTTCTCTTGATTCAGTGTCCACACCCCCCTCAGCTATTTTGCTGTAAAAATGTTCATAAGAAGTAGCACTGAAAATAAGTTCTCATCTCCCTCCTACCTTCAAAGTATAAAGAGGGGCAAGGTGGAGGGACACCTTCTCCTTGGAAATTACACATGCACTCAGCATCAATTTGAACAAGTAAAAAAGGCTTAATAATAAAAATGTGAGTAGCAAAATATCACTTTAATGGCCACTTACTTCCATGCTTTAATTTCAAATCAAGCAATTTTAATGATTTCAGAGCAAATCTGCATCCGCTTTAGTGCTTGAGGGGAAAAAAGTGCAGGTACCAGAAACGTGTGTTATTTTCTTTACCTTATAAACTGCCTGAAACTCTTCAGTAACGGCAAAGATTGTCTGAATATTGTTCTCACTAAGCTTCTGTACCAGATGAGCAATAGAGGGATAATCCTATCAAAATCAAACATAAAATGCAATTCAAATTTGGGACACACATTAGAAAACAATCAGAAAAAACCTGACATTGTAAACAAATCGCCTTTATAAACACATGTAAGGCTTCTAACTAGCCCGCTTACGTTACAGCTCTAAAGGAGACTAACACCTGCAAACAAGCATGCATTGAGAAGATTCCACATATGCCCCGTGAAGACAGGTGTCTTTTAGAAGGAACTACTGTCACATTACCTTATTCCCTGCCATTTAAAGTCTCCAAGTTAAATACCTAATCTCAATGTTACCTCAAAATCACCTTCAGTAATTTTTCATATGACTTTACCTCAGCGAAAAAATCACTACTTTTGGCACTGTTTCGTAAAGAAAAGATCAAATAAAGCCAAATTAATTTTAGGTTTTTACTGAATAATACTAACTTCAGGAATATATGAACACAAAAACTTTCTCAAGCTTATTGTGGTTACCCCATCCAGTATATGTTTTTGTTTTTACCATTTGTCTGATCTACCTGTCAATAAACCACAAAGGTAATGTTGTTGGGGGTATTTTTATCATAAACTTCGCATCATAGGATTTCAAGCAGTCTTAAAAAAAGCTGGCCAAGGAGCTCTCCACTGTACAGTATTTTTTACAGCAGTAAAATACTTCTGAATACAAAAACTAGCAAAATGATAAAACAACGGGATGGAGCCATCACATTTTGGCAGTGGGCATGCAGGATTATTAATTATTAAAAACGTTAAAATCCAACAACACAAATCATATTGTGAAAATTGCCATTCCCTGAAACTTTCCACTTAACACTAGATTCATTCTTGCACATCTGCTTTAGCTAAGCCAAAGTCCTGATGCAATACAGAGGTAAAAGGATAAAATTCAAGACATAGCAGCCTGAAACTGAAACCGGGTGACCTGATGATTTTTTTTGATCTTTAGTATCACAAAATAGTCATTTCCCTAGAAGATGATGTAAAGACTTACATAATAGTGGCTCATTGTGTACATATCATTTTCCAGGTGACACTTTCCATCATTCGGTAAAACAATTCCACCAAGTTTACCATCTCCTGCGAAGTGAAATCCAGCATCCGTGGAAAACACTAATAGCCTTGTAACATTTCTCCAGCCAATTTGTTCCTTGGGAAACAAACAAACAGATTTTTAGTATTTTGCACCAATTTATTTTATAGCAATGGGGAGCAACACTTGAGAGAGAAATGCATGAAAGAGCAGACAGACTCAGGAGAAACCATACCGCACAAGTGTCACCCTGGAAATCATACAAAATTCACTCAAACCTCAAAAGCACTTGCTTTTAATTAAAAATCTGCTCTAAATATTCGCTGTACGTTTTTCACCAAAGGCACGAAACATTCTTTTTGAGATGTACTTTGGTCCGTTCAGTTCTCTTTAGAGTATCTGAAGAGCGACGGGGTTTTAGAAATTGGGCATGTCGGTTCAGCTCTTTAATGCCCCCGAGACCACTTCTATGTCCCCACCAAGCAGCCTGAGCACAGAGGACAACGTTAGTGCGTGGAGCACTGCCGCAGTCTTGAATCGGAAGACTGTGGCTTCCTGGCGCTGGGCTCTGAAGAATCATCAGGTTTTGCCCATCTAGTGCAGACTCATACCCAGCGTAGCAGTTGCCAGGGGACTGGCCTTTCTCACCATCCCACTAGCATCCTGGCCCACAACTGCAGGGCCTAATTCTGTAACCTGCTCTTCCTTATTTTCTTTAAATTCTTTCAGAGTTGAAGTAGTTAACTAGGAGAAGGCCATATAAAAAGTTCACAAAAATACCAGTTACCACCAAAAAATAAAACCCAAAAACCCCAGAAGGCTTATGATTAACACTGTACTTTTAAAATAAGACTCCAGGTTGTTTCAGAAAGTTCCAACTATTGATCAACAGCATAGTAATATGGTAACAAAGCAGTAAGCTTGGGTACTGCTTTTTTTGGGAGCCCATGCTGTACAGGTGGTGTACATCAAAGAACACAGTGAGCTATATCAGTTCTTCAAAAATAAACAAAAATCAGGTTTCCATCTACCTCTGAGAAGCTAGTACAAGTTACAATTCACCAAACTATTCTGAAACAGCTACAAGCAGCATATAAATCATTTCAGAATAGTTGCTTCCTCAGGATTTCATACACTTTTCAGCAGGATTTGACTGTTTTACAGCAAAATTTTAAAACTTTGCCTTTTGAACGCATCTATCTGCCGTGAACACGACCTCTAACTGGCACTTTCACGTTTCTCAGTTTCATTCGCTCACTAGAGGCCTGTGCAAAAGACAACTTCATGTGTCCCTGCAGCCTGCTTAGTCTATCACGTTCAAACACGTCATCTTACACGAGCAAGATATCAGCCACCACAGAACACTAAGGTGATTTCATCTAATAGAGCAGTAAAGAAAACTAACACACACTTACCCCGCAAACCGCAACCTGCATTATTGCATCAAATCCACCTTCAGGAGAATCTAAGTTCCCAGAAATGTGCTGTTTACCTACAAGTTCATTGAATTTGTTCCCTTCGCTGGTAAGGCTGAGCACATTTTTATAGCTAAATGGACTTGTACAGTTCTGGTCACCTGTACAAGGATTTCGGAGTTTGGCTGGTGTCGTACTTATATACGGCATCACAGTTTTCTCCACAAAAGAGCCAAAGCCTAAGACAGAACAATAAAAACCCCGTAAGTTGAAGAGTGGAAGCCTCTTCCTTACATTAAGACACAACAGAATGCATTCTAGCTGAACCCACATCAGAAATAGCTCTCATATTTGTTTATTTTCCACCTTCTCCATCAACACCAAGTACTCTTATGCTCCTCAACAGGTTCTTCTGCCTATTAGAGTATCTGTCATAATAATGCAATTAACAACAAAAAAATTACTCTTCATATGCAATAATGCGAAAAACATCAGGAAGGAATTTTGGTTTTTGAATAGGCAAATTTTTCTTACCGATTCGAAAGTCTGAAGTTATTTCTGACATTTCTAACATCAGAGCTGTTCCAAGACTTTTCACATTCTCCAAATCATCTTTCATAGAATACGAGAGGTCCATAAGATAATAAAGGTCAATGGGGTAGTCTTCAGCTCTCTTAAATTTTAATGAAAATGTTTGGGGTTCCCCTGTTTCAGAGATTAAATAACAAATAGAAACTATTAGAAATTCCACACCTGTGCTGGCAAGAAAAGTGCTTTTTTAAGGAAAGTGTTTGAAATACTGATGGGAGTTTTGAACTAAAGGTGGGTGAATTTTTTCTCCTGTTAATTGAAATGCTTAACATTAAATTATGATTACAAAAAAACATTCAAGTATTTCTTTCAAACGTCCAACTTCGTATTTCCACGGAATTTTATCTCCCCATAAAAAATACTAGTCTGCCAAAAGAAAAAAAAACCACCACCAAACAAATCAAACTTCTCTTGGTTGCTGCAATTTCAAATCTTTATACTTGCAATAATTTTAACAAGGTTCCTGTAAGATCTAATAGCACAATTTTTCAATATCTGTTTGCATCCAAGATGACTCCAAAAATTTTCAGGGTTTAGTTTGAAAAAGCCATTGTTTAAATAGGTTTATAGAAAAAAAAAATCAGTTCTGGACGGAATATTTCAAGTTACTTCGTATGAAATGTAGGCTGAGAACACAGAAATGGCAGTGAGATAACGGCAAGTTCCTATTTGTTGCAATTCTAAGCCCAGACCCTGCATTTTGCTAACAGAAGCGTGTAGTCTCACTCTGATGTTGCAAGCTATTGCAGAAGAATCACCACCACGCTCCAGTCCTGGAAAATGGGAATGTATTCTTTTGCCTATTATAGAATTAGAATATTTTCGCCCCACCCCACTCAGTCACTGAAGTTAAATGGTGATATTGCTAGTGCTTAAGTCTGCTTAATCATTAACAAACTGGGGAAACCATTAGATGTTCAAAGTGAATAGCATATGGATCACACGGCTACGCAGCATGGTTTGCACACCAAAAAAACCCAACACAAAAAAACCCAACCCAACAACCAAACCCCAAACCAAAAAGCTCTAAATTTTCTTTAGTCAAGTTTAAAAGAACCTGCACAGAAAGCTAGCATCCCCCCCTGCAAGCACACAGTCTCTCGTGAGAGAACTTACGACCAAGAGAAGTGCTTACAAACAGAGTAATAACCTTTTGGGTAGTTAGGTTCTGGTCGCCCAAGTCCCTTATACCTTCTGATAAAGAAACTTTGGTCTCAAGAGAGGGACGATAGTTTGGTTTGAAACTGAAGGGGTCACACTATAAATAAACAGGGGTAATACCACAACTGCAAAATAACTTTCATTCTTGTTCTTTCATCACCATGCTAAGCTTCTTCAGATCATCTTGCATTTATTAAGGCAATCACCACCAAGCAGCCCACCCCAGCTCTTACTCCCGGTAAACACAAGGCAGCGGTTGAACGTGTGTGCGGTACCTCGGAACTATCCTTAAGGACAACCTACATTACGTTCCAGTACTGTATGAGCTACTAGCCCTGTTGCCCCTCTTCATTTTAATGAAATAAAGTTCTCTTTAGGGGCTGGAAATGGTACACAACTACTTTCTTCTCATTACTGCAGTCCTGTGTCCACATCATAAGCAGCGGGATTTCTGGACTGCTACATAAAATACTTTCCAGAGGCTAAACTATGACACCATTCAGTTCAGACACGAAGGCTTTGAAAGGCAGCAGTACTTCAAGAATAAGGAAATGCTCTCCTAACTTCTCTACGTTTTTGCACACTCCTCTGCTTTCATTCTAAGAAGCCACACTGTTGGAAATCAACTACGACATACCGAAACCAAAATAATTTTACCTCTCTCCTCATACGTACCAATCCACGCTGCATCTATTTTCTCCTAAATTCTATAGGGAACAAGTGAAAATTTCTAACCTTTCATAAAAATCAAACAGTATC
Organism: Rhynochetos jubatus; assembly: GCA_027574665.1. NCBI lineage: Eukaryota > Metazoa > Chordata > Aves > Eurypygiformes > Rhynochetidae > Rhynochetos > Rhynochetos jubatus. The sequence goes on along the minus strand of CM050653.1, from coordinate 15,763,226 downwards.
TGAAGTATCTGGACACCTGGGGCTGATCGGAATGGCTCTGCTATCATTCAGGTTATCTGAACAATAGTAGTTTCTGTAACTAAATGGTTACACATTCAAAACAAAACATGCAGATGTAGTGGTGACAGAAAAATCATCCGAAAACTACAATGAAACCGTCCTTACCGACTCTTAGTTTCAGTACCAATTTTTGTGGCTGGATCTGTGTGATGGCCTCCGGTTTCAGCTTCTCTGCAGCACCTATCTTACGATTCGTTACTTCTCTGTCTTCAAGGACCTGTTTGCTACCTCTGGGATTTTCTATATCTTCCATGGGACAGCCTTTACTCTTTAGTGCTGCCAAGTCATCACATCGGGCAGATGTTGGTTCTCCTTCTTGCAAGAAGTCCTAGAAAACACAGGCAAAACAGTATCAAGTTTACAGCCATCTGCAATTTGTTAGACTCTGCTCACAACAACACTTTTTGCCATCTTTTTTCTTTTTAAATACATTAATAAAACACACAGTCCTGAAATATGTGAAATTATACTAAACATATCAGTGACTACTATTTAGTCCAGGAGCTTGCATCTACTTATAACACAGATAAGATGTAAGCAAGATGAAAGAAAAAAGCAGCACCCAATGTCACCTCCGATAGAAGCAGGACATCCTTTTGCACTGGCTGCTCCAAGTGACAGCAGGTGGAAAAGGCCCTCATCTTCACATAACTGTCCGTAATGTGAGCCTATGTGTACAGCCTACTTGGCACTACCCTCCCTTTTCACTTTTTTTGTCTTGAAAGGCTTTAATTACGGATTATGTAAGTGTACCTTGGCACTCCACAACAAAATAATGGCAATATGCTGACTGAGCAGGGGAAAAGACAGACAATAACTCCTTTATTTTGGGGAAATTCAATCTGAAAGGAAGATCCATGAGCAAAAACAATCTCTAACTTTGTTCTGAACAGCAAATTACCATTACTTCAAACCTCAAAAAAGCTCTAACCTCAAATATGAGTAAATAAGGCTTCTAATTGAGAAACTTGGCAATTCTGATCCCACTCCCCACCCCTCTATGTATATAAAGAAATATATCGTACAGCCTGTCAGTTCTTCATGACTAGGACCTACCAAGAAATTTGACAGCTCAAAGCCAAATTTTGGAGTCAGTTTAATTAAATGTTTAAAGTTTATAAACCGGCTTGGGGTACAGAAAGTAGGTACTACATGGAAATAATTACACATTATCATTCTCTAGGAAGAAACAGGAAAATTTCCCAGTTTTCATTAACCAACTGCATGGAGAGCTGTGGAAAAAATTTTCTTCTGTTTCTAACATGAAGAGACACTTCAGCACACACTGGTTAAGTCACACAGTTTCCGATTATCTTACATTTTGTATTTCCTGAATTTAATTTTTTTTACATAAGAAAGCACTCTGTGTTTCATACTGAAACAAACAACCCACCCACACAAACCAATTTCCTAACCCCCAGGTCTACCAACAACAGAACACTAAAATTTGAACATCTTCTATAGAAGAAAACCTTTACTCTCTTCCCTTACTCCACCTACGTCTGTCTTAAAATTACCTCTTACTCTAATGTCACTGGAAGAATATAATCAAGCATACCCAGACAGATTCCATGCTGGAATGATTTTAAATAACTATGAAACAGCCTGTAGGGTCTATATACACGTATGATTTAGAAAAGAAGCAAACACATTGTAAAAAGCAATTCTACTCAAATCAGGACATCAGGAAAATCACAGTATCTGAAGTTTTAAGTAGAAATAAGTATCAAATTGAAGAGCTACAGGAAACTATTATTAACAAAAATAGACACTTTATACATTTGCAGTATTTATTAAAATTTTAAACCAAAGGAAAAAATAAACCCTAAAAGGAACTTCGCAATACTTACTGTTTTTTTACACCAGCCACAGTTTGGTCCTGCCTGTATACATTCACCACATGATTTTGCATTAGCTTTTATGCAGTCACTTCCACCTAGCAAAGAACCCAGATCAGTCAATTTATAAAAACGTACGAACAAGGACAAAATTTCAGTTTGTTTCATTCTGGCTTTGTAAACTAAGTTCTAACTACAAACAGCTTATTACCATGAGATGACTGACATACTGTCATTACTACTCATCTGTTATATTTACCTACATAAATAACTGTGAAATATATATAGTTTTAAAGCAACATTAATAGTACTGCAATGAGATCAACTGACTTACCTTGCTGAGCAAATCCACCCCATATCAAGTAACAGAGGATGCCAGCCCATGGGAGCAATTTAAAATTAGTCTGAAATACATAATGAGAAGACCAAGTTGTATGATTTATCATAATAAGTAAGGAAAACACACTTGCATGAAACTGCAGATGTGTAACTGCTTCAGAGAAGACAAGGAACGTGGAGCACACGCAAATCAAATTATCTTAGTTGTACCAGTTTTGCTCTAATACAACCATGCTTGTGGGCTAAAATTTGTATCTCGAAGTCAAACAGGGTAGCTGCTTCTTACATTACTTTGAAATACTTGTTAGGTAAACCAGCAAGCTATGAGAAATCTGTAAACAATGTTCAGTTGGGAGGGTGGGGAAAGAACTCAAACTAGTCTATCAACATCTTATAAATATGTTTTTATGCTCTGAATGTTATCAGAGAAACACTACTAAATAAAGATACCACAAAAATACAAGACGGAAATAGAGCTTCTCTAGTCATGTCTCTCTTTCAAGACAAACTTCAAGGCCCTTCCCAAAGTAATTTCCTCAGAATCTTCAAAGGGCACTTTACAGCCTAACTTTGCACCTTATACTCCAAACTAGAAATTTTCTCCCATGGTATGTAACATAAAGCATCCCTGATATAAACACAGACCTTTTTTCCTTCTTCACACAGCAGAGAATTGATGGGTTCTACCCTTGTGAAAGAAAACACACTCCATCCTTATTTCAGTGTTAGAAATCTTAATGAAAGCCCAGCAGAAAAAATACATACATACCAACTATATAATCTCTATGTTTTAGGGGACAGGATTTGAATGCTTATAAACCACAATTTAGGGTTACTAACTTGTCATTTTTCCCTAATTATTGGTGAGACTTAGCTTAGTACTCCAGAGTTAGGATTATGTTCTAAAAGCAGACCTTCCCTCCCCCCTCCACTAAATTTTCTTCTCCTGTAATAGCAGGTAGTCAGCCAGGGTCAGCTGTCACATCGTTGAAATTTTGGTACTATTTTAAATTCAATTTCTCTTTTATTCATTATAAGAATTCTGAGAACTTGGACCCTGGCTGCCAATTTCCCTCGTCATCCTAAAATGTTATTGTTAATTAAAGCCTTTCTAGTCATCCTGGAAACATCAATATTCTTAATACCTTTTTGTTCTAAAAAATATCTTGCAATAGAGCCAAGGAAAAGTGAATTTGGCAGTCTTCAAACGAACCTGTCATTTTCTAAAAGATGTACTATTAGTCATATAAATCAGCAGCAAAGTGAGCAACACTTAAATTAGCACAGCAGTTGAGCTTTGGTTTTCCCACACTGATTTAGGGTCATTCATAACTGTTACTTTGCACATCCAGATCTAAAGGAGAAGGGATAGTGGCTCTAAAATCGGGTGGACAAGGTTTCAAACAGAAGTCAACTGTTTGCTAACAAACCGTACCCAACAAGAGTATTAGATGGTTCATATTTTTCTGATAAATCATTTCGGCCCACTATTCTCTTCTGTGGATGCTGCCATCAGAGAGTAGGGGCCAGTTTAGACACAGAAGAATTAAGATAATTTGCTGTGGCATGAATTTGCTAGAAGTCACATATATGCACATAAGAAATTACCGATTACAAAGAAGAAAAACTGAACTGTGAATTACACCTTACTGAACTTCTGATCATTACTTATTGCACATGTCCAACTCTGACGCCTCTCTCTGTGCATCACCATAGAGGTGTTCAGTCCCTCATTCTCAGAAACTCGCATGTACTCTCTTTATCAAGTCCCCTTTACAAGCAATCCCCCAAATCAAACCTGTGCAACCATGGACCTTGATCAGAGCGGAACTGTGACCCAACAAATGTGAGTAGGTGGAAGACGGACAAAGAGAGCGAATCAAGGTTAGAGAAAGAGAGCAGTTATATGGTGTAGGAGCACGTCTGTGGGAGTAGGGGTCTGGAAGGGAAAGCTTTACCGGGTTGCTCAACTTTTAGGCTTCTTTTCTAGTAGGCAAGTTCTTTATTTAACAAACCTTACTCTAGAAGAAGCTTTGCTTTAAGTACAGCCCAGAACAGGGTGGGCTTTTCAGTAAGAAAAAACTTAAACAGCTGGCATCAGTGTAGTACTGTCTTTTCTGTTAGCCAAAAGGAGAAAATTATAAACAGTTCACCTTTTTAGGGCAGACTAGCAGCGGATGCACAGCAAGCCCATGCAGACTATATAAATAAGTCAGCAAAGATGTGACACAGTGCTAAAACTATGACTAAGACCATTTGGAAGAGAAACGCTCCTGTGGCAATGCATCCGCATGATGAATGTAGTTCTGGGCACAGATTCCTCGTAAAGTGAACAAGGAAAATGTCCTCTTCCATATATGGCTAAGCCAATGCCTCTCCTAAAGCGAGCCGCCTGCCCTCCGACACACGCTAGCTCGCTTCCTTTACCTCCACCGCCTAATAGCTTTTCCATCTGCCGAGGTCTGGAAAAACTCGAGTAAAGATTTGCTAATTTGGATTCGATTTTGATTGTTCTTTAATGCAAGCAAAGCCAGGCGCACCCTTCACACTCCAAACCGGCTCCTGACCCTGGCAGCAGCCTGGTCACAGACACGTCAGATACATTCGCCTGCCGGTCTCTGGTCAGCATTGCGGACTGCCCCGTTGCAGATTTTTCTGTTAGGGGAATAAACCAAAACAAATAACGCCTAACGACACCAGACAGCCAAAGGAGGCCTTTGGAATCCGTTGGTGGAGCTGGAACTAAACCCCGTGTCAGGATTCAACCACAGATGACGGGAACAGAAAAGAACCCATTGTTAAAAGAAATAAATGAAATTTTTTGCACAACATTTACATATTTTCTATTATATGTGTTCTCCCCTTTTTAATTAAATCTTTGAAAAATATCCCAGAATCCTTGAAAATAGCAGCTCAAAGCTTACAAAAGGTACGCTTGCCAAGAACTGAAATTTCTTTAACAACTATATCACCAGTTGGCTCCTTTTTAAAAGGCTGAAAATGGTACGCTGTTAAAAAAAAAATTTGAAAATTATTTCTGCACATTGGTGAACCCTACTCTATTTTTGTTAAATATTTTAGGAAGAAAAACATTGACATAACCTTGAATGTTTGGACTCGCTGCTTTCCAAGGGGTTTTTTTTGCTGTCTTTACAAACACTAATGCTTGAAGATCTTTTTTTCCTTATAACACCCGCCTTGATGGAAATCTCCAGAGCTTCTAATTTGAAATGAGGCACTCATTAAGTGACAAGAGGAAAAAGGATTATTTCTCCATAGTGAGACTTAACTTTGAATTTCCAAATCAAATATTTAGCACCTTTGTATTCTGCTAATCATCAAGATATTTGGAAATTAAGTTTACCACTCCACAGCACTAAAGACTTTTACAGCTTTTAAGTTTTATTTACTAAAACAGCAATAGCATGCGTGCGGAAAATTAATTGGGCAAACGGGATCAAGAAATAAAGAGTGAGTGTTACAGAAACATTAACTCCTTTGAAATCAAGCATCGATGGCTATGCCGCTCTCCTCTCACCACTCTTCAGCTCAGCACTTCACCCCACCTGACGCAGGCCACTGCTTATACCAAAACGACAACATTAGCAACAAGCTGTTGGGCCACTGCAGCGTGGCTTCCCTCAGCCAAGCAGCTCCTCACGCCACCCAGTACTCCGGCATCCACCAAGACAATGCCGAGCAAAGGAAAACACTACAAGGCACCTGCCCCTGTTGCTACAAAGCTTCCTACTGAAATACGTAACCACACTTCAGACCACAGGGGAAACATTTAAGCATACAGTAAGAGCTGAGTTCTTGTGCAGAAGCCACCTTTTTGAGGCAACAACCAGACAGCCTACTTATTCGCATCCCCCCACACCACTCTAATTACACTTGTAAGCCTAGAAATGAATCAGCAACTCACACTTTTGGACTGGCATTTGTACTTCCCGCAGACTGACACCTCTTTGCATCAGCTGTGTTTTCAAGGGTGCAAAGCTTGATTCAGAAACGTTGTATGGCACTGATCCCTCCTTGAGATTGTAAGAGCCATTTTCATCTAGCATAAGGACGGAAAGTCACTTGAGCGCTGCCCCATCCTCCTTGATTATTCACCTTTGTTAATCAACCTCCTGGTTGATTCTTTTTACTGCTGTCCTTTCTGTCCCATGCTAGCATTAGTGCAGCCACCAAGGAGCACTGGAGCGAGGACAAGATCTGCCTGAAACATTAATCCGACAAAGAAAGTGGCTAATTTCAGCCATCTGGGTACAAAAATGCTTGTCCTGAAATGGTGGAGGTGGTGAGATGGGGATGGAGAAAAAGAGAACTGGGAAAAAATGAAAGAAAGCAAAGGACACTGCTTCTCAGCCACACTCTGTGGCTGTATGCTGGACTACAATGGTCATACAGTCAGCCCCCACCCCCAGTCATCAAAGCTCGAGTTATAAAAAGAGCAGGAAGAGACATGTTTCTAAAATAAGCAGAATTAAATAGTCTCTGGAGACGCCTGTTTCAGGACTCGATGGCTACCCTGCTAAAAAAGTTCCTTCTTCCCTCACTCCAGAAAGTTTACTGGCTTTAGCTGAGGACCATGCTTTTCAGCACAAGTTTTATGGACTGGCAGGATGAATCCCATACACGTTTCTAAGAAAGAAAAAGAAAAAAAAAAAGTGGTGGTGCGGTGTGGATGGAGGGAAGGGCACAGTGATTTTCTTAACTGGAGAAACCAAACAATGCTGACACTACAGACCTCTAGCAACAACCCACACCTCTGTAAGCACTCCTGACAGCCTGAACTCCCACAGCAGATGTTGTTAGTCACAACCTCAAATTCGCCCGGACACACAACAACTCCAAGCATGTCTGCTTGTACAACTCACTATAAAAGAAAGTGGTAAAACGGTATTTTACTGCTCTGACTTGAGCGAAGTATATTTCTCAGAAAGGCACAGGAATTAAAATGTTTCACACCAAGGAGTTACTTTTGATTAAAACTTTCAAGTTTGTGGTTGTGCTGGTTTTGGCATAATGTATGACATAATGGTATGAAATAAGGAGTGGAGAATGTGCTGATTTTGGCTGGGATAGAGTTAATTTTCTTCAGAGTAGCTAGTATGAGGCTATGTTTTAGATCTGTGCTGAGACCATTGATAACATGCTAATGGTTTTAGTTGTTGCCAAGCAGTATTTACATTAAGTTAAGGGCTTTCTCAGATTATCATACTGCACCCGTCTTCCCAGCTTGTCATGGTTTAGCCCCAGTAAGCAACCGAGTACCACCCAGCTGCCCATTCACCTCCTCCCTCCCCCAGTAGGATGGGGGAGAGAATCAGAAGAAAAAGATAAGAAAACTTGTGGGTTGAAATAAGAACAGTTTAATAATTGAAAGAAAATGAAAATAAAAAATAAACCAAGCACACTAGCTTCTTCTGTACAAGAAGCTGGGAGGAGACACAGCCACCACGGCTAACCCTAATGCCATTTGTTTCATGCCAGAAGACGTCATGGTCAGCATATAAGCAGGGGGAAGTTGGCTGGGGGGCTCTCTCGTTGATCAGGGACCAGCTGGGTGTTGGTCAGCAGGTGGTGAGCAGTTGTATCACTTTCACCCCATCCCCAGTGCTGTTTACCTTTTCATGACATCATTATCTTTAGTAGTAGTATTTTCATTACCTATTAGCATTATTAGTATCATTATTTTATTTAATTTATTTTCAATTATTAAACTGTTCTTATCTCAACCCATGAGTTTTCTTACTTTTTCCTCAATTCTCTCCCCCATGACACTGGGGTAGGGGGTAGGTGAGTGAGTGGATGTGGTGCTTAGTTGCTGATTGGGGTTAAATCACAACAGTGGTGTAGGTTTTCCAATGAATATTAAACAGGTAATTCTTCCTTTGCAACCTTAACATCTATCTTATTTACTTAACCAATGCAAATGTTACTGTAATACTGACTTATAGCTGGAATACACTGCTTGCACAGTAGATTCCAGGACCACCACACAATGAAACTACATGACACACTCTTCTTGGTGGAAGTGGAGAATTGGGTAAACACTAATGGTTGAAAAGCAAGTTTTAATCAAAGAACCTGCAAAACTCTTTGTTCCCGTGATGTAGACCAGCTCTCTGACGGTTGCCCTTCACAGCCAGGCCCAGCTCTGATCTTGTACCGTCAGAGATGAGCTAGTGGAGTATTCCCATGCAGGGATAGTGAACTTGACGGAGATAGTCAAGATGTGCCGTCTCAAGTGCAGTAGCATTCCAGTCCAAATAGAAATGCTCTAAGTAAGTCTGCCTTCAACCCAGCCTAACTATCTACCAGCCTACCAACAGCATGGCTTATCAATGTTCTTGCTCCCCATGACAACTTCACAGATGTTAATGGAGCAGGTTCTGAATTGCTTGCAGCAATATGGAAAGAATGGGCCATTAACCCAGATCAACGTGCAAAATAAGAAATTCCTTAGCAGTGAAACAGTCTTTACACAAAATTTAATTGCATCAAGACTGCTTACTCAAACTGTGCCCTGAAAAAGTTTTAAGGCATAACCACTTCACGTACCATGATGCTACAGGATAAAAGAATCAGCAGTATTTGACACTGGACTTCATTTATCCCTGCCAGTTATTATCTCTAAGTTAATGGAATAAAACACGCACAGTCACCAAATACTTAAACATTTCCATTGCCACTCTTTTAGTAGGGCATTGTACATTAAAATAATATATATTAATAAAAGTTAGGACTTAAATTTTAGTTACAAACAGTTCTCTTTTGGTTAGGGAGAGCAGCTCCTTCAGTATGGTTATCTGAGGTCATCTGCCACAATTAGTGTATGCCACTGGTTAGTTCAGAAGATCCCTCTGCAGGGTTGGGATTCAAAAAAAAAGATAGGAATACACATTTCTGCATGCCAGAACCATGGGGAAACATGACAGTTTCAGCAGATTCTGCATGGAAACTACTGTGCCCCCCTTCTGTGCTTAGCAAGGCAGACAAATACACAAGTAACCTAGCTGGTTCGCTGAGACTTTCAGTTACACTGTGTTACTACCCACAGTTTATTCATACTTAAAGCTCTAAAAAATTCTTCAAGAGATCAAATTGCTTAAAATTCACCAAAAAGGACTGGATTCAATGCAGGGGGGAAAAAATATCAATAAGCATTAGGTTCTGAAACAGACTTGCGGATCCAAAACCACTACTGAAAACCCAGCATGAGCACCTGCATCACATTGCCTCGAAATACAAGAAAACGTTCATGTCCAAGTACCAGCAGGCTGAGGTCACAGCTCATGAGAAGAGATCTGGGAGGCTGTTCATGGTATCAGCTTGTGTCCCGCGAGTATGGGGTGTTTGTAAGTTTATACAGGACACAGCTGCTTCAAGACACAACAGCTAACTTCACAAGCATCCCCAGAGTTTGACCATATTATTCCCTTCATATAGAGTTTATTAATATTTGTTCCTGGATTTCTCAGGAGCCATGAACCTACTGAAAGTTCTAAATAGTGGAACGAAAACTAATTAGGTGTTTTTCTGAGAAGTATTTTTTGGTCTTGATTTGAATTGCTGAGTGAAAACAAATCTGCCCAAGTCAGGTGCCTAGCTGCAGGGCAGGGCACTGGGATGGAGACTTTTCTTCAGAGAACACAAGTTTCCTTCAGAAAAAGAGGTACTGATTGCAGAACAACTGCAGTTGGTGAGGTTTTCTGGTATTTGCCATCTCTTCACCTTGAGAAACACAAAATGTGGTAGGTGCAGTTGTGATACAGTTGGCATTGACAGAAGGTGGTAACGGTTCCCAGGTGTTTTACAGCACTGAGGCACACCCAAGAAGTAAGATACCTGGGCTCCTCAGCCCCAACGGGTTTGAATTCACAATTCCTGGGAATGCTCTAGTAAAAGCACTCTCCACTGCTCTTATTAAACCAAAGCTGCTATGCAACCAAGAGTGAAAGGCGCAGAGACAGAAAACGAGCTGATAAAGTTTTGACTCTTGTTTATCCACTGAAGCACCCAGATAGTGGGAGGTAGAAGAAATATGTTAAGGGGGTTCCAGATCCTGTTCCCTGTAATACATACACAGATTTTACATACTATTGTCAATGAATAAAAGCAAAGAGTCTTGGGGCCAAGATTCGAGTCTCAGCGTTATTTCTCACCAAATGTCCCAACCTGTAGGGAAGTGAAAGGAAACATGTATGTTCACACTCGGACACAGAAGACACCCTCGACTGCAAAGCTCTCGTACCATGCATGACTAGTCTGACTAGCGCAGACTGAGCTGAAATCCTCTCTAATTGCAGACCTGACCAAGCTGAACTATATGGACTTCAAGTTAAAGTGAATACTTACCCTCCCAACAAGCAACTAAAGGCAGCCAGGTGGCTTCTGGTAAGAAGGAGAGCCATAGAAGTCTACGTTCAGTAGGTAACACAGAAAATCTATTTAGGTGGGATACATCACATACTGTGTTCTTTTGGAACTTTATTTCTATACACGTTTTTATTAGCAAAATCCATCGACAATTTCACTTAACGACAAACCCCCGCAACCAGCTGCAAACGTAAAAAAATACTCAACACAAGCAAAACCAAGTTGCACAGTAAATTGTAAAGAATAGTAGTGCTGCTAAAGCCTACTCAACTGTCTTTTCGTAACATTTCTATTTAAGAAGTCACACAAGTCAGATTTCATGCTGATGACGGTAACAGAATGAGAAAAGACGCTCAGGAACAACATGAAGAAGCTGCCACTGACAAAGAGCCCTCACCTGTCAAGTCAGCAAACCCCCAGCACAACCCTGATCTCTCCCCTTTGTTCTAATGCCTTTTGGAGAACACTGCAGTGCAGGCAGGGCTAACACTGGTTAGTCAGCACCACTTCTGAAGGAGGGACCTTTTTTCAAGTAGTATGTGTACGTTCCACCATGCACAGAAGGTTTGTAATTCATGACAAGACCTCCTTAGTACTATCATACCACCAATTAACCTAAGAATAACGCTTTTCTGTATTAACCACCCTTGTTCCTAGCTTGGTTCTAATATGGGTAAAGAGACTATTTATATGATGTTTTCCTGACCTGTTGAATCATAATTTGAAGCCAAGATTCCACAGTGTAGGAGCTGCTTTGGAAAACATCTTGATGCTTGAAAGGCAAGTAGTACTTAGACACAGCTCACATGAACAACCAACCTGTGTATGATCACCACATATAGAAAGGCAAGTGAGGTGCTCTCTCTCATGAGAATCTTTTTTCCACATGGGTTTATTTAGGTATTTTTACCAGGTAATTACCCTCAGACTGCAATTTTATAGTGTAAACTCTGACAACCGTATTTTGGAAAACTAGACTAACAAAAAGGTATATTGTGCTTGATGTTCAACATTAAATTAGGAGAGAAATACAACTCTGCATATTCTCAAGCAGAGCAGGAAGAGGCCTGCAGCTACGTCTAATTAAAACACCAGCAATATGCTTTTACTGTTTATTACCTATGGCTTATACCTAGTTTCAACTAAAACATTTGCATCTTTTTCTGAAAAGCCAGTTTTTAACTACTTCTTGCTACTCTACGCTTCTCAAACTATCATGCTTAACCACTGTGCTTACTAAAGTACAGAATAAAAAAGCAGAATGCCCCACCACCGCACACCTGCACTCCTCTCTTTCGCTAAGACATCCCACGTCAGTGCATCCTGCCCGCAGAAAGCTGGGATACCTACAAGGACATTATTAAGCTACTTGAATTTTAAGCAAGGACAACCCCCCCCCCACGTATTCATATGCTGCTTATCCTAGCATTCAAGCACACCACAAAGACAGCACCTCTCTAAGCCTGAACAGCTAACACACCAAGCCCACTGGTACCGATACTGTGGGCGAAACAACTATTTTCTGTATCTACAGCAACTTCCACACGTGCGCACCTTGAAAGCTTCCTCTTTAAGCATAAATATATAATGAGAACGTCTGTGTGTTAAGAACCAAAACACCCTTTTTTCCCCCCTTAAAACAGTCACTCTCAAAAATACCTGTTTTCCATACTCTTGCCAACAGAAGTTTCCAGCAGTTCAAGTCCATCACAGCCACGATGACTCAAAGCACTTTGTCTCCACGAATTTGTAAGAATTCTCATGGTACTCAATCTCACTGTTATCAGTTGGCATTTTTCCATAACAAGTATTTCAGGGTTTTCTTTGTTACAAACACCATTTTACATAATTGTCGATAAAATAGATGAAGGGGGTTGAAAAAAAAAAATCTGTTTCATCTCTTTTCAAATCCTTTTACAGCCATCAGTCATTTTTGCCATAATAATTTAGTTTCTCCTCTTGCTTCAATGTGACACTATTTTTTTGGCAGGGAAGCGCGTGGATTGAATATTCAGCTTGTTTACATAGGTCTTCCTGGTCTACAAAACTTCTTGGCTAAATTTAGCATTTCCATCTCAGACAGATTACAATTTGGAATGCCACATAACGATTTAAGCCATTCTAGTAGAAAACACGGGTGTCTGTTCCTTGTGGTAGTATTAAATTCCCACACACTCTGTACCACTTACTACTCCCATAAAGAGTCTATTTAATTTTGTGCAACTTAAACCTCACATTCATCCACACAGGGGGAAACGAAAAGTTTAGTTAAACATATAAATATAGCTCTTACACAGCTGACTAACTGATGCTTCCAAAGCTACGCTGCCTTAGAATAGCCACGACTGTCACGTCTGGCTAAACTTATCCATGCTTTTGTTTTAAGGGAAAAGCAGAGGAGAGAGATGTACATTATCAAGTAAAAAGCTAGAGAATTTCAGTGCATACAATGCCTTGCTCTTCTATTTCTTTAAGAGAAAACAGTTGCAAATGTCTTGCTGGCTATTGCTGCAGGTACTGCAGGAAGCCAGAGGCTGGCACACCGCAAAGGGCAAACTCAGCGGAAACTCCGCCGTTACGTGGCAGCGTTCACCCTCCAGCAGCTATCATTAACGCTCAGGGTACATTTTCAACAACCAAAACCAAGATGAAAGCTAGCTGCTGCTGAGAGGAACAGCAGTGCTACAGCATCCTCACCTCCAAAAAAGCAACCTCTGGCCCTGTGATGCCACTCGTAGACCTCCCCCCGTCACCATGCTGAGCCAGCTCCGCTTGCTGGGCTGGCAGAGCCATACCTTGAGTCAGCCCTTTCCCCTCCACATCAAAACCCGCTTTCTGTAAGCTTCACTGAACCAAACCAGACCTCCAAGCGGACAGAGTGCTGAGGAAACAGCTTCCCTAAAGGGGCAGGTGGCTGTCAGACTGCCTAACCTCCCAAAGTACGCCAGGCTCTTCAAGTGCTGCTCAACCTAAATCCAGGCCGTCACAGGCCCACCTTCCTTCTCTGCTGGCCTTGGGGGGATTGCTTATGAACGCCTTGCATGACAGGCAGGCAGTTTGGGGAGCTACCCTGATTTCATGTTTTCCAATAGTTTATTACAATAAATCAGTTGGCTGAAAAAAATTTAGACAAGAACAAAACACTGAAGGTTTTTCCGGTGTGGGTTGTTTTGGTTTGGGGTTCTGTTTGTTTGTATGTTTTTGGAATGCTTTTGGGTTTGTGTTTGTTCAGTTTTGTTTGTTTGTTCGTCTGTTTGTTTTTAATTTTAATTCAGAATTTGACTAGCAAGTACATAGACTAAAGCTTACAGAGTATCCAAAGATTTAATTGCAAGTTCGATGTTTTTTTTTTTTTTTTTTAAATTCACTACGTACTGAAACAACTCTCATCCTCAGCATATTTTCAACACTGTGTAAATGATCAGGAAAATGAACATGCAGAAATAATAAAAAACTGGTCATCTTATAAATCTGTATTTATTGATGAGATTTTGAATATATATTTCTCTTTATATTTAATTTTATATACATTGTACGTATAACTGTAACTATTAGCTGAATGGCAGTGGTTACTAGCTAGGTATAAGCACCCAGTGAAACCAGTAGACCTCATCCAGATATTAATCCTGAAGTTTTGAGCACTTGCAAAAAGCTCACCAATCACAGGAAAAATAATTACTTCAACATTAAAAATGTCCTTTAGAAAAAACAAATCAACCAACCAAAACCCACAGACCCATCACATAGTACTTTCTAAAAAGCAGTACTTGCCTTGACCACCTGACTATTAATACACTTTTCCTGCTTTCCAGAATGGGATTTTAAGCCTGGAGTCCACAGGCTGCTTCTAAGAGGACTGCAAAAGGTAATAAAAGATGAGGTTTCTCAACACAGCCAAGTAGATCTACCAGTTTACCACTACTGAACAGAGACAGTTCAACTTCACCGAACCCCTAAAATTCCCCACTTCGCACCCCTCATCTATGTGGTGCCAACTGTGGATGATACTTTCACAGCTGAATTGAGACAGTGGAACAAGCTGAGCAATAACTCCTTGGTGAGTTATTTCTCACTTGATCTAGCAAGCTAAGAGGGATTACTCAAGTCAGAAGTGCGCTGAGGCATGCAAGAGCAGATGCTGTGAGGTTCCACAGCAGTTTATGCCAACTTATCTCTGGACTACCACAGTCCCACACTCCTCTTGCTATGAGCTGCACATTTTCCTATTCCCCCCCCACCATGGCCTGAAGCGTGTCACTAGTAACACATGTGGTCACCTAGTTGAAACAGGTGATCTAGCTGAAAATTAATTTGTTGCCAAGTTATTTTTCAACCACATCAGCTACTTCAATGACTTTACTGTACAGCCTTATGACTTCCACTGCTAACGCCAGGACACCAAGACCGCACAGCTACAGGCAGGGAGGACAGTTAAGACCTGCACTGCTACAAATTGCTGCTCAGCCATGTTCCTACAAAAATGAAACACATTTTAAGTTGAATTTATGGTTTACTGGAACATTTTACAAAATATTAAATTCTGGTAAATTTGAAAACCACTTGCCTACTGCGGAGTTTTGAGTTATCACTAATGAGGGAGCTCTTTTTTTTTTAAACTCTGCAGAAACATAGTATTAAAATTGCTTCCAGTACAAGCAAATGTTAATCATATTTAATACAGACATTATTCATTTAGAAAGTGAAATTGCATAGTGAATTATGCACCAAAGAGCCAGTATCTGTGCAAGCTTTTTTATTACTATCTAAACACTCTCCAAATTGGTCAGCTGGACTGATAAAAATGCTGGCAGCAATCTTTAGCATTAAAGCGTAAGTATAACGTGTAAGTCAAGTTTTTCACAGAAACTGGTGATATAAGCAGCATGGCTATGTAAAATTTTAGTCTAGCCTTTGAAAAAATGATTTACATAACATCTGTAGCAGAGGGAGGTAACACATAGATAGAAAACAAATATTTATCAGTGTTTATCAATTTTATGATGCATTTTAAACAATCTATAGCTATGTATAGTATGTTCTTCCGAAAAGGGAAATTTGCTGTTTCCTTTTTTACGCTCAAGTCCACACCCAAAAAAAATTACACTGAAATTCTTGAACACTGATTTCTCACAGAGATTTGTATTTGCATAGAAATGACAAAAACAGCACCAAAAAAATTATTCTCCATTTCTGAACCGTACAGTAAAAGCAAAGAACAAATGTTATCTTCTAAAATGTTATACACTTACAGATGCTTTGGAAGTGCATGTAGGTTGCATTCATGCACAACTGAAAGACAGATTTTTTTAATCTATTTTGATACCAACCCAGCAAACTGAAATTTCAAAAATGGGCAAGTTTTGTGTTTGATGCGATGGGCTCCAGTACTCCTTTCCATATTGGGACAATCATTAGGTAGCACCACAAAGTCAGCACATTAACATATACTAAATACAACCTTGTAAAAAGACAAAAGGAACCTCAGCAAAAGTAATTCCTGACTTTATCCTATGCCCACCAAAACTAATTTGCTAATACACAAGAAAATAAAACACCAGTCTAACAAGAAAACCCAGCCAGAACACGCTGGCAGCACTTAATCCACCTTGCTTACTCTAGACAGTCTTGTAGAAGATGCTAGCAAAGATTTCCTCATTTGTAGTTTTTATATGAGAAGATGGAGCATTTCACTTGCTGACTGCACAAGCACGAAATCTGCAGCCACTCCACTATCAAAGACACAGTAATAATATGAGAAGTCATCCCAATGCAAAATTTAATCCCACTTTAATGATAACCAACGACTAAATTGTGTCATATTTTGATCCCTGGGAGAGTGCTCTTTATTTAACATCAAGATGATTACGTTCTTTTCTTCACTTCAGAAACAGGCTTTCCTTTTAGATGTACTCATTTTCACACAAAACCCTTTCAACTAAGATTTGGAAAACCAGACAGCTGAAGGTCTAGGCAGAGCTTGCATGTTGCCCAATTTAATACCTGACCAACTGAATCTGCAGAGGATGTCGGCCAAGCTACTAGAATGCCAGGACCTTCAAATGACTTCCTACGGTCCCTGATACGCTCCTGACTCACTGGGAGAGCATCCTGTGATTTTCTGTGCTATGGCAGCGCAAGGCCACAGATGGTTCCCCGCAGGTCCTGCCAGCCTACAAAGACACAGAGCAGACGAGGACAGATAAATGGCTCCATGGAGAGCCAGCTGCACACGAGGCAGACATGACTCTTGGCACCAATATTAAGACACACACCAATAGTAAGACCCAATAAACTACATTTCCACCAAGGAAAATGATCAAACCCTAAAATGACAACATATGCTCGTTTTTCTTTTGCAAAAGGGAATGCCCCTGGATCCTATTCTCAATATTTACTCCAAGGTTATGCCGAACCAGACATCCCAGTCTTCAGTTTGTTCCTCAAAACCACGACTTCAGGGATGAAGTATACCTTAATATCCAAGCTATTTTATACATATATATATACACACACACACATCCAGAGACACCTCTGACTAACAATATCACCATTTCCTAAGTGAAATACTGACACTTTCTAAATTAACCTAATACAATTACTTTTCTTCTCTTTCAAATAACCACAAATCAGTCATCTTTGCATGAGGCTAAATTCAGTATTTCACAATATATAATTGTTTTCATTCTGCCACAAAGGGCGAGAAAAGAAGAAAGCTTTCACTTTTTTCCATTCAGCTTCCACATCAAAACTGCCTTTACTCACCGAGCGTTAAAGAATTTGTTAATAGCCATGACAGAAAATTAACTACATGTGAGTACTTGTATGTAGTATGCACACTACACAAAAATTTATCGTTTAATACAGTAAGAATCCGTATAAACAATGGCTCTCCTTCCTGCTTATAGACTAGAATGCACCAAGAGCAGAAGTTAAAACTAAGCTAAGTCAAAATTAGGACTAAGTTAAGGATAAGCGATCTTGTACAAAACAAAAATCAGAAATAAATGAACTGCAAATATTATGCTGATCTTTTTGACAGATAAAATAATGGCACTAGATATTGCACGTCATAGTTTATGAGCATTGTAAGAAGAATTTGCCCTTATGCATGGTCTTACAAATTACAAGTTTTCTCTAGATGACTATAAACAAAAAATAATGATTTGTTGGCAGAACACAAGAACGGCGTTAATTCATCAGACACGCATCATGTTTTTCTGTGGGAGACAGAAAATGAAAAGGATGGTGTGAAAACATCGGTATCTTCTTAGCTCGTACTAGCAATAACAAAGTCAAGATTCCAACCTCAATTTTGTTACTCAAAACTTCCCCCTCTATTAAAAACCACAAGAATAGTAATGATATTTTTCTGCTGCTGTTGGAAAAGCAAGAAAGCACATGAAACTGCTTTTAAGACAAAGTGTATTTCATAACCCTTTTTGCAACTGATGGTAAAAAGAAATTGAGAAAGATGTAGATAAAAAACATCACTCTAATGTGTTAAGGAACCTTTTACTCAGTGACACCCTGAAGAGGATTATAGGTCAGATAGGAATCCTATTACCTTTCCCAAAAGAAAACATTAATGTTATAGTCTCATAGGGCTACTTTCCCTACCATGTATTCGGTTATGTGCAAATTTTGTACTAAATTAGCAGCTTTACAGTCTCTGTGAACATCTTCAATCTGTTATGGGAGAATACGATGGCCTAGGAAGTCCACTAACTACCCTGGTGAGTCTGAGAATAGACAAGTAAAGGAAGGTGGTTATTACAGAAATGCAGGACGTTTAATAAGAACATCCTGCTACAGAGCGTGCCCTTTTTAGTACTAAAAAGACAACCGTACTATTTAGTGATGCATAATGAGGTAGCAAGTGTCTCATTTTTAATTCACAGAAGTCAGAATTTTCATTTTCTCTCTGTGACATTCCCAACGCAAGCCATTCGGCGAGCCTACGCACGTCTTAAACTGGGCTAAGAACTCATACAGCCTGCTAAGAATACAACTAAAGCACAGGACAGTTTCTTACAATGAAGCTGTATATACTCTTTATTGGTACCTACACTGTTAATCTACATGATGGGAAACAGGAAAGTTTAGAGAAAGGTCTCATCATAAATTTATCCTGACTTAATTTTAACAGTTTAGGTTACCGGGCTATGCCTATGCAGGACAAATTAGGAAAGAAAAGAAAAAAGAAAGTAGAATGTGTCTTCCCATTTGTAGGTAAACACAAAAATGACTTTGCAGGCCACCTGAAAAACTTCATAACCATGACAGCTGACGGTTACTGGTCAATACTGCGGTGCACCACAGTTAGTGCACGGCAACTAACATCATCCTTTTCTGAAAGTTGGCAACAGAATACAGGACAGACCAGAGCAACACAGGGTGAGGAGGAACTACACAGACAAAAGAAGCTATCAGCCACAACAAACGACCACATTAATTATTCAGCATCCGAACCAACCAACATTTTTTTTTTTTTTGGTGACAAAAACAGAGCCTTAAATGAGACCAAGATATTGCCAGTGTCTGCCACAGGATTTGGCCATTTGTTCATGATTCTGTGACACTCCCTCTTGAAAAACAAACATACATCCGCTTCAGAAACAACAAGTCTCCCCTACACCAAGAACCCATTTCCCTGCAAAACCCTCACACACATGTGTTTGTGTAAAAAACACCCAGGCACACACCACCACCCCCCCACCAGAGCAGAAGCCTGAAAAGCTGTCCAACCAGCAATGCTAAAGCTGCTAACGAGAATGCTACTACTACTAAGTGCCTTCAAAGCAAGGCGAGTAGAGCAAGTGGGAACAATTTGTAGAATCAGCAATGTAAGGACAGATGGGAGATGAAAAGTAAGAAAACACGGACTTAACTCTGAGTTTTCTGCTGCTGGGAGACAGGAAATTTTCTACAGGGCACAGAACACAGCAGATGACTTACAAATCTAGTCACAGGGGAATAGCGCACATACTGGCAAGTACTTTTTAATGACACTTCCAAAATAAATCGAGCTACATGTTGCCTTAATTACATTTTAAAGAATTATTTAATTTATGTAATTGCTTTATGAGCTCTACCAATAGATCCCAAGAAGCTAAAAAGGAACAAAAGAAAAAAAAAAGGCACTCCCAGCAAGGATTCCCTTGCTCTCCCAGCAAGGATTCCCTCTCAGAGGGCTGAATGCGGCACCTAAGAATTAAAAGGGTGTCAAGGGGATTGGCCATCCTAATAAAACAACAGCCAAAAAAAAAGTTGGAAAAAATAAATCACTTGAAGTTCCAGAAAAGCAAATAAAGGCTCTGCTACTGCCAAGCCTGGATTCCCTCTTTTCTGGATGTGTCTAACCAGTATCTCTTCCAAGTGCCATGGGAGGAAACATGAGCAATCGTAATGCTAGCTAGCCTGCCACAGTTAATACTGACTAGGAAAATCCCTGGTTTAACTTCAGTTTTGCAATGTCTCACTGCCTCTAAGTCTCTTTCACATGGAAGGGCTACAAAGTGTGTTTGGAAAGGAGCAGGGAGGAAGGGGAGGTCGGTTGGGTACATCAATTGCCAGCAAAGCTCCATCCAGCATCTACTCTTTCCCCAAAAAACCCCATTCCCCAAGCCATGCGGCGGGTGTGACGCTGCCTCTGAACAGGCACAGCTCACACATCCACTCCCTACGGGCAACAGTGACACGAGCAAAGGCTGCATCAGGCCACATAAGGAGGTCTGCACTTCTTCAGAAGCCAGGCCGCCTGGCCCGCAGGCAGGAGGGGAACAGCAGATCTGTCCGCTAGAAGCAAATCCCTTTTTCCTTCTAGGAAAGGAAGGAGCAGGGATAGAGTGTGTTCCAGAACCACAGCCTTTGATGATGGCTTACCTTCAAGAGCCTGTTTAACAGCAGTCCTACCGCAACCAGAACCGTTTCTGAAGGCCACGTTACCAAGAGCCAGGAAGGACGACCAGAGGGCTGGGAGAACCATGAGCTAAGTGTGCATCACATCACTAACTTAATCAAGACTGGGTGGAAAGGTAGGCATGACAACTAGTTAAAACAACTGAAGAGCATTCATACCAGTGGTAGCAAGGGAGTTATACCGAGGCCGATGGAGAACATAGCACGCATCTGCCTCGTGTTTGCACTGCTCTCCCCAAGCTTGCCTTTCTGCTACCCAAGTTATCTACCTCCTGAGCCACTTCCTACAGCGAACGAGCTTTTTTCAAAAGTGCACCATAGTGTGGCTACTCCAAGAGAGGCACAGGAAGGTTCTTTAAGAGCAGAGGAATAAAACCAACAATCAGGAAGAAAGAACAGCAGGAAAAGTTTCCGGACAGTTTGTTTTCAGCTGTGGGAATCGCATCCCAAAGGAAGTGGTATAAGATTAACCACTTAAGTCACTTAAGACACTAAAATTCTGCAGTCACATCAGAAAGTCATGCATACTCTAGAGAAACTCGCATCTTTCCAAATCAGTCCTTCACAAGGGTGGGCATAACTTGGGACATGATGCAGATGGGATGACTGAATGTACAGAGCAGAATGAGCTCCCTGGCTGCGCACACAAAGAACATCAAATTTTTAACTGCTGACAGTTCATTCTGAAGTAAGTCTGGTTCATTTATCACGTGTCTGGCAAACAGGTACAGCACTTACCAGTTCCAACTTTGATTAAGGTAAGATTTCATTCTGCATGCCTGTCAGGTTTGCGCCTTTCAGCTGAAACATCTTTGAAAAGGACAAAAGTTGAAGGTGTTCACATCTGAAACCTGCCTTGTCTTGCCTACTTATGGCCAATGGCTCACTATTTTTGCAACCCTTATAAACATAGCCTTAGGCAGGCTTGCAAAATCTACTTAATCATTTGCCAGAGGCAAGTAATATTTTTTGTGACAGGAGAATGAATCATCAGTTTCATCACTGGGATGGATATGGACTATGAATATCTTCACTACTTTTAAAGTTTTGTTTAATTTAGTCTGATTTACATCCTTCTAGCAGTACAATACTTCTTAAAAAAAAAGCTGCTACCAAGTAAGCTCATTTCATAATAGTAAGCAGATTTTTCTCACCCTACTGGCATGTTAATAATTTGATAGGTGATGGTGATAAACAGATTTTTCTCACTCTATCTAAATCTGTTTTCACATAGGTCAAGTCCTGCTCCATTTCAACTCTCAAGCGCGCACGCAGCATTAGCCATGAGCAGTGCCATTATTAGGTATGGAGGCAATCTTTACTGGTAATGGTTTGTGTCTTGGCATGGACAGGACTGTAGCACCAATGGCAAATCAACACAAAAAAGTCGATATTTTCACCCAACAGGTATGTGCACGTGTCAGCATGAATGGACTCTTGTATTATACCAAGGACAAATGTAAAAGGAGCCAAGAACCCTGTTCAACTTTCTTCCACACAGAAAAACAGTCACAAGGAATACCTGATGAGTCTAACGTCTTTATCTTATGGAATAAGTGTCTGCATCTGACATGGGCTAAAGAGTGCGTCAGAAAGAATTTCCTATCTCCTCACGTTTCCTCCCAAACATCGTTATAGGAAGATAATTTTCAGATCTCTCCACCTGAAACAGATCATTCAGAGGCCTCACATTCCCACTAACACCCGACACAAGCTTACAGCAAGCCACAAAGGCTCAGCGCAAAACCCGCGCACACCTGAACGCCCCGAGCAGCGCCGCGACCGTGCCGCCATCCAAACCGCGCCCGCAGCCCGCTTGTAATAGCTCCTGTTAGCAGACGCGGGCAGGTCAAAAGCCTGCAGATCCAAGTTCCTACCCTGCCTCGCTCCCTTCGCTCTCACTCCCCTAACCCCCGTCTCCCCAGCGCCTGCTCCACGATGCCCGCCCGCCCCCCCCACGCACTCCGGGGAAGCCGCCCCAAACTTTACCCAGCCTAGCGCAGCCCCTTCCCGGGAACCTCCGGGCGGGGCAGACGGCACAGGGCAGCTCGGGCCGAGGCAGCGGTCCAGGCTCCCACCCTCGTACAGAGGGAAGGGTCGGGCGGCACGGCCGCTCCCCGGGCGGACAAAGGCCCGGCTGGCCCCCGGCAGCACGGGAGGCCTGAGGCCGCCGTCCCGCCGCCACAGGAAGCCGCAGGCTGGGCCCGACACCTTCCCGCCCGCCGGCCCGGGACGAGCACACCGCCCCGGCGCCACAGGAGGCGAGACGCCGCCTCCTTCGCCCGGGACTGGCGCTGAGGCACCCGCGCCCCGGGGCGGCGGCGGCTCCCGGGTGCTGCGGGCGGCGGGAAGCCGCACTCGCCGCCCTCTGCCCCGCACCACCCACCAAGGCCCGCCCGGATACCGGCGGACGCACCCAAGACCAGGCGCTCGGCACCGGGCGGGCACCGCTCAGCCCGCTCCCGACCGGCTCCAACCCCCGCCCCGTCCTCCCGCTACCTCGGCCATGGCCGCGGGGCGGCTGGCTCCTGGCAGGGGGCGCGCTCCGGCCCGCCTGGCTGCCTGAAGCTTCCCCTCTGCCCCGGCGTCCCGGGAGCGGGCTGGGCTGGGCACGGCACGGCCTCGCTCCTCGTCCGGCTGCCCGCCGCCTCGCCTCCAAGCTGCTGCGGGGGAGCCCGGCGTGGCGGGGGAGGGGAAGGTCCGCGCTCGGCCGCGCTTTCCCCGCCCCGGAAACACATTCCTCCCCGCTGCCGTCAAGGCCGGGCGGGGGAGGCGCTCTCCACTGCGGCGGGACTGGGAAGGGCTCTCCCTGCCCAGGCGGGGGCTCGTCCCCTCCGCCCGTCACCCGGCCTCCGTGGCGACCGCCACCGCCTTATTTGGTGGGGTTTATCAGCGCCCCGGCTGCCAGTCCCCCCGCTCCCCGGCCCCCGTGCGCACCCGCGGGATGGGCGGCGGGTTTACAGGGCTGCCCCGTGGCTGGCGGCGTTGTCTTCGGCGCTCCGGGGCGGAAAGGCTGCTCGATCCCAGCGCTTCTTTGCCCGGGCTGCTCCTGCCCCAGCTCCCCTCTCTGCCTGGTTCCTCCCGGCGAGGCCCGGACACGCGTGGAGGCAGAGGGGTGGCAGCGGGAAGGGGGACCGCCCTTCCCTCTGGCTCCCAACCGTTTCCAGAAGCGGTGGAAGTCAGTCAGGGATCCGGGGGCTTGGCGTGACGCTGGTAGTCCAGGCTAACACGTGGGAACTCCCTCAAGTCCCTTGGCCAGAGCCTGCAGCTGCTCGGTGTATGCCCCTTTTTAAGTAGATGTCTGGAGGATCTACTGGGTTAAAGGGGAAAAAAAAAAAAAAAGTGGCATTTGACACTTTTTTGGAGCTTAGGAGTGATGGGAAACACAATCTGTGGACTCAAGCTCGTATCATGAAAGCGGTGTCTTTACACGTGGCTGCTGGAGCTGGTGTCGGTTCTTACTTTGCTGTGATTAACTAAAAGAATAGTGCTGCAAATTCACAATATTTTTTATCGCTTTCCCCCTGCTTTGTTTCTAGCTACACTTAAAAAAATTAGCAGTGTTTCTGACTTACTCAAGCGCAGCCCGTGAGACAAGCCTGTGGCCCATTTGGGCAGTGCAGTTGTTTAGGATTGTAGTCTCTTACACAGCTGCTTTAGCAGAAGCTTTTCGTGCTGGTACAACCATAGTTTTCGTGGTGTTAGAAAATGAGAGTGAAATCACAGACAGCTGCTCCAGGCAGCTTCATCAAAAGCAAGCATGGGACAAATGAAGTGAACTTTGACAATCAGAGATAAGGAAGCCAGAGACCGTGTTTCAACAGGTAAATTAGTATGTAATATTAATACTGCTAGGAAGAGGGAAAGAAGCTGTCATGAACCCAAAGTTTTAAAATGGTATAAATGTGTACCACACAAAATAAAAGCAAATGCTGGGGGGTTAGTGATCTACCAAAAATGTAAGAAATTTAAGTACTGGGGGAGAAAAAATACTTTTAGCCAAGATATGCTTCTCTGCTTCCTTATTGCACAGAAAAAAAAACCACCCCACCTTTTGCCTGAATATGCCCTGGTGAGCAGAAGTTCACTATGGTGTACTGCAAACAAGTGGTGGCAGAGATATGCCCCAGAGTGCTGGGGCTCTGAGGAGTCAATAAACCTGCATAACAACCTGGTGCTTCAAGCACTACCACTCAGCTCAGACATTTTTGTGTCAAGTCACTAGTGGCTGACTGTGCCATGCAATAGGAAATTGGAAGGAAAATTCTCCCAAACGGCTGGAAAATATCACTGAATTATTCTCATTTGGAGAGTACAGATGCCTTCATATGCAATTGTTATTTTCCAACACTTCGGAAGTAGCAAAGATGTCAGAAAAAGTGCTGAAGGTGTCTGAGCCAACAGATACAATTGCAGATGATGTCAAAATATTTAATGTAGTGTCTCCATTCTGCGGTATATGTGACATCTGGGAGAACAAGTGAACTTTTTTGCATGGAAGGGCTCAAGAAAAGACAGGTTTTCATGGCTTGAGTGGGCAGCTAGGAAGCGTGTGTGTCACTGTTAGGCTTGGGTACCATTTCTGGGAATCCACATCCTTGCATCTTACAGAAAATATGAGAGAAAATTTGGCACTGGTGATGGGAGTATGAATGATATATATTCACTTAGTATGATTCATTTGATAGTGCTGGATTTGCTGTTGTGTTTACTATTGTTTTATTCTGTGATTTTGAGAGGTTGTGGTTCTTTGTATATAGGATGTGGATATAAGTTTTCAACTCCTCTTTCTCCAAGTACTGGCGTGTGTCAAACCATATAGTAATTGGAAAATATCAGAATTATAATACTTTGGTTAGTTTAACTTAGTTTTATTTAATTGGCTTAATTACATTAAATTAACACACCATTTTGCCTGATTTTTTATGTGTATTTAATACTCGGGTTATATTTAGAAGACAGTAACGACTGTCTTTTGGTAATGATGCTTTTTGCTTTATGTGTAACATGTTCATTTTCTGTGAACAATGCAAGAAGTAAATTTCTGTGCTGTAGAATATACTGTCACAGGACAGCTACCTGCAGCTATTATCAGGAATAGTAAAATACTTGGCTTTATGATTATTTACAGATCATATTATTGAAAAATTCACACAAGTAATCAGGAAAATATATGTTTTAGTTCTTTCAAGGTACATACGGTAACTTTGGCAAATTATATTACTTAGTAGGTATAGCTGATTTAATTACATGGCATTATCTTTTATACCTACTAGAATTTTACTTTAAAAGGCCATTGAAGAATATTTTCATTCTGTCTAGCTATTTTTCAATCTAAGCCATTGGTCAAAGAAGGCCTTGATATCACAGAAGAGAAGCACCAGTGGTGTATACATGGCCATAAACTGGAAAACAGAAAGTTCAGCCTGAACGTGAGGGTGACAGAGCACTGGGACAGGCTGCCCAGAGGGGGGCTGGAGTCTCCTTCCCTGGAGACTTTCCAAAGCCGCCTGGACTTGTTCCTGTGTGATCTGCTCTAGGTGATCCTGCTCTGGCAGGGGGGTTGGACTGGATGATCTCTAGAGGTCCCTGCCAACCCCTACCACTCTGTGAATCTGTGTTTATGTCACAGTCTGAGTATCTCTGGCCTATTGGTGTTTTACATATATAATATAAACATATATGACAAAAATATATGTTATATAATCAATGTTATAAATAAATAAATAAATAAAAATATAATAGAAGGATTTATATATATATGTATATATATATATATATATATATATATATATATATTATCAGCATGACCAGGTTGTGTTGTGGAGGAATCAATCTGTGGCTCCAGCTGTCCTTGCAAACTGGGGGTGCTCAGTTGCAGCTGGAGGGCTAGGGGTGAGCATCCCTGCGCCAGGCAGATGCAATCCCTCCCAGTGCCTGCCCATAACCTCAGGGGTGAGCGGTCATTTGTGTGCCTTGGGGACAGATGTCTCCTGGTTTCATACCCAGTTATTAGGGTATTTGCTTGGCTGCAGTTTGCCGGTGGCCTCCTGTTGCTGCCAAGCCACTGTGCTCTGAGTTCCCAAAGCCCACACAGCCCGACGGGGGACTACGACTCTCTTCCCCATCATCTCCTACTCCACTCCTGAAGCTTGCGAAGGGTTTAAAGAGATACTTTGCAACTGGGACCACAGTGAGGAGTGCCATGGTTGGTACATTAGCCACTGAATGCCTCCCATCAGAGCACCCTACCGGACAGTTTCATAATCTCACCACCCACAAACATAGGTCTTCTCCCATTTATTTCTTCATACTGTACTAGATTTATCTCACCTGCCTCTGCGTGAGGGAGTGTTAATTTGTCTGTACTGCTTCTCTTTCCCAACACACTTTGTTACTGGGAGCCACGTCCTTTCTTCCTCCCCCTCTTCAAAATGCTCCTACCCTACGTAAGACAATTTTTCTTTCCAAACTACAGAAAATGAAATCATAAACCCGAGGTGAAAAACTGTAATCTAAACATAAAAGACATAAAGAGTGAGAGAGAAAACAGAAAGTCCAAGTCATTTTCCCAAGGTCAGCAATGGAGCCGGAAACAGAAGGCAGGTCTCCTGGGACCACACCAGGCTGTGGCCACCTGGACTGTGGGAGCACTGGGTTTTCCTGCCTGGGCTACTGAGCAGGGCAGCAGGAGCTGCGCTGCTGTTTTATTCCAGCAGCGGCTGTGAAGTCACCAAGGGCACATCCAGCGCTGAGGCCTCGCCAGCAGGCCGTCAGCACTGGGCCGTGCTTTCCGTGTATGGGCTGAAGGAGATGTTAGACGTGGACACAAGATTAATACAGAAAGTGTTATTAGAAGATAAGGTTGCTCAGTGCAGGAAGTGGTGGTGCTAAATAGTTGTGGTAATTGCTTTCGATAACAGCCTCGATTAGACTCCTCATGAACAATGAGAAACAATTCTGTGGAGACAGGCAGTGAGCAAACCTGGCAGCTTTTCAGCCATGTACAATATGCCCATTATATGGAGCTGCACATTTACATTGAAGCGAGGTGCTCCTGCCCCACACAAGGGCTGGAGTTAAGTGAGTCACAGATACATCCAGCTGGAAGTTGCAGTAGACTAGTCTGTGGGCAAAGGTTTGCTCTCCAAGACTCTCTACCTGCAAGACACTGAATGACCTGCTGGACTTGCCTCCTGTTCACGGGAGCAACGTTCGGCAGTTAGCTGTGATCGGCCTCATACACTAACACCTGGTTTATGATCAACGCTGAGATCCGTCTTCAATCAACAAAATCAAAACAACAACAATCAGAAAGGTCAGAGTCCACCAAGCCCTTCCTTCAGCTCACCGGTGTTTAAAAAGCAACTTGTCCCCTTTTGGCAATCAGGCAAGGAGATTGGAGAGGTTAGCCAGAGCACGTGGCCCTTCTGATGAGACTGGCCTGTGCCATCATCCATTGCACAGGCATGAAACAGGCTGTGAGGGTGGAGGGGCTGAAGGGCAGCTTTCGTTGCATTTGCACTGTGTCTTGAGGTCTTTCGCTCTTCTGATTTTTTCTGCATTTATTTTACCTGCAGAGCTGCTCTCTCCTCTTTCTGTGCATCTGGGTAAGCTAAGCTGTTGCTGTTGCAGTCCCATGTTTTCCCTGCTGCCATTCGCATACACATTCCTTCTCCGTTGTTGCATGGATGTGTTTATTCCAAAGTTGTTCTGTAGGACTCTTATGTCATTGTGATGATCATTTGTTTTATGCAGAAGTTCTATGAGATATTTTGACTCTCAGCAAGCAAGGCAGGAACGCTTTTTCATCCTTAGGTGTGAAGCACAGGTTCCTCCTGTGTTCCAGAGTAAGGAAGTGAGCAGGAGTTAAGTGAGGAGTTATGCTCAAAGAGAAAGCTTATGATCCTGATAACACAGGGTACAGAACTTCTGCACGAGCTCCTTATGTTGCTTGAACTAAAGCTTTTTTTTCCGAGAGAACTTGATTTAAAAACTGAAGGCTTGAAGATATTTTAGTGTTTAATTACCCAGGAAAATATGCCTATGGGAGATTAGAAATATCCCCAAAGGATGATCATTCTGAATGCACAATAACTTTCTGAGATTCAGCAGTTAGTTAATTCTTACCATGTGCTGCTTTTATTCTGTGAGGCTCTGAGATCACGTGCCTACATATTCCATTCCCTCCTCCTCAGGGGATTCCCACTGCTTAGACAGCAGCTCATGCTCATTCGGGGAAAAAATGAATTCCACAGCCCCCAAAAAAGTGTGCAAGGAGGTTTGTGAGAGCTTTCCTTTGTAGAATTCTTCTGCCTCAATTTTGCCATGAGGGACATGCTGCAACATTTTAAGCTCAACGCAGTAGTTATTATTGCATGAAATTACTGGAATTTAGACTTTTGAAGAAGAGAGGAGGGTTAGGAATGAGAGAGAAGGGTTTTGATATTATCTGCTGCAGAAAAAGTAGGAGGAGGAAACAACCTGCTGGCAGTGAGAGTGTGTTGTGAGAGCAGGAGTAAGGACAAGTTTATGTTCACTGTTATAGAGGGGAAAGAGGAGGTATGTGGAAACCGGCAGATTTTAAGCAAGACTACAAGGTAAGAAGTAGGACAAATGAAGTCTGAAGAAAATAAATAGAAAGGGTACCTCTAGGAAAGGAGATTTGGGCAATCACTATTGTATAAGGTTGTTGGCTGCTCTAATAGAAAACAATGGCAAAAAAAGGCAGAACATAATATTTTTAGAATACTATATCTGTGAAGTAAAAGAGAGACCTATACTGAGATTGTTCTGAAGTCCCCAATTTATCCTCCCTGTTCCTACACGTCCAGACTTATTTTCATGATTGTGTTTCTTCAGATAATTTGGTTCACTGACTCTTTTTTTTTTATTTCCTAGACTCATATCTAAAACGCTTTGGCAGTAATGATGTTTGTGTGAAGACAGGGGTGATTTACAGCCAAAATCTCTTGCTTGCACACTCTTAATGATCCCCATATATCCTCCTCTTCCTAGCACCAGCGTCACTAAATTTCTTACCCTTAGGAGGTTACATTTGGATGTTAATAGCAGTTTTGCTTGAGTATTGCTTTATCACGCTCCCTTGTCATATAAGCAGAGGCTAATACAAAACTATTCCTACTTTCCGTTGTGTTATTCACCCAGGTTTTCTTCACTTCTTCATGGCTTTGCCAGCAGTTGCAGTATTTTGCAACAGTAAACTGTATCACTCACAGGACTCATCAAGAAAAGAATTTAGTTCTTCAGTCTGCAGGTGCAGGCTCTTAAATGAAATACATCATTAGTTAAATCCTAGGCGTGAAACTACAGTAAGAAGTGTTGTAGTGTGCTTGTATCCTTGGCAATAGGATATTCTGGCCACAGCTGACATTATAAATGTACAAACGCAAAGTTCCATTCTGCTCTCAACTGGGTGTAATGAACCAGCAAGGAATGAAAGTGAAGAGATAGTTGTTGACCAACTAATATATAATTGAAAGATTCACAAGAATTTTTAGAAAAGCTCAAAAAGGATGAAGTGGAACATTGCAAGGAGGTGAATTTACCAGTCTAATTCAGGTTAAAAAAGTATTTTAAATTTACCATGAGGATAATGCACATGTAGGCCATGCTGGATGTCCTATTGCTCAGGTGGTGGAAAGGCATTTGGCTTTCAGCCTTTTGCCTCCTAGCTCCCTCAGGATCTGTGGTATTTCCTGTAACCACATACTTGAATATGTGGCATTGCCTTTTTGCTGTAGCTGAGGTTTAGCTAAAATTAAACTGTCTTCAAACTAGTAAATGTGAATATGAAGTCTCTTTGCTTGGCTGGTACCTGTATCACGGAAGAACTTGTGCCCTAGATGTTCCATCTTACCTTGACCTTCCTCTTCCTCCTTCTCATTTCTATCTGTGACCCTCCAGATTTCTTCATCTGATTTGAATAGTCCCCTTGTCTGGTCTGTGGTGTGGATTGTGAGCTGTCCCTTTCACCAGTGGCACCTACACCTTTGTGCTTACGCATTCTACCTGAATGGATCTGTTCCTGGCTCCCCTTCAGGAAAAATTTCAAGGGCAATTGAGTCACACAGTGTCCTCTGAAGATGGACTGGCAGGTACCAGGAAAACCCTGCCCAGCCACTGCCTTTCCAGATTGGAGTGAAAGATCACCTCGTTCCAACCCCCTGCCATGGACAGGGACACCCTTCACTAGACCAGGTTGCTCAAAGCCTCATCCCACCTGGCCTCGAACACTCCCAGGGATGGGGCATCCACAGCTTCTCTGGGCAACCTGTGCCAGTGCCTCACCACCCTCTCCGGGAAGAACTTCCTCCTTACATCCACTCTATGTCTATGCTCTTTCAATGTAAACCTGTTACCCCTCGACAAATGCTAGTAAGTTTCTACCAAATACGTGTGAACTGAGGTGGTCCAGTCTCATAAAGTAGCCTGATTTACTAAGCTGTCCTAAGAAAGGCCAAGAATACCTCTAATGGCTCAAAGGCTTTTGCCCAAGGACAGGATGTTGCAGGGATTATTTTACCTTCACTTTTTGTATCTTAGTTTTACACTACTGGAAATGGTGGGTCCATTTTTGCTTTCCAAAGGAAAGTATACAACTTCAGGAAGACGATTTTCTTAGATGCCTTTAGCTTGATGCATAAATATGGCAAAACTGTATAGTAGATAAAAGTGCGTTATAAACAGAAATTTGGCCTTGTCTGAAGGCAGTAATACTTAGACATTAGATTTGTAGGTTTACAGGGACGTTGCAGAGGTGACATTAATAAATTTCCTAGTACCTTAAAGTACTGCAATGCTAACATTGTAAAAAGCTGTAAAAAGAAAAGAAGATGCTATTCAATTTAAGTAATTCTCTCTGATGCTATAGCACTGAGATAACATGTGAACCTTAAATTAAAATTGGCCTGTGTAATTTCGTTGTCTAAGCAGATCCAACGTCGTAAGTTTAAAAGCTATGATTAATAGCAAATATTTAACTACTTTGAAACATACATTTTGATAGTTTAACATCTTCTGACATTACCGGTAACACACTTCTGACATTACCTTTAAAAAACAGTGGAGCCTTTTTGTTAAAAATACCCCTCGTTTTAAGATTTTCTTAAAGAAAACATCCTAAAAGAGTAACTTTATTTTAAATTCAATCACTTAATTTTGTTATTTTTTTTCAAATGTCAAAGGAGAAATGTTTTACTGATGTAAATATTTATTTGTGCACTATAAATCTGCTCTGCAAGGAGTCCTCAAGAGCAGATCTGTTGTACTCAGGCCGCTGGATTGTAAACGTGGAAGAGGCTTAGGGGCAGATCTTCACCTCTGCTGGTTTCCATAGCTCCTCTGGACCCATAGCTGTCAAGAGTTTGACAAAGAACATCAGCTGATAATCCAACCTGCAAGCAGACAGCACCAAACTTGCAGTGGGGTCTATCTCACCCAGGACAGCTAATTAGTTTCTAGGCTGATACCATAGTCAGTGGGCAGAGTGAGCCACGCTGCCTGAAGATAAGTGTCTGAAAAGTCTCTGTCAACTGTAATAATCAGTTTGTACTCCGCAGCTGACTTTTCCTTGGCAAAGTTCAGGGCGATGCACCCTCCCAACCTTTTATGTTCTGTAATTTTGAACACTGGGACTCTTTGGAGTACTGGAAGAAACGTGTGTGTGCCCAATTTGAGTGGTTACAGGAAGTTGCATGCTGTCTACTAAGTAGATTAGAGACTGTTGGCCACGTCCTGAAGTTTCATAAACTTCTTACTCAGTTCTTATTCGGCAGTACTCTCTGTGAAGCATTTCCACTTAGTCACTGGCTATTCAGCACGAATGATTGATCAGAAACATTCCTCTAATATAAATCAGTCTTATCATGTTTAAACACAAATATAACTTCTACCAGCCAGGATGTTATGCATACTGGGAGTGGGAGGGACGCAAACAGCTGGAAGCATTCCCTGTTTACTGAATCCGTATTGCCATAGTGCTTCTTTGCATAGTTGGAGAGTTGCTGTGCAGAAAGTAACAGTTAATGAAGAGTTTCAAATTGTTTGGCCTTAAGACCATGTGATTTGCCTTTCATTTTGTGCCTTGATTTCAGTCCCCTGTTTGGTCTAAAAATAAAGAGACAGAAATGTTAAGTATGCTGGCATTTTATTTATTACACTAATTTCATTGCAAGCTTATAGTAGAGAATGCCTTCCCACCAAATACTTGTTCCATATTTCAGAGGCTTCTTTTGTGCTGCCAAGAGTTGTATTTTCTGACTATGATAGTACCATAAAAGTACACTGTACTGACTCAAGCTGACTCATGGTTGGGGCAGATGATGCCTACAGCTCAGCTGATTCTGGATAGCATCATAGGTTATTTATACAAAATGTTTAAGGCTTTCAAGTGACTTGTTTATTCTCTCCTATTTAAAATTTAATTTTATACCGTGCAGCCCTTGGGTGTTTCATTAACTATTTAATCTGTTACACCTTGTCCTTTTTAGTGGAAGTAAACTGAATACAACTAGTGTATTGTTTGTATGCAGGCTTTTTCATTTTTTGTTGGGAGAGGACAGGACTGCAGTGAAAATGAAGGTTGTCATTCTTGTCATCTGGATAGTTTCATTTCCATCATACTCTTAGGAAAGCCTTGACTTCCAAGTGCAAACAGGAACTTGATTCACCTGTGGGAAAAGGTCCAGACTTGCTTGTGACACTGCAACAGAAGGTTTGTCCTTTGCTGTGATTCAGTTGCTGGAGTAAAACCACATGACACGGCACTGATAAATCCATATACTGAGCTTGTACCACCTTACTCTCTTTTTCCTACTGGACTCACTACCTTAAGATCACTGTGGTATTTCTGGGAATATGGAATACAGAAAAATGAGCTGATTTAACAGAATGTTTTTCCACTAGGTAATTTTTATAATTTTATCCTTTAGCAGAAATAATAATTTAGAAATAATAAATTCGGTAGAATCACCTAGTAAAATAAATGCTCAGTTATGAGAGAATTGCATATTTTTGGCACTCAAGAAGTAGTTATTTGTTACAGTTTGACTGCAGTACTCCAAAATTTGGTTTAGTCTTTTGATCACTGGAGGAGGACGTATGATGGATAGACTGGTGTAAGAAGCAAAACCGCACTTAGGTGCCTATTTAGGCATAATTTATGTCTAAAATGAAATCCCTGGACAGTTGTATTAAATGATCTGCTATAGACAGAGGAGATCTCATCCGCCACACTACACAATATGCAGTTAATTTCATGTAGGAGTCCATTGACTCGCTTCTCACAGCATGTGGTATTTAAAGCTTAATTTCCTAAGCTTATATCCAGTGACAGAGTGTCCCCCCGATGGCACAGAGTGCTTTCCTGTTGAGGAGGGAATGTGAATTCTTGTGTCTGACTCCTTAAATTTTAGATGTGACTGCCTGTCAGCTTCCTTTCTTTCCAGCAGTGGTAAATCAAAGACAAAAATCTTTTAATTTTACATTTCTTGAAGGAGGGAAAAGAGGTGGATTAATTATTGTGTGAATGGAGTCTAATCTTGATCTGCTTGTGTCTGTACATATACATACATGCATATAGAAATATATATGTATGTGCATGAATGATTTATAAAGATTTTCAGGTTTTTTGCTCTCATCATCTTCTCAGAAGCCAACAGTTTCTCTTTTGCATTAGAAAAGTCTTATTTTAAACTGTATCGGAGTGGTAACTGTCTGTGTTATCTGGTTTTAGTATTGATTCAGAACATTTAAATAACTCCTCTAAATGAAGTAGCTGTTTAATGATTTCTTAAAACTTTATAGGCTAAACCTTATGGGTTAAATTCAGGACAAAAGTAGTTTCCTTTTGATTTCTATAGCAGTGTTGTTACAACATTCTCAGAGAAGAGTGATGTGTCTCTTATCAGCATTTACATTCCCATGTTTCATATCCCTCTGGTGTTCCCATTAGTTCTAGAAATAAGTCAGATTTGTCACACTGGATTTTGGATGGATAATTGCTCTAACTGATGCTACCATATGGCCCTCAGATGACACCACTCCATGATTTTTCTGGAGAAAACATGAACCTTAGTGAGCACATGAGTTCATGAGAAACTAGGGAAGCCTGTTCTGCCGAGTGTTTGTATCCTTATGGTTTCCTTGCTTTTTAAATGAGCTATGGTAACATTTCAATGTGATATCAATGTATTTTGTACAACGAAATCGCGCTTCCCTTCTCCCATAGGGTGTTTGCGCAGCAGCATGCAGACTGCTGTATTTATGGTTGCAGGACCCTATTCCTGACAGCATGAAGGATGACGCGGTGCTGCTGGCATAACCCAGCAGTCCTGTGCTTATGCTGTTTTCCTCACATCAGCCCGCTGGTTTGAGTTACCTCTGTGAGGAACTGTCCCATGATGACTGCCAAAGCTTTTCATTTCACAACCCTTTTTCTATTCCTAGTGCCCCGTATCTCCATGCCCAAACCTCACCCCTTCCCAGGTCACCCTCCACATAAACCCATGTCCCAGGCTGCTGGCCATCAGCCTCAATCCATCTCTGGCTGCCCAAAGTATCATGCCTCTGTTTAAGTGTTTTCACAGACCAAATCCCATGTCTCTGGGATGTCTCTGCTTGTGGTGCCCCTTTCCCTGTTCAACCTCCGGCTTTGGACAAGGCTTTCAGAGCACTGGACAGAAGCAGTTTTAACTAAAAATCCATCTGAATAGATCTGAGGGCAGAGAAGGAAGAAAGGTATCTCTTAAAAAGCGAAAAAAGCACCATTTGATAGTTCAAGATACTTTCTCTGTAAAAGGTATTCCTCAGGCAACAAAAAATATTTGTGTCTAGTCTCTTTCAACAGTTCCTGGAAAGCCACTGAAGGGTCCAAACACAAGGGGAACCACATACATACACCTGCTTCTAGTGATGGGATGAAAAAACTTTCATGTTTCCATTAAACTGGTCTAAAAATAGAGCAAGTAGTGTAGAAATATATTTCGGCCATATGAAATATTCGAAATACACTGCTTTTTAATGGACTACCACCAGCTTGAAATGATTCGAACATGCAAATTGGGTAACCCTAGCCTGCTGATATCTCTGGACTGCTTATTCTGTTGTTCCACCATCCTTTGAAAATTATTTTCTTGAAAACACTTTTGCAGGCTAGCTGGCTGTTTTCCTGGAAAATAGCTTCTGAATAAATAATAGAGCTTGCTGGAAACTCCATGGAAACAGGGAGGGTGTCAGCTCTGTTTCCAGCTGTTGTCCTCATCCACATCTCTATTGTAACCACTGTACCTACTAAAATGTAACTCCAGCGGTTTCCTCCTTGACAGACTTCCAAGTCTTTTCCTTCACTTTTCTACTGTGCAGAGGAATGTTTTTATGTCCTTTACAAGTCCAGTAACATTAACCAGAACAGATGAGTACCAGAAATTGCTTTGATTCTAATAGTTGGGTAAACTCGTTTAGTCTGGAGTCCTTTGACCTCATAGACTGACTTAAATTGCAATACTGAAAAAGGAAATTAGTCAAAATTATCATGGTTTTGGTTTTGCAAGATATCCTGAGCAGCGTTTTTTGCAAATGCTGGGCTCATTTTCTTCTGAGCTCCTAAATCTAGAGTTCCCTGTGAGGTTTGGTATCTTAGCCAGAGTAAATTTTT
Source organism: Rhynochetos jubatus (assembly GCA_027574665.1). Classification (NCBI taxonomy): domain Eukaryota; kingdom Metazoa; phylum Chordata; class Aves; order Eurypygiformes; family Rhynochetidae; genus Rhynochetos; species Rhynochetos jubatus. Next base: position 15,727,007 of record CM050653.1, on the reverse strand, counting down.
AATGTAATAGCAGTATAAAGAACAAAAATGTAAACTGCAGAGACTATAGGAGAATTATACTTCACATGACAAGACTGTTAGGTTTTTTTCTAACAACCTAAATAACTATTTTGTGTTATATTTTGTTTTCATTTTCTATTTAATAATACAGAACAAGTTTCTTATTTTTTTATGTTGCTCATTTGTATAGACAGTGAAAGAAAAGAGCACCGTAAAGGTCCTGGCAGAGGCTTCTGAAGATAGAAACTGTACAATAGGTGTGGTGTGCTTTTCCTCTGGGTAATAATTCTGCAAGGCAGGGCAGCATTGCTTCATGTGGGATTGTCTCATTTTAACACTATTAAGTGAGTGATTTTTTTTTCCACTAAATGTTGCCAAAATAGTTTTAAAATTGGATTTCATTAAAACAAGTCAGAATTCTTTACATACAAATAATTAGAGGAAAAGAGGTAGTAACCTTTTAAACACAATTTAAAATACCTTCTTTTAGTATTCAGAGACATAATAATCTACTGGAGAGCAGGGAAAAGGCACGGCTGGCAGTAGGCTCTCCTCCTGTCTCTTGTTTTCTTGGGCAGGAAGAAAGGAAAAATGTTCCTCCCATAGTTTGCTGAAAATTGAAATAGTACCAACAGACCTGAAACTCTAGTATTCTTCTTCATCACTGCAGTAAATTGAGTCCAGTAGCAGAGAGATGTGCATCAGTACTGAGATAGCGTCAACAGAGTTTACTACAACTGATTAAAAAGAAGTCTTTCAATTTGCCACACACTCAATTTTAAAAAATACATTTTTTTCCAACCAGAGGTTGCTGGACTTGTCTGTCTCCCAGCTCAGAGACGTACCTGATGACAGGGCTTTAAAGCTCTGCTGCTGCCGGTGTTGTCCAGCCCACATCCGCTGGGCTTCCTCAGAAACCCGGGCTTTGGCAGAGGCCTGCCAAATTAAAGCTGTACCAGATAGACCATTTCACATTCAACAGTGCACTTTTTTTTTTGACAAAACTCAGTTGCAGAAGTAATCTTCTAATAAACTTCAGCTTAAATTCCTTTGCTTTTGCTATGTCACCAAACACAGAGGTAGGAGGTATCTTTTAGTATGACCTTGGTCTAATTTTAGCTTAAATAATTATTTTAATAGGGCTTGTAAGCAGAGTTTTGCTTTTCTGTCCCATCATAAAAATTGTGATGCAAATATTGGCTCACTGGAGCTTCCAGCATCCTTTTCCCTGCAGACAGTAAGAACAGGAACTGTGACCCTGGGCTGCACAGCTTTGGAGTGGAACTTCTGGGGAAGTGGCAGTGTCTGCTTGCTCCCGTTCTTCCTGAGGCTATTGATCATTGCTGGAGACACCGCAATAGATTAAGTGGCTGTGGTATAATCGTTCTTATATTTTTTTGATGTACCAGGACAAACCCTTCTTGAAGCCACATTCCTTGTTCCAGTAGATTTGCTTCCAAATACATTTTCTGCTGCCTACCAGGGCATCAGCTTATCTTGCAGCCTTTGGCTCTGTGAAGAGATTTGACAGATTTTTCTCCTCTGCCTGTTTTTGTAAAATTTGTAGGCTCTTAATTTTTGAGGAGATTTCTGTCCCTCTGCTGAGTTTTTGTTACAATCTATGTAAGAATATTAAACAATCTAAATATGCAGAATTTGGCTAGAAAATGGAGGGAGAAGGATTAATGCCTATAAGTATTCAAAGGTCACTGACATCAAGGAGGGAGAGGAATTTTTAGGAGTACCCAAGAGCTTACACTAGAATCAAGAATAACTAGAACAGAGCAAAAACATATTTTTGGAGAAGTACAAGGAAAAAATTTCCAGGTTTCTGCTTTGTAGAAGAGAATCCAGAAATAAACCCCTTATGCTTCATCATTTACAGAGCCCTCTGGAATACCCCACGTGGAAGCATGCAGTAGAAGGATGGAAAAGCTGAACCAAGAGTTATGACTGAAATTCTCCAGGAAGAAACAAATATGATATTGGTGTTATTGATGTGACAGCAGTCTACAGACAGAAAATAAGACCAAAAGAAAGGCACCATCTATGCCCTGAGAAAATTGCACCCTAAGGCCCTGATCTTGCAGCTGCATCTGCAGGGATAGACCCTGGATGCACAGCATGATGGAAATCCAAAGCCTAGAGAGCTCTACAGAGCTGGCTGCAGAATAATGCCTGTGTGAAAAGAGCCCGCTGCAGCTTATATCCACTGAGTAAGCATGTAGGTAGCACAGCCCTGGCTGTTCAGATAATTTATCTAGAGGTCTGGGAGACTTAATTGCTTACAGCAAACACCCATCAACTTAATATGTCTCAGTCCATGCCTTGGTCCTCTTCTTAAAAGTGGCAGAGAGATTACCTTCCATTTTTCTTTAAATACTGGTCAAAGAGAAAGGCATGGTATAGTTTTGAAGAGTTCTCACCAGCCTGGGGTTTGTTACACCATTTGCTAGTGCATGTTCAGACATCCTTACGTGCTACAAGAATGGTCTTGTCTGCCTGACTAACCTGATCTGTGAGTAGAGGAGAAAATGCACTTCCCTTCAATTTTTTTGGAGTAACTTGACTGAAAAGGGTAAGGGTTGGCTCTGGAAAATGTTTGTGGCTTGGTTTCCTCGTCCCTTTCTAGGAAAATGAGAAGCCTTCTCAAACTGGTTGATTATAGGACAGCACAAAACAAGGCCCAAACCCATGTTTGCTGCCTTGTTATGGGACTTACATACAAAAGCTGTACAGAAAACTGCATGTGGGCACATGATTTCAGTTTTAGACATTGACTTTCTCATGTACAGAGATCTGGGTTTTCTATTTTCAAAAAATGTAACTGGAATATCTCAACCCCATAACTTCTTGAGGGAATGTATTTGAAGCCATATGAAGTTTGCAGTGCTGAGATGGAGATGTGAGATCAGTAGCGATCTCTGTCCTGCTTTCTCAGCCAGTATTACATGAGTTGCGGTACAAGTAGCCATTCAATTTTCTCACTGAGGGATCAGAAGTGCACAGTGTTGGAGATGCAGCCACACCATAAAGTTATCTATTTTTAAGATGTGAAATTGTATAGTATGAGGCTTTCTTAAGACCTGCGCTCACTGCTGTACTCCTTACTTACTCCTTACATCCACCTTAGGACCTTCACATGCAGAGGGACAGTTTTTCTCATGTTTAGCTGCCAATGTAGCAATAGGGTTTAGAGGGTTTCTCTGCAGCACATCACACTACCAGCTTACCTAGATTTTGGACAAATTACCTAGTTTAACTTTCTTATTAATACTGGATAATTGAGTGTTTTATTTTTTCATTCCATGGACCAGTATTCAGAATTGATGGGAAGCAGTAAAGCCTCCCTTTGCTGTTCACCACTACTCATTCTTTTATTTATTCATGTCCTTTCTTCCCATTTTCTTAATTTAATTTGTACCTGCCCTTTATGTTTCCATACCTTCTCAGCTCTTTCTCTCTTCCTTTTCTATTTCTTCTTTCATGTCATCTTCCCCACCATCTGTTCAGTTCACTGGGTTCTCCTAGTCTCAGTGGAAAAACATTTTGAAAATCCTGAAGGAGGTTTACAGGATGGAAACAGCAGGAAATGAGGGTGCAGAAACAAAGAGGAAGCTCTTACTCATGAAGTGGTACAGCACTGTCAGCTAGAGGGGGAAGAAAAATGTCGAAGAGAGAAAGAAAGTGCATGCTTAAAATCCAGCCAGAACTAGGACCATTTCTCTTCTACATCTCTCTAGCTTTTGCCTCATTGAGCTGACAAAGGACTTTGGCCTCTATCCCCAGTGTTAATGAACAGGAGAAACATAAACACACATAAAGCCAAGGTACACCAAGAAGGATATATTTAATATGCTTATTTTTGAAGGACATCAAGAAGTAACCTTTGAACTGAAGTTTACTCCATAAACAAGACAAGAATTTGGGGTTTGAGGATGGATTGTGAGAGCAAATATTTCTGTTTGAGATATGTTTTACATTCCAGAAATAATTGGTGTGAGCTGTAGACATGCAACCCATTCTAAATTAGTACAATTTTCACTTCAAAATGTACTGTTTATCCCTCTTCTAAATCTTTAATAAACATTTTAAATAACTTAGCAGGTTTCCTGTTGAACATGTACCCTTCTCTCTTCCAGCTCAGAATTATTTTGTTCAGAATCACTTTATATTTCATCCCCAGCCACTCTGTATGCCTGTAGTTCAGTGACTGTTGTTAACTACTGTTATATGAAAAATGATCTGAGCTGGCTTGAAATAGAAATTAACTTGGTTACTGATAGCTCTATAGAAATGGCCAAATGAAACTTAGAATGGTTTGCAGTACACGCCTAGGAGGGCTCTGTGGTTAACTGGAGTTGAGCTCTGTGGTGTCATGGTTATGATTTTTTTTGTAATATCTGAAGTAGATGGAGAAGAGCTAGTTTATGCTTGTCTGCATATTAGACAAAAATACTGCAGAACCTACCGTCAAGACATACCTGGTCTTTCTTCAAGCCAGCTTGCATTCACCATTTAAGGTATCACGGTTACTGTTACAAGTGCTTCCTAAAAACCAAGTTGTTGCAGATTACTTCTATGAAATTGTTTTCATTTTTATAATAAGATACAAAGTGTTAGATATGATTATTCTATAGCCCAGCTCATCTATCGTCTAGACATAAATACCTGCTAGATTCTATTACTGGAGCAATTTTTCTCTACTTGGGAACTCAGACTGGACAACCGGTCGGTATTTCTCCTTTACCCTTTAAAAAACAAATCACTTTTTTGCCCAGCTTTCAAGTCTGAAAGATTCTTTCGTAAACCAAGTTCAACTCTGCTCTGAATTCCTCCGTTTTCCCCCAGACAGTAATGATTAGATGAAATGGCAAAACAGAAGACCTCTATACCACTCATCAGTCCTGGAAGACTTCATGTTTGTGCAGCCATAATATCACATTTAATGGGTCCACGGGTATGGCAATGAAAGGGATTCATAACGTAAGGGTAGAACAAAGGTACTGGAACTCTTTGCTCAGCACTCTTTATGCTCAAACAACTGACCTGATGGGGTACTGAAAGAATCTCTTTCACACACTTGTCCCCCATTGTGCTCTGCAGGGGCCTTCGCAGCCTTGGAAGCATCTGAGACAATTCCTGCTTTGTAGCAGTCCTGCTAGCACCATGTTGGGTCCGAAGTAGCTGAAATACCGAGTCTGTTACAGTGAAAGAGGCTCTTTATTCATAGACTGTAAAGCCATAAGGGATCCTTGAGATCATCTAGTTGATCTCCTGCATAACACAAGCCTTGCATAAATGCCTGTTTGAATAAAGCATATCTTTCAGAGAGCTTTTCACTCTTCCCTTGCAAGCCTCAGCTGATGGAGAAACCACCACAGCCCTTGCATGTGCTTTTAGTGTTTGCAGTTTACAGCCTGAAGGCTGCTGCCGGTGTACAGCCTACATCACACACACTCCTGTTTCCAATCTGTTCTTGTTTCCTCTAGACTGTGACCAAGTCATGTTTTTTCTTTTTCTTGTACAGTAGATAGAACAAAATACAGAGCAATAGCACATGTTTAGAGAAAATGTTAGTAAAAATATTAACATTTAACTTCTGTGTGGTTTTATTAAAATATGTTACTAAGGTCCTAAGACCAATTTTCATGAACTCCCATAGAATGTTAGTGAAAAGTATTTGGATGTGAATATGGTAAAGATGCAGGTAGACCCCAGATAAGCTGGTAGGCATCTGACTGAGACCTCAGTGCCTTTGTAAAGGAATGGCTCTTTGTTATTTCACGCATTTCCCATCAGTCCAGTACAATCAGAACAGGTCAACATCATGTGGAGGTCCTAGTGTAGCACTGAAAGTGGGTGAGCTGGATTGGCATTTGACTGGGTATCAAGCACAGGATCCTGGACCCTGAAGTTGCTTCTCACTCTCTGCCCCTGGGACAGGTCCGTTCCATCCTTCCCATATCATTAGGAAGCTTGCAATCACTCTTCATGAATTTTCTGACCTGAAGTTCCCATGTGATGCTGTTAAAAACCTGTTTCTGAACAACTGAGGATTTTACGAGATGAATTTGTAGCATGATATGGAGGTGAGACATACAGAAGAAGATGGCTTGACTTTAACTACTATCTTGCACAAAATCTTTTGGATAAATAACAAATCCAATAAAAATGCCATTCATTTCCAGCAACAAACATAGAATTAGCAACTTCAGTTCCAAGTATCATAAAAATTTATGATTCTTCACAAAAAATGGGAGAACTGTTTACATATACTTAGCTCCTTTCTATCCCTTAATTATATGCAGCTGTTCGAGCAAATTGTCAACACACACTCACATCTTTGCAACAGTATTTTAGGAAGGTTATTTCCTGTAAAACAGATTATGGATTTATGTTAAAATTTTCACCATTTTTCTTACTACGGCATCCTTGAAACAGATATTACTTAACTCAAACTGGCAGGCATGTTTGGTAGGGAAGGAGTTTAATTTAAAACTGAAAAATAAGATACCAGTAATTGCTATTACATGTCCCTTAAAAATCCCATGAATTTATCTGTGCTCCTTCCCCCTCTTTTTTTATCTAATGCCGAAGAACTTTCTAGGTTAATGATACTTGCAGGCACAAATTCTTCTACCAAAGCATCTACTTTTCCATCTCAGACTGGTCCCTGAAACTATGTGGAAACATGTCTTATTATATAAGGCAAAGAAGCAGGGGAGAGATGTCCAGGACCCTGTTTTTTTAGGACCGCAATCCTGGAGGACTGGAATACCCTAACGTTCAGCCAGTTACTCAGAAGTTATTCTTGACACAAAATAGAGTAAGTCAAACCCAAATGAAGATACTTATTTAATCAGTTGAAAACAGGTAACATAAAATGAAAAACATGCAAAAGTACATAAAGGGAAATGAAAGTAGAAAAAAACCCCACACTCATCTCTGCCAGGAACTCTGGTTAGCACTGAAGGTCCTTTCTCCATGGATGAGTCATCTCTCAACCTGGTGGGTGCTTTATACTGGTCTTGACTCTACAGCTTGAGGTTGCTTCCTAGCCCACTTCTGAGGAGGAGGAGGGGAATCATTCATAGTTAAGTCTACCTTCCCTGCCTCTACAACAGCTAATTTTTATTAATACAAGCAAGGAAGGATTTACAGCCTTCTGCCAGTAAATTGTCATTTACTGCTTCCTGCTTGGGTGAGTTTGGGATTGGACCTCTATCAGGTAATCATGGACATGGTTCTGTTTTCCAAAGAAGCCATGCCAATTACTAGCAGTTCGCAGGAAGTTGAAAGTTCACATCTCTTCAGTTAAATCATAACCTCACCCATATGCACACGTTGCACCACTTTATGCTGATGAAGTGAATCTGTGCAGTGGCACCAGGAACTGATTTCTTCTTTCTTTTCTGAAATTAAGTGTGAATAGTCCTGTAAATGCTTTTCCTTGTTATATGCTGTGTTTTTATGACCAACAGAATGTAAAGGATTCTTTTGACCAAAAGGATGTATATTGGGTGGGTTTTTTCCTCACAGAATTAAACCAGACCCATGCTAAGCACTGATAAAGCATAAGAAATTGGAGTAGCAAAATGTATCTGCTTCCCCGGGCTTTTAGGTCTTTTAGGACAAGGTAAAAATACTTATTGGTATATGAAGAGTGGAAGTGGGCGCTTGATTTTACTTACAAAGTGAAGCACGGATCCTTTAACAGAATCCATGTGCTAGGTTATTATATCACTTGAATCTTGTCCCAGCAGTTGTCTTTTGAACTGCAGAGGTTGCTGAGCCAAGTGGGCTTTGCTTCGCATGCCACTCTATTATTTTATATCGTACTGAAAGGACAGTATTCCCTTGCTTCTCAACAAGCCGCTAAATAAAACCTGTGTTTACTTGCTGAAGCTGCCAAGTTAGGCAGAGTTATAAATAGAAAAATAATTCTGATGGAGGAAACAGGGTGAGGTTTTATTGGAAGGGTTATCTTCCCAGTGGGCTTTTATAGCGTACTTACACTCATGTTTTGCCCTCAGAGCTTAAGTCACATTCCAGGCTGATGCTTTGAAACCAGTTTTTGGTTTCTGAACCAAAAACCAGAGGTAATACAGCGGTTGCTGTGTGCCATCTAGTGTTTCTGGTACGAAGTAGACTTTCTGAGGAGGACTCTGTTCCCACGGGATGATGCCCCACATCCTGCGCTTGTAGGACCTCTGCAATCCTGCCTCCCACGCAAAACGCTCGTGAGGTGCGAGGCTGTGAAGCCTCGGTGCCCTCTCCGTGCTGCTGGTACCAGGGCTGGGAAAGGGAGGGAAGAAAGGGAACAGCGGGAGTGGAGAGCACTAAAACAGTTCTTTCAGATTATAGATATTTTTAAATATCACCTGTGGGTTGCACTAGGATATAGCAAGGAGCACATCAATGCTGTGACAGTTCCCAAACTTGAAGAACAGAAATCTGGCTCAGAGCAAATGAACTGAATGTCCCTGTGCTGCAGGTGGATACAGCATAAGTCTGAATATAGCTCCAGTATACCTGCTCCAGTATACCTCCAGTATGCCCCCTGTATACCTCCAGTATGCTCCAGTATACCTCCAGTAAGTATACTGTGCAGTGTATACTGCACGGGCCTGGTGTCCAGGGGCCCTGAGGGAGATACCACCCTCACCATGGGAAGAGTGGTCTACACACTCCACCTTTATTAACTACTCTGGCTTAGTGTGTCTCACTTCCAGGATGTCTGTGTTTATTGACCCCAAAATAACGGAATACCTGGAGATGGGCATCACAGTTAGTAAGAGACTAATTTTAAATGGTGTAAGCAACATTTGGCTGGAGTGCTAGGCTGAACTTTGCCTAGGTTATGAAGAAAAGTGTGAAAATTCATAAAATCGAAGCCACATGGCCCAACTCTCAGACAATGGACCTTTGGAGATCGTCATTTAGCTCTGGCATTGCTTATGTGAGTTTTGTAGATGACCACAGGGCAAACATTTGAAACCATACATTGCTTTGTGCATTAATGAGGAAGTGAGGTGTTGAGAAAGGGAACATTAAATGGAACTGAAAAGATTCGAATTACAGAAAGAAAATACTACTGGTGTGGGGAAGGAAGGAAGCAGACCAGAGCAGCAAGTTCAAGCTGGAATTTGAGAGGCTATATTTTCATCAGGCTCTTTTGTTCTAGTTTAGGTAAATGTAAATTATTTTGGAAAGAGAATTCTTTCCAAAGGAAGCTTAGCATAAGCAAATGTAGATAAACAGCCTAGAAAGAAAGACTGAACTGGTAACTAATTTCCTGGGTATTCTGTGGTAAAGTTCAGGAAGAAAATGCTTAGTATTATAATGCTTATTATTATTACAAGAGAACTGGTTCAAGGACAGCAACTGATAGAATCACTAAGAAATAATTGAACTGCCAGACATTAAGAGTGTATGATAACCTTATCTTTGGGATCCTTCAGAAATCCTGGGCAATCTGGTGTGTGCATGCAATGAAACTATTATAGCTGATAAAAGCAGTAACTGAAAATAATTGTGGTGACTACAACATGTGGGAATGTTTCACATTTAGAAGCTGTCTTCACAGGCAGCACACACCCTAAACCAGGCGATTTTAAACCTTCACAGCAATAACCTCTTTTAGTTCAGTTGCTTTTGACCACTACAACCTCTGCTGATACTCTTTCTAATACTGTAGTACCTTTTCCTCACAGTACTTACCTCTTTCAGTAGTTCAAGCAAGAAGTTAAGCAAAAAGTTAAACAGGCTTTGCAAAAATTGATTGAAAAAGATCGATGCACTTGAACTAGCCCAAGAGATCTCTCTTGTAGACAAAAGAGTAAGTATCTGCCTCCTTTTCCTACACACTTGTGCATTCTTTGGATTTAAATCAAAATCCTATCGGAAATTCAGGATTATTTTTTTTCTTAAACATAGCTTCTCTAAATCATGGACTATATCTCTGACTTTTCCAATTAGTTTGTTATTGACCAGAATAGCTAGTCAAAGATTCATGGGTAACCCCCAGACCCTTTTGCTGCTTTCAAGATCCATTGAGTGAGTCACTGCTTAATAATTTCTCCCCTGAAATTCATAAGAAAACCTGGGGAGGAGTTACTTCTTTCTAAGAGGACTCCAGATGAATAGGTGATCATCATTAAGCTTGTGAAAGGGCAGGAGTTTTCCTTGTCACATCCTGTTGATTTTGATTGGAAATTAGAAGTAAAAGACAGCAGAGAATACCAGCAAACGCCACGGTCAAGATAGTGTGTGAAAGACATTGGTATACACTGACACCGTCACCCAGAGGCTGTCCCCAATATAGAAGGGAATTTGTGAAGATTCCCCCAAACTATTACACTGTGTATTCCTTCTGCGTGTGTGCGTGTATGGTATGCACAACACAACTAACAGCTGATGGGGCTGGGCACATCCTCCTATACAATGTTAATAATGGGGAAAAAATAAACATTGCACACAGCAGCATAAAATGATAAAGCAGCCAGTTTCCTAAATGAAAGATGAGATAAAGCTTGGGTCTGTAACTCAGGAAACACATCAGCATTTTCATCACATGCAGCCTGGAATGCTGGCTATAAACAATAGGCTGTCAACACAAGGGGAGGAAAGGAGAGAATTACTTAGTCTAAACAATTTATCTAAGAAAAGTTTAATGAGCTACTTCTGTGTTTCAGTGCAAACATGGGGTTTTAGCTCAAATGAGCAGGTTCTTTAAGGCAGTGCCTTGAGGATTGTTAGCAGTGGAAGAAGGGAGATTGCCAAGAGGTTTGTGCAGAGTTTTGTCATCACTTTGAAGAGAGGAGCTGGTCCATCCTGGGACAGGAAGGGAAGGGTTAATGCCTATGAAGTTATTTACACTTTCCTCTGACCTTCCACATAGTTAGGTCTCATCGACCCTTCATTTCCTATTTTATTCTGTCCAGCTCTGAAGATGCTTCCACAGAACAGAATGCAGGATGTTAAAATGGAGAACATTCCCAGGGAAAAGAGCACTAAACCTCTCAGGATGAGTCATCATGACCGGTCACATTTGCATGAAAATTAAATTTCTCTCTTGGACAAACATACATAGAAGAAACCATATCATAAAGATGTTCTGAGCTCTTTAATGTGAAGCAGGACAAAGCCTATCAGTAGTCTCATTTTATTTATTTTTATTATGTTAGGCCTTAGCAGCCTCTGTCTTGGAGTAGGACGCCATCACAGTAGCCCCAGTATGAAATGATGGGCCCTGCCCCAAGTCTGCAGAAGAAGTGGTGGTGCACAGCAAAGGGATATACAGCCAGCCAGCGAGGAGAGCACAGCAGCCAAGATGACAGCTGGTGCCCTTTATCCATCAGCAGGATCTAATTTGAAGAGAGATAACAGGCCTGGAGCACAGAGGTAGATCTACAAAGTGACAGTGAAGAAGGTGAATTGGGGCTCACTGGTGAATCCTTCAAGGATTACCACACCTTCCTGGGATTCCATCTTTCTTGAGAAAGAGCCTTCACAGCCAAGACCAGGAGGCAGAAATCCATACTAAACACAGAATAGTCTCTATGGCAATCTTGCAGGCATATCAGAGATGCCCTGACAAACTTCCCTGTTGCAAAAGCTGGGTCTGTAAGGCTGCAATCCGTTTGATTCAATAGGAACCTGCCTCCTCCAGGCAGCGGAGAGTGGAGGGAGGCACTTATTCCTCGGTGTGAAGTGAGGGCACCCACATGCTCAAACTGAAGCCAGGTACAGCTCTTTTCTTTGAAAGTTTCCAGGATATATATAAAAGGGATGTCTTGATTCCAGCTGTCTTTCGTCCTTGGAAGGTTGGTCTCATATCTGAGTGCCTGTCAAGAGAGCGGGAGAAAAATTATAACTATGGCAATATTTGAATAGCTGGCAAACTACCCATGCTTTCAAATGGCTTTTAGAACACAATGCTTTCGATGCACGTATTGCTAGGTAGCACTGGGGCTGAAACTTTAATTTCAAGGTAATTAAGTTTTCTGTTCCTCACCATCAGGATTTCACTAACAAGGGTTAAGGGCCCCTGAGAACCAGAGATCGCAGTAGTCCAATTGAATTGCAAGTTTGGAAATTTCTGGAGTTCTGTGCATTTTTATACACTCACTATACACCAACTATTTGTTTTAAGGAAGTGGAGTCTGGAATGGAAACAATGGGTTTTCAGTCCTCACTAAACTGCCAGAAAAATCAGTGGTGTCCTGCCAGTTCACAGGACCAAACTAGGTAGTTTGGAAAATATCAGGAAACTGTGAGGAAACTGAAGGAGTAAAGAGCCTCCCATCTGGCCTTTCACAGACCCCTGCAAAGCTGTCCTATGCCTCCAGGGCCTGTTTCCTGGAGGAAAACTGAATGCGGTTGTCCTCATTCCACCTGGAGACTTCATGCGGGCTCTGCTGTCTTCCCTGCGGGGTATACACAGGTCACACGTACACCCTTAAACTGGCTTATTGGAGGATTCAAACATTTTCTTTAAGTAAGTTTAGGGGGGATTGAAAAAAAACCAAAACAAACCAAAACCCAGAAAGTTCTTTGGAGATGAAGTAATGGCAAATATCTTGGAGATGGGAAAGGGAGGCCAGGATTTAGACCTCAACAAGCTTGCCAGTGAAATAAGCTCTACTATGTAGGATATGAATAAAGATCCGCTCAATGCATAACAGTATTTTATGATCCCTCAAAAGAGGAAAACCATCTTGCCAGCACAGGAATGCTCATATCAGCAATACTGAATGTTTCAACAGAAAAGCCTTGACGAAGTGAAAGCCAAGAGCATTAAGGATGCTGAGGCCTATTTTCCCCTGCTTTTAGAAGCAGCATGAGTTGGTAAAAAGATACACTTTATACCAAAGGTTTTCTGGCTCTAAATATCCTAGAAAATGTTTTCTAGCTTGTAAGGAGAATTCGTATTTTGGGACAAAAGCTTTGCCAAGGAAACAAACCAAGAAAGTATAGAATTATGTTCTAATTTGGAAGGTTATGACTGTTCTGCCAGATGGCAGGACTTTTTACTGTGCCATAAGATAGGCTAAACAGCAAATACAGGAATAACAGAATATGGATTACAAATTAAGTGTTATGGAAATCTAACAGCTCAAAACTGCTTAAAAATTTTAATAAAAGTATGATTATCGTCTCAAGAAGTAACTAATGACCTTATTTATATTTTAGTGCATGCTGAATGTATAATTCTGACCAGATGACTTTAAAGATGGAAGTTTTTTTAACATATGTGGCAAACAGAAATATTTCACCCAGATTCTTCTCCTTAAAAAAACCTCCAAAGAACGGTTTGGCCTTCTCTTGCCTCTCCATCAGCCCTCCCCAGGCCCCATTCCCACCACACACACTCCCACATAAGAATTTGTAGCAAGATGTCACAACCACTCTGTTATTCTGCTCCAGTGTGAGCGTTTTCTATGAAAAAATAATTAAAGCCATATATTGTCAGTGTGGTCTAATGGAGCTTGTGATTGTTCTCAGTTGAGCTTAATAAGATAGTAAACAATACCTTGGCCTAAATGCAAAGGGGGAAAAAGCAATAGAAAAGACTTTAAAAAAATGAAGACAAAACATACTAGGGAAGAAACAAGTAAAATGTATAGCTTGCATCAACTTCACTCCACAAAAGGTTAACATCATGAGCAAAGTTGTTTTTCCTACCAGATAATTAAGCTGAATACATTTTTGGGGATGATTCAGCTCCAGGGACTTATTATTTAGGCCATCATTATTTAGGCAGTGAAAAACCTTGTGAGTGAGTGTTTAGTCTTGACGGGGGGAATTCAGACTACTGAAGTTAGGTGCATAAGCTTATGCAATCACTGCAGAGACAGAGTACCCCTGAAGACCGGTGTAGAGCGTGTGAATGAAATGCTCTTTCCATTGTTTAAACAGAGAGCTTAGTATCTTATGTAGGTTGATGTAAGGCTCCTGCATGTGGAAAAAAGTGCTCTGAGACTAGCCAACATCAAACATTATGTCTTAGGATGTATCTGGTAGTAAAGAGGTGCCTGACACTTGGCTCCATTTGTAATTGGTGTCTTGATGATTTGGAATTAAGTACATATTGGTTTTCTTTGAGGGTAGGCGCCCAATTGCAGAGGATGTGATGGCATTTGCTTACCTTGGAGCTGCTCAGGACAATGCTCAGAAGCAGTGCATTAGCTGAGAAACATCTGCCACTTCACAGGCTAGTGCTTTCACCATAAGACTCCAGGACACTGAGTGAGACAGTGCTCTTCCTCATGCCTGCCTATGCAGAGCCACTCTACACCAGGAAACACAAGACACGGGGAGAACGAGCAAAAGAAAGGCTTTGGACCTGCTATCAGCCCTGACTGCATGTTGTGCCCAGTGATTCTTGGGAGGAAGCACACATGGTCTCTGGCTCTGAACACAACATGGTCCGAAGAAGTTGTTCTCCCCCAGGTGTTTTTTGAGCGGAGGGAATTCTGGGATGGGTAGTTCCAACATGCCGAGAAACACCAGCTCAGGGCTGCCCAGAGTCATGCCGTGGTGAGCCCTTCTCATGGCTTAACCCTGTTGTACAGGGTCAGGGCAGGTCTCTACAGACATTGGAGGCACTTGTTTGCCCCATCTACTCCAAAGTAGAAGCGAGGCTCATTTACACCACGGAGCTATGGAGAAAGTATTTTGAGGCCAAACCCATGAGCCCCTGAGGTTGATGTAGACATTTTCTTTGGGGTCAAGATGTTGAAAAATGGCCCTTTTCCACATGGAAGGAAGGCAAGAACTGAAGGTGCTGAAGAAAGAGTACATTATTTTTTGTTCTTTAAAAGGGAAAACACATCTAATAGCATTTCCTTTGTAATTGTCTTTTAAGTGGCCTTAAGAATGTCCGTCTAGTCATCTAGCCTGTTATTGCCATAGTGTCTGAATGTCTAATGTGAATTTATGGCAGTGGTTGTATATTTGTGGTTGAGTTTATTATTTAACGGCTCATTTTCAAAGACCTTAGCCTGTCATTAAGATGAGATGTGTGTGAATAAAGCCAGTGGGATTTGTCTAGTAACTGTGTGAGGTACTAAAGGACTGAGGAAAAGAAAAGTACCTGTAAAGGTTTGTTTTCTGTGTGCCAGCTTTAACAGAGGAAAGTTGGAATGATTTGGGAAAGAGGACAAAGGAAATGACAGTAAGTTAAAGGCAGTTTTCAACAGATAAATTTACGCTGACCATTTCAGAGATTTTTGTAGTTTGTATTGTGAGGAGTCTGTTGCTGTGGCAGGCTCCTCCTACATCTCCATGATCTCTGCTCCTGTCTTTCTGCTTGTGGATACTTGTATGTGAACTGTATGTGAATATTTTAACAGGAAAATGCAGTGTATGGCTAAACCAGTTCAAAGAAGATTTATGCAGCTCTCCCATACAATTTACAGGAAGGGTCTGTAAAAAAGTAATCCTTTCTTGCCTTTCCTGCTTCTAAGTGGCTGAAATGCACGTCTGTCTTGCCCCTGTTTTATTCAGAATATTTATGGCTATGTTTACTTATTAATGAAATTTCTTAGAAGCACACATAAGACCTACTTCCATTCTCCAAACCACTTACAGTAACTATCAACTCTCTGGATCTGTTGCTTACTTGGAGACTATGAGTTCCAGGAAAAGATGTGTGGGTGTTAGCAGGGAGTGGGAGGGAAGATGTATGTCTTTAATTTTCATAAAGCAATGCTTTCTCCAAGAAGTTTTGGGCTTGGAAGATGAATACCACAGCTCTCCATATATTCCTGGGCCTCTCCAGGACCTCTTTCTGCAGTATGGGAGGTAGCAGTGTGTCAGACTGTGTGACATGGTACGGCAGGGACCCTTGCAGCATGGGGCTCTCCTGAGGAGTCCATCATGTCCTACACAAATCCACAGCCATCCACATGTGGTCACAGGGCTGGAAGTCGAATGAGATTGTCCTGAAAGAACAAAAAAATATAGTCTAAACATCATGTTTCTGCTTTGCTCTAGCAGAACAGGTGTGTGTGCTGTGAAACTGAGAGTGTCGTGAATGCCGGTTCAGAAGCTACTGTACATAGGACGCAGTGCAATCATACAGGCCTTGATATTTGTGAATTAATGCTGAAATTTTCAGAATATTCTAGGGAATTTGAATAACTAGCCCTAAAACACTCATGAGGGAGTTTTCTGCGCTTTTCCTCTTTTCTGTGTTCTTCTTTTCTACGTTCTCATTATACACAGAAATAAACCTCCTTAGGGCTGGTGAGTGGGGAGATGGGTTTTCCTTCCAGGGAAATGTAAACTACAGATGAGCTCCTCTGGGGCACTAGATAACCGAAATGTACAAACAGTGCCCAGGCATGTGTTGAGTGAAGACCGAACTTCGTGGCTCAAATAAATTTCACAGAAATGAGCATGGGGGCTAAGGCTTTAGTGGGAGAGAAAACATCATGGAAACATGAAGAGAGGGAAAAGCCACAGTGAAAAAACATATTAGAGTGTAGGAAAAAAAGTTGATGTAGAGCTTTCGAGGCAGAAAATTGGCTGAAAGGAGATTTGGAGCTGTGACAGGAGAACATTATTCCTCTTTGACTCTTGTTCTGTTCAGGACGACAGGCAGTTATATATTATTTCTAAATGAGGAGGTTTGCATCATAGGAATACTTTATTTTCTCCTCAGAAAAGAAATGAAATCCACATAAGACTCCAGTTTGGCTTAAATAGTTTAGGTCAAATAGATAAAAAATATTTATCAAGACTTTGCTACTTGTGTCTACAGTGTGCCCTTGCTGGGGTTTATCAATGCCAAGAGCATGTTATAATTCTAGAAGAAGGGAGGCAAGGGAGCCCTAATAAATAAGTTACAGGGAAATTTATGCTTCCAGCCACCTGCTACCCAGTCAGCTGTGTTAATGCCTGGCAAAATCGAAGTCCCTGTGAGATTTCCTGTCTCCTGAATATTAGTTTCCCCTGTAGTAGGTAGATACCTCTCTAATGGGTTTCTGGCCACCTGCAGACCTGTCCAGCTGGGTAAATTGCATTGCATTGTAATGAACCTGCTTAAGCAACCAGGAGGAAGGTTGCTTCAGAATTATTTTCATAATGGGAAAAAACCCCTCTTAATTAAAATATTATGCTCTTAAGTAGCAAATAGAACAGTTAGAAAAATCAAAACACTCAACAGTAACTTGCCTTTTTGTCCTATCTTAAATCATATTGAATGTAGCTGATGATACCTATTGCGGGTCATTCATATTACCAGGACATACTAAGTTGTGTGATCTGTGTAGTGAGACATATGGGGATATTGCAGACATTATCTGGACATGCTGTTTGGATATTTTATTAAAATACGCTTTCTAGACGCTTTGTTATGCACCCGGAGCCTAATGTATTCATAGCTAATAAATTCTAATGGATATATAAATGTGCAAAGGAGGCAAGGTCAGTGAGAAGGTAGATGTGTCCCATTAATAGTGCACTCCAGAGACTTTTGTCTATGAGATGATAAATTTCACCCTCCTTTCCTTTTCACCCTCCCTACCCCACCCCCCTAAAAATACCCCTCATGGGAAAAGCAGCAGAGGGATCCAATGGATATGTGACTCATGGAAATATCAGGGAAGTATGGAAAGGGTAATCTAATTTTTCACATTGCCATGTGACTTATCACAGAAAATGAAATAGCAAACCCCAATGGAAAAGAAGATTTTCCAGCATGGCAAAGGTGACAGGCAGGGACAGCCATCTCTAACTGTAACAGCTGAGAAGATGTTGTCCTTTCTGGAAAAACCCTGCCCCCAGGATAAGGAGGCAAACAGACCAGTTTCACAAGCTAGTCCCTGTGCACAAAGAACTGGGGAAGTCTTGATTGATAGGTATAACTTAGAAGGCTACGTTCCAGTCTTGTATTTTTCTATTGCAATTTTATTATGGCAGGTCTGTTAAAATCTGTGCATTACAAACTTAAACGGTTATCCCTACCTTGTACAGAAATAAACTGATTTGCTTTTACCAGGTAGACACTGGGTACTGTAATTTTGTGCCGTGATGCCTCAGCGGGGCTGGGCTGCTCACCCGCTCAAGTGGCTCTCTTAGCAACCAAGATTATGGGGTGACTCTGGGTAGCAGAGATGCCCTGCGAGATAGAAAAGATGTTATGTTTACTAAGATAAGCAGCTATTTTGCTGCTTTTTCATAATCATAAGAAAGTGAGAAGAAAGTTTGGAACTCTGAGCTCTCCTGACCCTTCCATGTAGCAAAATTGCTTTATGAGCACAGTAAATAACTGTCTCTTCTGTGTGTTATGTCATTGCATTGGAGCTTTTGCTTCTGAATTTTTCTGTGGTTGGGTAAATATTGTTATTCTGTTGGGGCTCACTGTTCGTCTAGCTTCTCTTGGGTTTTTAAGTGAAACTCTGTGTCGAGCCATTGCTCACTGGGCACATACTGCTGAATGCCAGAATGAAATAGTCAGCAATTAAGCGACAGAAATTACAAGTAAAATCCATGCCATACCTGCTTTGAGAATTAAAATATAGCAGCTTTTACTACCATTTCTGAGTCTCTGCTCCTTTTGTGATTTTTCTACAGCTACATGAAATGTGGTTAATTAACCTGCCATCACCTTCTTTTCTGTAAATCAGTAGTCACACTATCTACTCAGTATGCTGAAGTTTTTCAGTGATGTATCTTCCTCCCTGTGCTGACATTTTATTTAACCTCTTCATAATCTACTAAATTAATTCAGTTTTGCATGATTTTTTTTTCCTTGAATGATGGCATTTCTAGTGCTCCTGGTCTTTTATTAAGTTTGAAGTAGATAACCCACATTACTGTGAGGTGGCCCAAATGGTCATTCTTTCAGTTTGGTTCTTATCCCTGGTCTGGAATTGGCTGTGCTTTTGTGGACGGTAAGGCTCCTCTGTCTTTGCAGGATATACCTTACAATGGGAGCTTACTAACTAGCTTTTTTTTTCTTCTTAGAAAGGAAAACAGACAAATAAACTAAGTTTTCAATAAAAACTACAAAGGGAGAAAATTTGCATGTAATAAGCTATGAAAAACTGAAACTTGGAAATTTATTGCATTAGGATAGTGAAATTAGTAAGTAAAATTTAAATAAAATGGAGAAGGATAGTTACCACTGCAATGCAGTGAAATGGAATTAAGGAGTCTGAGTGATGCTTTCTTGTAAAGGTCAACATCATCGACTGAATTTTTGTGAACCTAATAAATTCTAAGATATGCTATAAATAGAAGCATCTCAAGGGCAATACTTAAGTCATTCAATTGAAAAATGGGACAAAATAAATAGTAAAATGATAATGAGAAATGGCAAATCAAGTTAAAATGGTACGTTTAGACCTGGCTTTCTTGATAATACAATTTTTAAATGTTACCAAATCAATTCTTATTTATAATGCATTTTGGAAAGAGATTAACTGACTTTGGCTACAAACCAGGTTTCTACACGGGTTTTCAATAATGCCAACGCTGTATGTATCTGACTATTTTTAAAGGCTGTCACAACAGTGAAAACGTCTATTTACATATTTACAATTTGATAGGAATTTTAACATATAAATTCAATGTTTTATGAGAACAGGAACCAATGTTTTACTGTATTACATTCAGTATAAAACTACAACATTTTTTCTCAATTTTCACTGATAAAAGTACAATTTACTAGTAAGGAGGATAATTAGTCACAGGCTTGTAATAAATTTTGACAAGCTATTTTGTTAAATAAAGAAATCAGGGAATTCCAATTGTTAATGCCCTGTAGGATCAAAGTAGATGTTCACAGTGGTCCATTACAGCTTTAAACTATATTCGTAGCTTTATAGCAAATACCCCCCAGTTGTATATTCTGTTCGCAGCTCCGTCCTGACTGTGAAAGCTCCTGTTGTGTGCTTCATCCCAGCTGTAAAAATTTCACTGTCCCAAGAGCACGTCATGGTTCAGAGATAAAGTTTGTCTTTCATATAGCTGGGGCTTGATCAAGTAATTATTTCATCAGGACATGAGCAGGAGCTGGAGAAAGCATTAGGGCTGGTGACTGGTGCCTGAATCAGTGTAGAGGAGACAGCTGCCTCCTGGCCTATCTGACTCGTCTCTTTGTTCTGCCTCCCACCGACGATGCGCTTAGCTTCCCCACCCATCCAGGCACACACTGTCCAGCAAAACAAAGGCTTTGAGCTGGTCAGGTAGAGAGTGAAAATTCGGAGAAACAGTGGCAGCCCTACATCTGTAGATAATTATTTTCCAAAGTTGTCTCTAATAACAGTTTATTTAGTATTTAGGCACTTTCTTGAGCTAATGCTCTCTGAAGAGAGTGGTGAAGGACAGCACCCAGATCTCTGTAAGCTGAACTGTCACATTAACCTTGATCAGAAGGAAAAAGGGATCCTGTGGAAATATTCTCTTAAATCTAGTACACTTTTGGTTTTGAGGTCTTTTTCATTGCCCTGTCTCTCAGATAGATATACTGTTCTTCCAAATTAATGCATTTTGACTACAGCTTCATCCTTCTCCCACTTGTTTTTTCGTCTGCTAGAAACACACACAGCAGATCAAGGTACAGCAATAACAGGAAAGCATCTGAGCAGAGACTCACAATAACCAGAGGCACTCACACAGAGCAAGTGGTAAGGTCATGGAGAAGTCACAGCAAGGGCAGAACCTAAAAGAAAAAGGGACCAAAACAGGATACATACACAGAAATAATGCTGATAGCATCTCCATCTTGTGCTGAAGGCACTCTGCCCCCTAACAAACAAGAGCAATGTGACCCCATGGGTAGGAACTAAAGGATAAAAGAGTAGCAGGTAACCCAGGACCGTGACCCTGGGACCTTGTAATTCCTGCGTGACAGAAGTCAGGGTGGTGATGGATAGCTGCTTGCCCTGGCTGAAAGGATGGAGGGGCCCAGTAGATGTGCAAGGTGTACCACAACACCTGAGAGCACTGTGGGGAACATCTGGAACAGCTGCGGGTGTTGCAAAGGCAGAGGAGTAGGACAAGCAGCTGGGAAGCAGTGAGCCAGGCGAGGAGCACAGCCCGCAGCAAATTACAGCGGGGAAACTAGCCCTTGTTCCTCACACTGAAACCCTTTACTCAAACAAATATCTTTGACCTAAGGTTGTGAGTAAATTACACTTTCCTTCTGTGTACTGAAGGTAATACAGATGAACCAATGATCCTTTGGGATCTTGAGCTCGACAAAACGGAGTCAAGGCTGACTGGGACAGCAAAAGAAATGAAATAAATTATTATAGGTTAACCCTGGTAGGCAATGGTAGGCAGCTAAGCCCCACACTACCCTGCAGCAGCATGGGAGAGAGCATCAGAAGGTCAAAAGTGAGCAAACCTGTGGGTCAAGATAATGACAGTTGAATAGGTACAGTAGAGCTGCACACATAGGTAAAGCAAAACAAGGAATTAATTCACTACTTCCCACTGTCTGGAAGGTGTTTAGCCATTCCCAGGAAAGCAGAGCTCCATCGTGTGTAACAGTTACTTGGAAAGACACGGGCCATGACTGCAAATGTCTCCTACTTTCTACTTCTTTTCCCCAGTTTTTATTGCTGAGCACAACATCATATGGTATGGGATAACCCTTTGGTCAGTTGGGGTCAGCTGTCCTGGCTCTGTCCCCTCACGAATCCTTGTGCACCCCCAGGCTACTGGCTGGTGGGGCAGGGTGAGAAAGACAGGAACCTTGGTGCTGTGTAAGCAAGGCCCAGCAACAATGAAAACATTGGTCTGTTGGCAAGACTGTTTTGGTCAGAGATCCAAAACATAGCACCTATGGGCTGCTACGAAAAAAATTAACTCCATCCCAGCCAAAATCAGTGCATAAGTGCATCCTGCTGGTTCTCTTGCATTCATTTTGGTTTTGTTCTTGGTTGTAGTTGTTTTCTTTTGAGACATGATGCAGCAGAAGTGAATTTCCTGCTACTATAATGCCTCTAACGGCTCTAAACGAAGCAGGCCAGGTTTACTGCAGAGATTAGCGCAGTGGCAGTTGTTGTAGCTGTGTCATCCCAAGTTTGGGAGTCATAAGCATCAACTGGCCCAGCACCTTCTGTGTCTCCTTTATTCATTTCACCACAGTACCTCCCAAGTGATTGCTACATAAGTACAACAGACCCCAGATGCATCCAGATCCCCCGGTAGAGCTTGCCTCTTATATACACCTTGTAGAACGGGAAAAAACTTTAAGAGATGGGCTTTTTCAGTTCTGTAAACCATTAGGAATACTTGTGGATTTCTCTCAATGTCTTTAGGGCAGTTTGCAATGAGATACCCCAAAAGAAAAAATAAATACTCAAACTACTAGCTTTCAGCATGTATCAAGGAATCTAGCAGCCAGAGCTGTGCTCTATAATTATGGTATCCAAGATAGATGAACCTAAATAGTTTTTGTATAGATTTCTGAAAGATCAATACTGCTGCTTCTTTTTTAAGCCTGTCCTATGACATAGATAGATACATTGCTAGAAAAGTTGTGTATTTGGCAGGTGCAGATGTGGGAGAATTACTGACAGGTTCCCTGAAGATACTGGAAGAAACAATTAGAGCTTTCATTACATTCTCTGGCATGTAGGAGTTTAAGATGTTACCTAGAAATGTAGCATACTGGTTTCTTTTATAAAAGTGGTCTAGTTTTTGGAGGAAAAATAAGCCTTTAAGTGTCAAGTATTTGGATACCTAAAATTGTAATAAATAATTAACTTAAAGGGGTATTGGTAATGATGAAGGGTTTCTTTTCTCCCTCAGAAACCCCAGGAACAACAGAAGTGAAGGTCATCATGGCTGCAGTCAAGACCCACTCTTATTTCTGAGCCCTGCAATTACTTACATATTTTCTTGCTTTCTGAATTTTAACAACAAACTGAAATGCAATTTGAATCCCACTGTTCTTTTCCCTCATAAGGGGAATACAGAAGACCAGAAAACAATGTCAGGAAACACTTGCATTTATTTTTAGACCTATTCGTTAACGGGTTTCCCTCCTCCCCTCCACAAAAACCCCTCTTGAAGTCAATGACTAAGGATTGCAAGACCTGTCCGTTTCTTGTGTGTTTTGCTTTTGGCTGAACTAAAGGCCTGGCAAAGTTCAACAGTTCAGTGAAGCAAATAACAACCCCCTCCCCAAAAGGGTAACACACTGCCTGCATAAAATTGTGATTGTGATTAAAACAGAAAAGCAGTAGCTGGGGAAAAAAAATCTAAATGCACATTTCTCCCTATCACTGTGTGGTTTTTGCATTTACCAGGCAGCATTTCCATGCATGCTGTAAATCCATCCATGTGCCCGGATGCCGACAGAGGCAGCCCTGCCTTTCTCGCTTTGCTCATAGCCCCACTGTCTCCCTCGGGCAGCTATTAACCGATCTGCCAGAGAATGTGCCCTACCAAAAAAAGCAAAAAGAACTGAAAGAACCGTTGTGGTCTGGCTGACCGTGGGGTTGCACAAGTGGTAATGCCAGTACCAGCAATGTGGTGGAAACGTACACCCAGGGCCGTTGGGATGGCAGAGTAACTCCTTTGGGTGGCTTAAACCACTTGTGAAACCACACCCTGAAGTATAGTCAGGTAGGGAGACTTAGAAGTTGAGGTGAGTAGTGAAAGATCATAGCCCCACAGGAATTCAACTGTAGATGCCAATTAAAGGATCAAAGATTCAAGTGCCAAAATTAGGTGATGATATTTGCAGCAGAGAATGATTAGAATAGTGAGGTGTTAATATATGCAGTTGGAACAGAAGTTTAGAGAAATAATGGGTAGGGGTGAAGTAAAAATAATTAAAATTATATATAATGAGGGAAGCAGAAAAGCAGGTTAGCACTGTTTGCTCTCTGAGGAAATGAGAAAGAAGGTAAATGAGAGTGAATAGAGAAGATAAAAAAGCAAACCAAATAGTTAACGGAGGAAAAATGAAAATCACTGATTTGTTTCCTCTGTCTAATGGTATTATAAAAAGAAATAAGAAAAATATAATTGTGACATTAGGGAAGTTTCATATTCCTTGATGATGCATCAGTCTCAGCTCCAGCAGTATCTGATCATCTGGATAGCTATCAGTAGGTAAATCCTTTGTCAAAATTAATCAGCATTAAAAAAGCAAGATTTAAAAAGCAGTTCTGCAGAGGCTCATCTGTAGTGGAGGTAAAGTTTGCTTTCTCTGGCTGTATAGCACCATATTTCTGCCAATATGTTGTGGAAAAGCATCTGGCTTATTCTTGCTGACAGAAAAGAACACAACAGTGCATTGTATTGTATGGTGAAACTACTGACTTGAGCATCTGTTGCAGTTAGGGAGGAATTTATTGATATGTTAATATCAATGCCATATGGCATATAGAGAGTTCCTTGCTCTTAAAATTCCTGGTACTTGTATGGGGCTGGTCAAATGTAACCAGCAAGTTCCTCCAATTGCGCAAACGGTACAATCTTCTGTATGTGCGGGGAGGGTGAGAGCCCTGGGACCATGCTGGTGTCACGGAGGGAACAGAGAAAAACTCTTCATTTCCTGACTGTGGTGTTTTGTATTAACCAACTACATATCTTGGAAAAAAATGACACAAAGATAACTGGGAGGTTCAAATAGCAAAATTAATGCGCTATGGTAAATTTAAAATTATTGGCATGAGAAGCCAGTGGGAGAAATGTCAGAGGGGGACAGCTGTTTGTATGGCATTTCTTGGAGGTGGAAAAAATCCTTCTTTGCAGATACACAAAGGTGACCCACATGGCTACAGACATTCTTCCATAGCTCATCCCTGTGCCCTCAATAGCTCCTCACACCCTGAAGTCTCATCTCTGAATACTACATGAAGAAAGTATATCTGATTCATCAGAGGAATCCTTCTATCTGTTTTATGCCACCAGTTTCTTTGGAGGTGGCCTGTTGCCTTCTCCACGCTCTTGTGGCAGCTGGCCCTGGTTACAGATGCCTCTCTCAGGCTAAGACTGCTGTCTTTAGAGGAGCTCTTTGGTGCTTCTAGGAAAACAACCGAGGTGTACCTGAAATGTGTTCATCCACATGGGTCTGTTTGTCCATTAAGAAGCAATGTGTGCGAGGAGGGACAATAATTAACGTGAAACTCATGAGACACATTTCTTTTGCTCTGTGTCTATATTTAACTGGTGGTTTCCTGTCAGTGTGCTATCTCCTGTCTCTTAGGGAGGTGTGCTGCTTTTGGAGGGCATAGAGTTAATTTTCTTCTGAGTAGCCGGTGTGGGGCTGTGTTTTGGATCTGTGCTGGAAACAGTGCTGATAATATAGAGATGGTTTTGTTATTGCTAAGCTGGGCTTACAAAGTGTCAAGGACTTTCCTGTTCCTCACCCCACCCCACCAATGAAGAGACTAGAGGGTGCACAAGAAGCTGGGAGGGGACACAGCCAGGACAGCTGTCCCCAGCTGACCAAAAGGACATTCCATACTGTATGACATCATGTTCAGCATATAAAGCTGGGGGAAGAAGAAGGAAGGGAGGAACATTCAGAATGATAGTGTTTGTCTTCCCAAGTAACCGTTACGTGTGATGGGGCCTTACTTTCCTGGGGACGGCTGAACACCTGCCTGCCGATGGGAAGCGGTGAATGAATTCCTTGGTTTGCTTTGCTTGTGTGCACACCTTTTGCTTTACCTGTTAAAATGTCTTTATCCCAACCCATGAGTTTTCTCACTTTTCCAATTCTCTCCCCCATCCCGCTGTGGAGGGAGTGAGTGAGCGGCTGTGTGATGCTCAGTTGCCTGTTTGGGCTAAACCAGCACATCATACTTCTACCCCCTCTTAGCTTCAATAACGTTATACAGAATTTATACTTGTCATGTTTTAAGATACAATTAAAGATCCAATTTGATCTGTTTATGGTTTGTCTGGAATTGTTCTGCCACAGAATATTCTTATTAATATAAGATTAATATTAGTTAAGGTAGGTTAGCAAAGAAACAGGAAGACTTTCATGGTAGTTAGGTGACTCTGAAGAAGCAGAATGCTTGCAAAGAGAGATTTCTTGTTGCCTTTGCTGTTCAAGGGGCTTGTCAGGTGTGAACCCATCTTGTCCCACAGAAATACAAGTGTAAAACCACAGGCTCTAACAACTATATACATGCCCACATATATACACGCATATGTACACATTTGTGTGAACCTTATCAGAGATCTTAGAAGAAAAATCTACAGTATAATTTCCTGCTTAGAAATAAGAGAACTAAGGAGCTGTCAGTCATATAGGATAGATAGGCACACAAATACTTTCAATTGCAAAAAAAAAAAAAAAAAAAAAAAAAAAAATCAAACATTATCAAACTAGAATAAAATGTTTGCTAATTTCAGACAAAATTTGCAGGAAATATTAGACCATATTAGTAATGTGCGTTGGGCTGTGTACAATTACATCATAATGTTGGCACATTGATAGCTTTCTGTAATTTTAGCTGAGATCTTAAATTTGGATCTCCTTGATTTTAAACCTACAGGAGCATTTCCTATTTCTTATAGCTCGCAGCTCACAAGCTTCCACTTCCCCATGGTTTCTTCTCTGTCAAGAGAGCTGGAAGTGTCTTCATGCCCTGTCCTGAGTCCAGCAGCTGAGCTCCTGGGAGAAACGCCAAATGTACAAGGTATGGTAAAAATGTGAATTAAAAGTACTACTAACTCGGCCAATCTAATTAATATCTTCGAAACGCAAGAGTTTACAAAATGAGGCATGTAATTAGAATACTAGTCCTTTGAAAGCCTGGCCTGGAGAGGCATGGATGTTATGTGGTATAACTAGAAAACAGGACTAGAGTCATTAATAATATTCCTAAAAGAGAAGACAAGGCGATGAATGGAAAGGACCAGGCTCAGGAACCTTGAATGGCTGTGGGTAGAAGGGGCTAATGGTCAGGACTCCGTGAGTCCTGTGGCTGTGTTCAGTGAGTTGTGCAAGTTAAGTGTGGGAGCCAGTATAAGGCAGCAGTTTCCCCCGTGTCTTGGGTCCTGCTTTTACTATTTAAGCTGTGGGTCTTCAGCCTGAAAAATACATGCCCCAGTTCACAGGGATCCTGTGGGCTTTGAGTATCTCACCTGGAACACGCAGTAGGTATCGCTGGGAGGAAGCTGCAGCATCCTTTATAGCCTCAGTACGATTTAGTGGAGGCAGAGATTCCTTCTTGGGCTGCAGAGCTTAGGCCTTGAGTGTTTGAGTGGCAGCAAATTGGGTGGAGACTTTCCTTTTGAAGGAAAAATCGTATTGGTAGGATAATTTGGAGTAGAAATCACTAGCACGATGATGTTTTCTTTTTGACATCTCTCAGCTCATAGCCTGCACTTGGGTTCAGTTTCTCTGAACTGACATGGTGATAAACCACGCACAGGAAAGCCCTGTCTTTAGCTCTCTGCTGCAGCATCCTCTGTTTCTAGGATGCACGGAAAATACAAAAAAACCTAAAGGACCATGGGCTCTTTTTTCCTCTCTCAGTCCTTGTCTTTTCCGCACCGGATCGCCTCAGTGCAAAGACCTCCTACCTGCCTGGTCGAAAAGGGGAGCTTTGCCATTAACTTTCCCCGTGCAGTTGCTTGGCAACACAAGGTAGAGATCTAAACAAAAGGACAAAGGAAAATGAATGTAATTCACAAGACGTCCTGAACAGCTTTGGAGGTAGTTACTTGGTAGTATTCCTTCTGCGGTTTGGCATATGCTAAAAAATGTTGCTCACAAAATAGTGTGATACCCCCAGTTATCCCCAGTATGCCGAAAAAAACCCCTTGTTGCAAACACACATATGGCTCCAGAAAACAGTGTTTCCTGGCTTGGCTCTTGCTATCTGGGGTGGAAGTGTAAATAGATCAACAAGAAAATGCAGCTTGGTGGCATATGCTACCCCCACCCTGGGGGCTCCGAGAGCGGAGCCCTCAGCTGCTCTCCGTGCAGAGCTGCGCCCTAAGCATGTGTCTGCTGCGACCCCCCCGTCCCCGCTCCTCTCGTCTCCAGCCAGGAGAAAACATCGGGGGCTGATTCATCCACGTCTTCCCGCTGTCCCCACCGCCGGGTGACATGTCTCATTATGTACCGCCGTGGCACTTGGCACTTCCACTCAGTGCTGGAATGAGATGCAAGTCCTTGCAAGGCACGTAATGTATGCGCTATCGGTGCCAAAGTGGAGCCTATCTCTTGTAAAATGGCTTTGATACATCGATAAATGGAGCTAGCTGACAAAAATTCCTTAACAATGAAGTATCATTTCAAAGCCAATATTTTTTTAGAGTGCTGAAGGTACAAGGAGCCCTAATGACTAACAGAGGATCGTTATGTATGCAGGTGAAAAGGAAAGATGACAAGGATTTTAAATCAATCTATCACATTATGCATTTACCTGCCAGCAGTGAGTTTCTCACCCCTTTCATTTTCCACTGCCAAATACCACAGATTCAGGCTGGTAAGCAGAGCATTTGGGGGCAGAATTTACATTAAAAATGAACCTTTTACATAAATTATGACCTCTTTTGTTTCCCTGCTGACTGATGCACTTTAGCTGTCACATGCCCATTGTAGGGGGACTGTTCTTCCCCTGATGTGTGCATGTAACTCTCATTAACATCAAGGCGACTTACAAGTACTCATTTGGGAAAGACGGAATCCGAAGTGCCTCTAAATGCTTATCACAGGGTGCCCAGATTGCCAGGTCCTACCAGCTACAAGCCCAAATTTTCATCTGGTTGATAGCCTCCCCTGTGTCTCCTTCGGACACCCTGTGAGTCCCACTGCCCTAACTAAGACGTCCCCCCAGACCCTGCTACAATCCCCCTCTGCCTCCCTGAATCTCCCTGTCTCTCCCAGACTCCCACCTCCCGAACAGTCTGGGTCATCACACCTCTGCTGTAGATCCTGCTGATGCCCGTGTGGTCCAGCAGCAGCCGTGGCAGTGGGCAGCGGGCAGCAGGCAGCGGGCAGCGGGCACAAGAAGCTGCCTCCCTCCGAGTGCCGCATGGCACAGGCATGTTTTACAATCTGCTGTCTCCTTGCATGTCTCCTGGAGCTCCTGGAGCTGGAGAGAGGCAAACACGTGTGAATCATCCCTCCTGCTTCCAGTAGGCCTCCATGAGCAAAGGGGCCTCCTTTCCAGCTGCAGCTCTCCCTGTCCTGCGGTGTGACCTGCTGTTCTCCCTCTGGCTCTGGCACATCTGGTGTAAGAAAATGAGAGCAGGCTGGGGGTGCCGGCAAGCTGTGTGTGGATCACAAAGGGTTGTTTGGCCACCCTGTGTTGTGGTCTGTAAGTGCTGGGACTGCAACGCGAAGGCGCCACTGTGGGAGGTTAGCTCTGACAAGGAGCCTATTTGCTCTTTGAGAAGCGCTTTCATCTTCATGCACAGCTAGCACAGTCTCTGTGTTAAGCACGGTCAAGGAATCTGTCTGTCGTTCTCTTGCTCCCAGATCCTCTTGCATCACTAGTACTGCCCCAGAATACGTGGGACCAAACCTGAGTCTGCTGCAGACATGGTGGGACTGGTAGGCAGAGAAGGAGTGGAAAACCAGCATAGTTATTCCAAAAGCAAGGGAAGAATGGCTGATGAAAGTCTGACAGGACTCATGCTTAGTGCCTGTAACTTGTTCTTTTGTCTCAGTGGATGAAAGTTCACAGAGACTTCTTAGGTCCTCATTTGATTAAGGCTATCAGTTTCTCTTTTGCTACAGTCATCCAAAGATGCTCAGAGGGCTGGAGCACCTCTCCTATGAAGAATGGCCGAGGGAATTGGGCTTGTTCAGCCTGGAGAAGAGAAGGCTCCAAGAAGACCTTATTGCAGTCTTCCAGTACCTGAAAGGGCCTACAAGGAAGCTGGGGGGGGGGGACTTTTTACAAGGGCCTGTACTGACAGGGCAAGGGTAGTGGGTGTAAATTGAAAGCAGGCAGATTTAGATTAGATATCAGGCAGAAGTTCTTCCCAGAGAGGGTGGGGAGGCACTGGAACAGGTTGCCCAGAGAAGCTGGGGATGTCCCATTCCTGGAAGTGTTCAAGGCCAGGCTGGATGAGGCTTTGAGCAACCTGGTCTAGTGGAGGGTGTCCCTGCCCACGGCAGGGGGGTTGGAACAGGATGATCTTTAAGGTCCCTTCCAACCCAAACCACTCTGTGATTCTACAATACTGAGATCAGGCTGTTTCCTATCATCATGAGGTTATCAGGCACTTGAGGTTAGATGAGTTTAGAAGGTGCTCTCTGATCTCCAAAATTTGCACATTATGAAGCCTTTTGGATCTATCGGCTTTTGGAATCCCTAAATTAAAACAACAAAACAAAAGACGCTTGTGGCTATTTTATAATTTTCTAAAAAAATGATTCTCACAACTTTGAGTGAGACATTTGCCTCCTGCCAGGTAACTAAATGCACTTAGTTTCATAACGTGCGAGAATCACGCAAGCCTAACAATGCACACTGTGGCATGGTTTACCCCTTATTTATGCAGCTATTTTCAGTAAAAAATCTCTTTTCCTTTTTTTGCCCTTCATATCTCCCTTTTGGGCAATAATGTTCTTTGTCTGGCAAAAAGTCTTCTTTTTAACAGCAAAACGGGTAGGCAAACCGAGAGTGGCAAAATGCTCTTTTCAGAGAGTGAAACTGGCAAGTGCCTGGCAGGTTGTAACTGTATTATGTGGCACAACTCTCAGGCTGGTAAACATGTGCAGTTCTTAGTATTTGCTTTCATGTGGGGAGGGGGTGTAGTCTCAGTATTTCACATATGTCACCTAAGGGGAAACAGAGCCATCATACTGGTACAGACTGGTATCCATGCTGAAACGAGTCTGTTTTTTGGTAGTTCTAAAATACAATGAATCACATGCTCTGTGCTTTCTCCTTACCAGCAGTATTCTCTCTAGAAGTTCCAATATCCTTCAACAGTTGTTTCCTATGTCTGAAGAAGGCAGTAAAAAGATGAGCAGTAAGTCAGATGTGAGAGAGGATTGAGGCTGTGGGAGTGGTGAGCGATGCATATGTTGACATTTCAACTCTAATTAACTAAGAAGCCTTGAGTCAGTGGTGGCATGTAGCTACATGGCTGCTGGAGCACTCTGGGAATTTGTCTTTTCCTAAGATAGACATCCAAGAACTGGGAGCTGAATTGCCATCTGGAGGTGCCTATCTCTACTTGCAGAAGGAAACTGGATGGCTGGCTTAGACCTCGCTTTTGGATGACTAGAGAGGATGAAGATGAATCACAATGCTGTGACTCAGCCTTGATCTCTTTCTCTGGTGTTTAGCAGGAGGATGTTAACTCACTATTTCCAAGTTTCCTGCTTCCAAGACTCTTTCCTTGCTTCCTTCCACCCTTGTCGTCTCCTCTTCCCCATGATATGCCTGAGCAACTCTTTGGCAAGAGACAGCACATGCCCAAAGTTTTTGTTTCAAGAATAATGTCCGGGTTTAAGATTCACGGTATCCAGTGGAACAAAATGAGACCTCCGTTATGTGTTGCTTTGTTTTCTTTTTAGTGAAAGAAGGATAGCCTGGTGCTGTACTTCAGAGCCCTTTCCACCATAAGGTCAACCTATTATGACCTTGGTTCATACTCAGTTCCTCTCCACTACAAGGAGGTTTCCCACCTCTGTGCTACTGACATAGGCGTTTGAATAGCAGAAGTTTTGTAACTTGTTACAATCCTGCCCCCAAGAAATCTACTTCTCGGAAAGCTTTTGTGTTGAAGAAGTCAGGATTTTCATAAATGAGTAAAAGGAAGCTGCAAAACACTGCTCACCTTCAATACGATCAGGATTTTGACTTCACCCTCCATGCCACTCCGAGTGGGAAATCTCTGTCCCCTCTGTAATTCATAATGAAATCACTGCAGCTTGTATACACGTGTCCAGTACAATTCTGAAGTGATAACTTGGCTCTTGCTCACAGTACAGATGATGTCTTTCCAAACTAATTTTAGTAGTGTGCGCTGAGCTCCGTGCATGGCTACACCATCACACTCAGTATGGGATCAGAGTGTGAACACAACTGCCTGCCTCAGACAGTTGGACCATGTAAACGGTGTGACACTTTAGTCTTGAATAGTAGCTTTGAAGTTACATCCCTTTTATGCAAGACTCTCTGTATTTGAGGACTGACTTTATTTGTGCTGAAACACAATGGGAGAATCACTGCAGCGGTTCAGTGCGAGCAGACAACGGTAATGTCTGGAGCAAGAAGGAAAGAGAACTATATCCAATTGAATCCAGACAAGTGGACTTGTGCCAGGCTAGAATTTAATTAAAACACTAGGATTAAATCCACTTTTCTAGTAGCACCCTCTTTAATTAAGTGTTGAAGGCAGTAATATGACTAAGCTGCGTATATTCTTGTTAGGCCTTCAGTGCAAAGCCTTCAGAAAAGAGACAGCTGAACCTGTACATTGAATAGTTAGAAAAACTGGACAATTTGCCACAGCCAAATGCTCTGTTCCACTGAAAAGGCAACAGAATTGGTGACAACTGGTTCTGTTTCACAGGCTAAAATAAAATAGTAGAAACCAATGTCCTTACAGAGATGAAGACATATGTTAGGAAACTGCAGTCAGACACTTTGCTTAATGAACTACTTCACTTCTATTTAATCATTCTGTCCATGTAGAATCTAGGGTCACAGATAAGACATATAGTATTTTAAGTGTTCTTCAGTAACTCTTTAAATATACTTGCATCTGTGTTCAAGCAGGTTTCAAACCAAGCTTTAAAAATGCTCTCATAATGCCAAACCCCTGCTTCAGGGGCTCATTTCATCTTGAGTGGCTGACCAGATATGTTTTTATTCAGTCCACAGGG
This sequence comes from Rhynochetos jubatus, assembly GCA_027574665.1. NCBI lineage: Eukaryota > Metazoa > Chordata > Aves > Eurypygiformes > Rhynochetidae > Rhynochetos > Rhynochetos jubatus. Next base: position 15,694,210 of record CM050653.1, on the reverse strand, counting down.
GTAGCTTGTTTTGAAGGTCTAAAAATATCCACAATCTTTGAAATACTCATTCTCAGAGTTGGTCCTGTGTTGCTCTTCAGTGCTTGGAAAAGAGTGAAGTCTGTACAATCAAAAGATAATGATGTATTGGAAAGTGGAACTCGAGCTTCCAGCAGCTGCACCAGAGTTCAATTACTCTAGAGATGAGACAGAATTTAAAAAGACAAGTCCTGTCGCTACCAACGGCCATCAAATACATTTTAGAGTCATACAGTTTTGTTGTGTGTGGAATATTGAGATGATGCCAAATCTTCCAGGTGCATTTTAAGGTATTACTTATTTATGCTGCTGCACATGATGGCCATCAGGTTCTTGGGTCAAAACTCGTGGACAGATCCTATGTTCATGTTAATCAGTTGCCTCTGTTTTCATTCTTTCTGGTGAAATTAAGAGTAGAAAAGTTTCAAAAAACCTGAAAAACTGCTGAATGATCACAACATGTTTGCCAATGGCAAACAAGCCAGCAAGTTCTTGAGACTTTGGCTCACACTGAATGCTAATTTACAGCAGGAGTTGAGCATTGGAACCTATTAGGGGGAGAGGAGGAAACGTGTCTTCTAACGTTTCTTTAGTATTGAAATGAGCTCTCACAGACAGTAAATCAGAACGGCTAGATTGAGCGTTTCATGTGTTCTGTGAGTGAGGTGCCTAAAGTGAACCCGTATTTGCATGCAGTTGTGCACCAAACATGTCTAGGGATCAGAAGCTATTTCAACTTCTTGAGGAATGAGGGGCTACTAACTTCAGACAATTATACAAAAAGTGGCTTTATATATTTGTTAGCAACAGTAGTTGTTTGAAACTTGCCATTAGGGGGTTTCTTACATTCTGAATGTACGTAATGAATTTACAGGTCCTGGTTTTCATATGGTAGCATCAACTACTGTCCTGCATTTAATGTATAAAGTAGTTTCAGTGCTGGAAGCTACAGTTAAGCTGTAAAGATAAAAGATAAAATTGTGTTCAGTGCAAAAGATGATAACAATCATTTTGCATTTGAAAGTCTGTGTGTATTTCTAATGACTGGTTTTCCCTGTTTCTGCAATTAGTTAGCATTTACTTCGTATTTTTTCCAATTTTTTCTACAGTCTTCTTTTGCTATGGCACTTGTTACTTGCCTATTAGTAGTCCCCTAAGACACCTGCATTGTTTTCCAGCTGGCAACAGTGGACAGTGGCTCTGAACATTTCTCCATGCAAAGCTCCATATGATTTTCTGGGCTGTCTTACTCGAGTAAGGCCCATAGAATTGGGTCTGATGGCACCATTAGCTGGAAGAGCAGGGACATTTTGATTGCTCAGTGCTTTCTCTAGCTTCAGCATAGCTTAGCAGGTTTTGGGATGTCTGATTGCTTCTATTTAAAGGAGTTGGAAGTGATGAACCATTTCCCATTTCTCTGCCATTTGCGCATTTTGTTTGTACAGTATCTTCCAGCCATTTGATAGCATATGCACCTAAGGGATCACAGCTGTCTCTTGTATACATTTGTATTTGGTTTAGATCTTGCACTGACCCGAGGCAATTATCATAAAAGAAAACAGATATTACTTTTTAGGAAGATTGAAGAGAGATTCAGCAAACCTTTATCTTCATTCTGCACAGTGAAGATGGGGAAAGAGATGAAAATCAAAGCCCTCTGAAATATGGGAATTCTCAAATATAATGAGGAGTGACATGGAGATAATATGGATGCCTCTGTCTCTTCGGTGTAGCAAGCACTAAAAAATCAGAAATACCTTCACCAAGATGGTGATTTACATGGCATACACTGGGGCCTGTCCTGTTTGCCGACATAAATGCAAAAAGAAGGAAGACATGTCACAGCCCTTCTGTTAAAATGCATATTCAGATAAGAAATATGAGTTTTCCTAATACAAGGTAATCAGAAACGATTTCAAGGTTCACTGCAAGCACAATGGTGTCAATAACAATCTACATAATAACGCCTACTAGCACTTCTGATAGTTTCTTCCAGGTCATTTCAAGGTTCTGTCAGGTTTCATTAACATGTTCACTAGGATTCCTTCTGTATCAAAAGCAGACAGTGCTTTTCGGACATCCTTCATGCTGCCTGTTATGGATATAAGTGTGTTTCTTGCTGTGAAAAACACTTAACCAACCACTTAAATTAATGGGTTGAAATGCATGGAAAGTTATGAAATACAGCTGTAAGTTGCAGAAGTTTGAGACTTCCTAGAGGGAAGAAAGAGCTGCACTTCTGAAATACGTGCTTTTTATTCGCAGAGTCAGGAGTACCAGAGAATAAAATTGTAGGTAGATAAAATCTCTAAGAAAAAAAAAAACCCAACACCCAACTTTGTGTGAAGTTATACACGTAGATCAGAATGAAACCAAAACACAAGATGAGGAAGTGAGAAAATGAATAGATGGCAGGGAGGCAGGCAAAAGTCAGCCAAAACAACAGCACTGTAGGAATACAGTATAATTAGCAGTAGCAGCCAGAATAAAACCAATTTAAGAAGCGAATTTAACAAGCCTATAAAAATTCTGGCTTAGTTCTTAATTCTAGAGTCTGAATAAAGACACGACCAGACCCAAGTCTGCCTAAGCATGAGGGTTGGATTAGACTTCTTCAAGGCATGTCATAATTCTGTAGGTAGCAGTGGATGACACACTGATAAAGGAACCAATGTTCTACCTACCTTCACACTACGTATTTGCCTCCACTACTGAAATGAAACCAGTGGGTTTTCAGAGTCTTACTACAACATAAATGGTTAAGATTTGCTTCTTCCATCTGGGCAGCAGGTGAACCAATGCTTTCAGAGGTCAAAACCAACTGTGACCAAAATCAGTGAAAGCAGTGCAGATCTTTGTTCCTGGGAAACCAAACAAACCCCCACTAGTTTGTTCATAATTAGAAATAGTCAGGAAATTTTATTCATTTCATTTTACTCATATAAATGTAGACCTTTAAATCTGAACTATTAATTTAAACTATCCTATAGACAAGAGAAACTGATACTATAAGAGGAAAATTCACTCCACCCTCAGGTAGGTGTTTGAAACAGTGGATACAAATCATATTTTGGAGATGATGTCCAACCTAGCCAGTGGTAGATAAGCTGAATGCTTCCTTGAAGGTTAATTGACCGTAATTTTAGTAGCATCCCATACTTTTGGTGTATTGATCATAAAAACCAGCAACAGCTCTGGGAAATGCAAGAGACAGAGCTGGCCATAAAGACACTTGATGAACACACTGGGTTCAGAACTATCTACGCTCACAGCAGCCACATTGCAGCATCTGCCTGCGAGGTAGATGTACATGAATGTGTGTTTTCTGTATCTTCTCAAGTTGTTTTGCACTAGGGGATGACAATTTGTTACCCTGTAGGTGCTATCACAATATAAATATTAAATACAAATTCCTTGAGTTCAAAAAATACTATATGCATAAAGAAGTAGGGGAAAATACTTGCCAAATATTAAGGACTCTCTCGTTAGCCTGCAAAATGTGAGCTAGGAATTGAGCTAGAGGAGCAACGTGAGAGCAGCCTGAAAATACTTCTGTCTGCAGAGATGCTCTTTGCATTTCTAAGTGCATTATGCTGTCACAAGGAATCCCCAAACCTGACTAAAACTTCAGATGTTTACTAATCACACAGACCTTTACCTTTAGGCAAACCCTCTATTTAAGTACTTCTAGTGCTTCTTCACCTTCTGTTGTAGAGTCACGGTTGCATCTCAAGAGATATGTATATGTGTGCTTACTGTATTTAATACACTAGGTGTGATTGATTGGTTAAAATCTATGTGTCAGCAATCATCTGCAGCTCCAAAGGAAGCTGGTGAAAGGGCTGAAAGCTCGCCACTGGTGTCTAATGAAGTGCCATCAGCAGGTACGTGCTGATAGGAAACCACAAAGGTCAGATGTGTGCCGAGCTGTGCATTATATTTGAGGCCCAGAAGAAATGGCAATCTCTATTAAAGTTCACAACCTGTGTGAGATGAGGCTTGATTAAAATAGTACAAGTTGGTAGCTCGGAGATGGTTCTTCATGTGAAAAGAACAAAACTCACCACATAACTGCGCAGTATAAAAAGCACTGAAATCTTCTCATGTGCATTTAAAGCAGTGCTTAGCAGTGTAATAAAACACATGCTTCAGTTATAACGTGGGGTCAGTAATGCAAGGAGCGAGAAGAATAGCGTTAAATTAAAGAAAATGAGAGATCTGACTGACTATCAGTTTAGCACTATTACTCATGATGGGACGTAAAATGAAGTTCACGACCCCATCTACTCTGCCTCTACTCTCTGATCCTTCGTGTCCTTCATCAGAAGGCACTTCCTCAAGGAGATTCATAAATCCATAGTTTTCTCCAACGATCTGGCGTGCACTTATTCTAGCTGTTCTAACCACCATTCTTCTATAAACAGGAAATGGAAAGCCGCCTCTCTGAGGCAAGTTACTGCGTCCTCTGCTTGTGACTGACAGATGTTTGGTATTTGTCCCTTAAACTAGATGGTGACATGCTCATAGCATTTCTTCAGTCTGTCTATAGAGTGCTGTGCATTTTTACATTATTACATACAGTACATTGCAAAGAAGAACCAAATACTGCTCATAATGCATACAACCTACCTATTACTTGTAGTAATAAGCTGGTACCGGTTTATTTCAGCTTGGAGAATAACCTGATCTTTTCCAGAAAGCAGCTACCGCTTAACTTTTCATAAGCAAGAGTACTAACAGGATCTTTGGTAAGACACTTGTGCTGTAGAGAAATCCATCTCTTGCAATAATGGCTATTAAGAGCCATAAACTAATTGTAGATAATGGCCTACCATTCAGCAGCAGTAATTCAGCCACTTTATCAAGATATATGGACTTAAGTTGACCACTTTAAGACCTCAGCACGCATGAAGAAAAGGGAGTAGATTGTGAAAAGACTTGTTAAAAGTAGCAAAGATGATTCTTAGTCATCTACAGATTATGGCACTGAAATAAGAGCCTAGATTTCGACTGAACTTTCAGTGACCTCCTCTTGCAAACAAGACAGGGATGCAAAACAACTAGCAGGTCACCAGGGGCTGGGGCAGCAGCCTCAGTTGAGCAAATGGGAGGTCTGGCCCCACACTGGGCTTTCTAAGCTAATGAATGGGAACTGGGGTGCCCCACACCATGCAAAACAGAGTCTGGGGAAATGTGGCTTGTTTGGCAGGCCTTGTTTTAAGAAGAAGAAAGGCCAAAGAAATGCAAAAGGAAGATAGAATGGCCTACAGCAAGGAAAAAATACATTTGAATATGTGGACAGTTGGTACAAAGTGGTATGGATGTGTGAAGCAGTTGGTGTTGGGGGTCAGAGATCTTTCGCACAAAGGGTGGTGGCAACCAACTTCTCCTTGCCTCAGCCTCAGAGCTGCATGGTAACCGTATGACATAAATCAGTCAACATGAGCTGTAGGTGGGACTGAACTGTAGTTCAGCTCATTCCTTGCTTTGCCTCCCGTCTTCTGAGGACTGATTAAAAGAGAAACTAGTGGAACGTAGGATAAGGATCCTTTCTGATCTGCTCTAAACACAAAGTGTTTTCCTGTTCTCTTCCATTTTGTCCACCATGCCTGTCTCAAAGCAATACCTTCACAGCTGCCTACTTTGATAAGTCTATGCTCCTGTCACTTTGCAGAGTTGTTAAGCCTTTCCAGATGTTGCAACATAGTTTTCAGAAGGCTCCAGTGGCTGTCTCCTTATTGCTTCCCAGACACCTCAAATACCACCTCCAACAGGTCTGGTGGCTTTCCCCTTCACTCCACAAAACCACATTTCAAAATACAAATAAAAATTATTATTTTATTTTTTTTAACATATTCAGTGGTTTTTTTCAGTCACATAGATAGAAAGAGGACACAGCTATCCCTTCATTTTAGGTTTTCTCATTTTTGTTTTTCCTTGCTGATGGAGTTATGAGAAACAGAGTCAGATTAGAAAGATAAGAGGAGAGAAAGATAAAACACCCGGGTCGAGTTAATAGTCTCAAAGAGCAAAATGAAAGTGACCCACTCTGGTATGCTAACAGTTAGGAAGCTGGTAAGTAAATATTTAGTATGAAGATTGGTATCAATATTTAATTAACGAATTAATGCACAGATAGCAGGCCTGATGTAGAAAACATTGAGGTTCCCTGAAAGGTAGATTATTTATTAAAGGCATAGTGTCTGGGTCCCTAATGTGGAGAACGCAGCCCTGTCAGGGATGTGGAAGAGGAGGGGTGGGACAGTGTGGGTTCTTCTCTCTGCTGATACGGGGTACGTGTGGCACCAGGTGGGGCTATTTCATGCAATACATTCCTGAGCAATGCATAGGGAGATGTTTATAAAGGTATTTGAGCAGTGAGGGAAGCATAAATTGCACTAAGGAAAAACATATTGAAGGTAGGAAATCACAAGGAAAAACATATTGAAGGTAGGAAATCACAAAAAACAGTAGTTCAGCCCAGGCAATTTACTTCTGAAACAAATGGCATAAACCGGCACGTTACAGAGGAAAGGGAACAAAGTCACTCCAGATGGAAATGGTGCATGAAGAATGCCAGCCTGATAGTCCCGAGATGCTGCCTGCGTCCTCAAAGACACGTCCCCACCTGTTGCCTTTCTGAGTGTAGAAATCCACCATTTAGGTTCAGTTAACTGGTGGGTTGGTACCCCCACTCCCTTCTTCCATGCCTGAGGATGTGAAAGTGCATGACAGCTGCCAGAGGCATTTCTGTGATGCAGACATTTTTCTGAGAATTGTGAAGGTTGGTTTGTTTGGTTTTTTTTTTTTTTTAGAGGAAAAAATAAAGGAACTGAACATGGGAGTTTTCTGATAATTCCCTTTGCGGCTCATGTCACCTGAAATAATTGTTTCCTCAGGCAAGGCCTTCATCCTCCAGCCTCTCATCGTTAAATCCCGCAGTCTTTGTCATGGCAACACCTGAGAAACCCTGCCAAACCTCCTCCCTACCTTCTCCCCTTGAGAGCACTCCCTGACCTCTCTGTCTGGTACCAGTGGTGCCCCAGCAAGACCGTAATTCCTTTTTCGATCGAACCCACCTCCCCCGTTATGGGAATGCCTGCAACTGCCTGCAATAAAACAAACGCAGTGCCTGGTGCACAGTGATGCCGTACAATGACAGGGGCATGAATCAAATGTCTGAGAGATGAATAAAACCGGTGTAAATTTAAATAGGAGAATATGATTATTGAAGGTGGAATTAGGTTTGGACACATGATAAGACTCTGTCCATCTGTGAAAAATGCCAGAAGATTTGTTTTAATGAGATTTTCAGTTATAAACGTTGAGGCATCATCAGTCGTGAGGTGATAAGATTAGAGTTTGATTGTGTGTAGCTATGAGAATAGAAGTGTATATAGAGAACTGACCTACTGTAGAAAAGCAATTATGGTCCACAGAGGGACTAATTGTCAAATAAAAGAGCTATACAAAGTATCTCATGGCAAAAAAAAAAGAAAGAACTAGATGCACTGTTATAATTTAACAAACACTTGTAGATGAAATTGTGGTTATGGGTGACTTGATGCATAAAATGGTATAAAAGAAGAAATTAAAGCTCTAATAAATTAATGTTGCTTGAACCAATATGCTGTTAGGCATAATGCATTGCAAAGGACAGGACAATTAAGGAATGGGAAGGGAATTACTTCTGGGATCTAGCGTCCAGGTGCCATGATCTCAAAATCAAAACCAGCTTTGACATCTGACATTGGGAAAATGGGTTAGGTGAATTGACTTAGAAGTAGACTAATTGTATATAAGAAAAGACTTACCAGGGCCAATTCTAGAGCTACACTAGTATGCGCCTGTGAAGTCCTCATATGCATCATAAAAGGTTGTTTATTTATGAGGACTGAGGAGCCTTCATCTCCACTGGGACTGGCAGCTTCGGTCCAGGAGGCAGGTTCGTACAGGCAGGCACTGCTGACATTTCCACGATACCAGTGGGCCTTACCCAACTGCACATCAGCTGTGCTGCCCCTGCCTCTCCTGCGCATCTGCCTTTTGCTGTGTAATTGTATTTTAGGCCCTGCCAAAAGGCAAGCAAATAGGACTTGTCTCAACACTGTGGCTGCTGGCTCAGTGCTGGTATGTTTGGTCGGTGAAATAATAATAGGGTTTGCTTGTCTCTACCTGCCAAAGACTGTTTTTACAAGCCGTGGCCCTAATATTTCAGCCTCAGAGTTATACACTCCTGCCACTGGTCATTTGTAGCTGACCCATCAGTTATTTCCACCTGCTTATTTTTTAATTTCAAGTTTACAAGTTGTGTTCTGAAGTGTAATTCAAATCCCATTGCATCATTTTTGTCCTTCCTTTATGCAGCCTATTTAGTGTGAAAAACTGAACATTTAGTGCTAAGTAGTTGTTAGATTCTAGGTTAATTAATTTCCCCTAAACATAAGAAAGAGAATTTTCTTAACTTCAAATACTAGTCTCACTTTTCTGAACCTCATCCTCAATGGATTCACTTTATAGATTTATTTTTTCACTAAGTAATTCCATGACCATTTATTTTCCCTCAAAGATCCCCACAGCTGGTTATCACAGAAGCAAACACAGTGCAAAGAAGTACATTTCTAAGAAATTTGGATTTAGTGATTATATGGACAACAACCTTCACAACTGTCTTTTGAGAGCAATCCCTGCTTTGACCGCAAAGCCAGGTTTTGCTCAGGCGCATTGCTGTAGTGCCAGCTCATGCCTTAAACACCACTCGTCAGGAAAAATGTGATACTTTCTCTTCAAGTGTAACGATCATCAAATATGTGGTAATAAGCACATTTTTCCCAGGAGTAGCGGTGTGGCCGAAGATGTTTGTTCATGACCACTCAGCCTAGTGACATGCTGACAGCATGTGCATTGTCCAGATGAGCAAAGAAAGGACTTGACACACTTCCATGTGCAGACAGCTCAGCATTAAGAAGATACAAATAGGTAAGTATTGCATAAACCAGGGAATGTGCAATCTAAAGCTTCTGGTTTGGATGCAAAGGGCTCCCTACCCACGATCATGGACGCAGCTGAATGCCGAACTACGCGCACTGGGCTGCCCTTGCAGCACCTGCTCCCATCAGCAACCTGTGCTCTGCGCTGGGAGGTTTGGCCGTGGTTGGGTAAGTTCTGGTGACTTCAGTGGAAATTTGTAGGGAACTCATCTGTACGAAACTTACTACTGGAGCAGAGTCTTAGTGGAGCAACTTGTAAAGAATGGGCATTACTCCCTGGTAAAACTAACACCCCTAAAAGCAAGCCACAGGGGGCGTGTATGACCCGCGTAGGGTGTGCAGCTTGGGTTTCCCATGGCAGAGAGGGGAATTAAAAACTGAGAGCAGTGTTGGTAGGTTTGTCCTCTTAAATCCCTGCTGTTTGACTAAAAGTTAGGCGTGGAGAGGGCTTATCTTCCAGCAGGGAGAGAGAACTGGGCAGGCAGAGAGTGAATCTTTCCATCCTAAACCATGAACGGTCCCACCAGGGTGTCTGCTTGTTGGGGTTGCTTACCAAGAACTGTAACCGTGACTAAAACATGGTGCTTCTTGCAAGATGCTAAATAAAACCAGCCATTTGATAAACCCAATCTCTTTCAGTGTAATAAAATACATCAGGTATGGGATATTTTATGAAAATGTTTAATTCAACTGTTTCTTTGGAATGTAGTAGTCATAGTTTGGAAATTTAAGTTACAGTTCAGTTCTATGTGATTTTTTTTTATGCTACTCAGTGTCTGAGAATACAAATGTCATTTAAAGTTAAGGCTTCGCTGTTCATTTTGAAACAACAATTTACAAGTGTCATATTGTCATAGAAAATAAAAATTTCTGTAAAAAAAATTTGCACAAAGTTTTATGATGGTACAAAACATGAAGCAATAATATACCAGTAAAATGAAATCATTTTACTACAGAAGATTTTTATAGTTTTTCAATAAAGAAAAAAATATGTTATTTTACACTTTAAAAATTATGAAACAATCTAAAACAATATAAACTGAACATTTTGTAACACTGCCTTTACAAATTAATAACTTTATAAACATATAATTTTTTTTAAATATATTTATCAGTGCAAGATACTTTTCAATGTAAAGTTGCAGTATCATTTTTCCTTTACTGAAGGGCAACTTTCATTCTACTACCTTCAGAGAAATCAAATCTTCAGTGCTAGATCCTCATTATCATACTAAGATCTGAAGACCACAAAGGAGATATATTTCTTTTTACTTTCACTATTCTCAGTATGTTAAAAGAAGGAAAAAAACCCACCAACCACCAGTTTTACTGTTCAAATAGATCAAGACCGAGAGCTGGTCCAGAATCTATTGAAATCCATGGGAATATTTCAAAAGGATTTGGGCTTGGACTCCCCAATGGGATTTTCTCTTCAAGGCAATATATCTACGTAACCCTCAGTCAGGTGAGTCAACTAGGAATTTTTTCAGCTAAGGAGAACAGACTCTTAACACCTGAATCCCATGGTGGTGATATGCTGAAAATAGTCTTGAAAAATCCATTTTTTCTTTGGGTTAATTAACTAGCTGTTGCAATATCATTACGGTCAAATTACACTGTTGGATACAAATGAAAATTCTGCCTTGGCCTCTTGGGACACTTCATGGACTAACTTTTAGGACTAACTTTCAGGCCTTAGGTACTCTCACTTTCTGGAGGACTCAGGGTCTAGAACCTGAGGAGGTAACTCTTACAATTTAGGTAACTAAATGGGGGTGTGAATATTCACTATAGTCTCTGCCTTTAGGACTCCTTTGAAGTAGCAACTGTCCACTGTTTTTTCTATTGGTCTTTCTTTAAAATTTTTTCAATTTCCAAACTCATATTTTTACCTTCAGCCTCCCTCCATTTCATTCAATTTCTACGTTATTGGTGGATTTTCTACAGTTTTTCTGATTTATGGTTCGTGTTGGTGAAATTAACATGCTTCAAAACACTTAATTGATGCATGGATTCTGTTGCTCTGGTAACTCAAGGCTCAATTAGCCCTTCTTTAGTCCTAATCCTGGACAGGATACTTCACTGCTCTACTACAAAATCAATTTTGCAGAAGTCTAACTCCGAAAGTCACAATGGCTTCCTCACTCTACTCGGGGAATTCAGCGAGGAAAAGCATGAATTCGGCACCTTGCAGGATGTTCCTTTCCCCGTGTTTGCACTGGTTTCACTTTGCTGGTTAGTAGATACCCAGGGGAGGGTGTTAAAGCTGCCTTCTTCCAGTGCCTCCCCAGCTATGGCTGTGCTGTGTGCGGGTCACACAGAAAACAGGGGGCCGCCCCTGGCACCTGCAGGAGAGGGGTGACCCCTCCAGCCCCTCACCTTCTCCTGTGGACCCCTGCGGGCAACAAAATATTTTCTTTTTACCCTGTTGGACCAGCTGCATAGGCTGTTGAATATTATGTGTCCAATAATATTTGTCCTAAAGTATTAAAATATTGCCACCTAATTGCCAACCACGTTTTCCCGACACCTCACGCGACTCAGCTCACCGAATCTGCCCCTGTCTGCACTTCTGGTTAAACAGAAACCTCCTGGTACGAAATGCCAATTGAATAGAACACGATGGTAAGAACATACACTGTGGGGTTTTATTCTGTCCTCAGTACCCATATGTAAGCCCAATTAGCATTGATTAGCATGAAAATACACGTTTACGGAGAGAACAGAACTCCGGGCTCCGGTAGGGGCAGGAGGAGGCAAGCTTCTCATGTTAAAGGCAATCTTTTCAGTAAGGGAATCGTTTTCCCTAGTGTAATTAACAGACAAGTTGTTCAGGAGAAAAGACATGTTTCATGACTGCAGGAAAAAAGATACTGTCACTTTATGCTGTTAAGAAGAAACCCAAAGTTCGACTTTGGAGGGTAAAGTTAAGAATTTTCCCTTACTTTTTAACACAAACTCTAATAAAATCCTTTGCCATTACCAGCAAGTTAAAGCTGCAGTTTTCTTTCCTTGGCAATGGCAAATGCTTATGCAATCTACTCAGAGAGAGAAAGAGAGAGAGAAAGGGAGAGAGATTTTACATTTGAAAATACATTCTATATGAAAGAACAATAAAAGGGGATATTGCAGCTTTATACAAAAGGGTCAGGAGACATGAAGTTGAGATACAGAAAGCAGAACAATCGAGCCAGGTTGTCAAATCTGATTAGCCCTTGCCTTGCTGAGGCTACCTTCTTACAGTAAAATATACTTTTCTTTTAGTCAGTGAGCCATCAGAATATGATTAAAGACAAGGGCATAACTGCAGAGAAGCAGAGCTGGAGTTAATGTTAACACAATGAGAAGCAGTACAAACAAAAAGGCACTTGAGAGGACATACACTAGCCAGTGCCAAGGACTTTCTTGTTTAGTTTTTAGGCAGTACACCCAGTTACCAGTTGTGTCTGATGATGGCACATACTCTTTTATGGAGTTCACAAGCACAAAATTTAGTACAACACTGAAAAACATCAATAAAATTTGACTGTATTGCTTCGTAAACAGAGCTGACACACTATATCGGTACTGATGCAGCAGTACTTTCAAAAACATCCTAACCCTTCTTTGCCTATGCACAACACGAGCAATTATACACAAATACAGGTGCAGGAGTCCACTAAATTGCTGTTACTCCAACGTTTTCTGGGCACTGAGCTACAGACAGCATGTCCATCCAAAGGACCCCACTGAATACATTTTGTGACAGCATCTTGGATTTTGCACAGTTAAAACAAAATTATCCATTAACGGAAAACAAAAGAGAGGGAGAGAAAGAAAGACAAAATGAACTGTAAGTCAATCATACTTGGTCTCAACACCAGCATTTGATTATTTCAAATAAAACCAACAGAAAAAGCAGACTGTACATGATTCAGATTGTTAACACAGATTGTTGTCCATGTTTTTCGGTTACACACTCATTGAAGCTCCTGAGAAAAGCTTGGCTCAGTGTCATCGATGCACTTTTCAGCCTGTACAGTAAAAGAAGATCAATAGTTCCCCAGCACGACTGAGCTATGTCCTTCCATCCCGATTCTCTGAAACTTCTCCAGTTGCTTTATACCTTCATGCTTCCGAGTATGAATTCTGTGTGTTTAGTTTATCTTTTTTCAGTTTTACACCATCGACCAGTTCAAAATTGTAATTCTCCAGTGCAGACAAGTTCCTCTCTGACATCCCATTGTGCCAACAGGCACAGTACAGGACAACTCCACAGATGGCTCCTAAAAGCACCCCGAGTGCACTCATGGCTATGATGGTAATAAGGATTGGGTCTAGGGTCTTCAGGACGTTGCCTGGTTTCCTGGAGATGTTATCATCGTAGTCCTCACCTGTATGATACGGAGGTGTAAACCCTGAAATGGAGTAAAGCGTTGCAAAATTTTCAGAACTGATTCTAGTTGGGACTTTGTTTGATGAGTTAGAAATTTCAAGAAAGGACGTGAAGTTTTTGATGTAAGTTGCTACGTAATGCGGAAACCTAGTTTGCTGGAGATAGACATAAATAGCTGAAAACTATAATGCGGTCAAAATAGTGGTTGATCTTTTTTCATACTGTTCTCCAGTCCTTGAATCTGATGCATTTTAGTAGGGCTCTAATTCTGCCTTGAATTAAGTGGGACACTTGGGAATGAATAACCAGACCTTTTGATTACGTTTTGCCAGCTTGCAGTATTTAGCTCAAAAAATGTTAATTAAATTTTATTCAGCTCAGTGTGAATGTTTATAGCCTTAGACATTAGTTAGGAATGTCCAGCCATTTTGCAGCCACCTTCACTTCACTGGCTTCAGGATTAGACCTTCAATTGAAAGAGTGACAGAACTGGCACGGAAGAGCTCTCTGCCCTCCTGTGTAAAATATTCATTGCGAATCATAACACTTTCCCTCAACCCTTTCAGTTCACGAAAGAGATCCAAAAAGCTTGAAAACCCTGCTAATTGTTGCAGGAAAAGCCAAACAGTCTTTTCGAACAAAGCCTGATTTTGCTGAAATCAATGACAGCAAACCCATTGACTGTAACAGAAAAATTAACCTCATTGCCTGAAAAATGCAAGTATATTTTATTATTGGGACAATATGACAATTATGATCCATTTTAATGATCCATTTACAGCTATCATCATTGAAAACTATAATGCTTTGGTAGACTGGTCATGAAATGACATTTTCAGCCAGGTCTGAGAAACAATTAGCCTGAAGAGTGTTGAGCCTAATTACCTAGACACTCTGTGAGTCATAAATTGTAAGATATGATAGCTGTGGATAAGAATTCTAGGTAACAAAATATTAAGGAGCTATAGTGTGCATGCATCTATATCTACACAATGTAACAAATGTTATATATAAAATGTGAAAGGTTTGAGGTAGGTATAAATAATACAAAGTGCATAAGATTATGTGACATAGGAGAATAAAATGATTAGATCCTTCCGATAAACATAAATCAAAAACCATACATAAAATATGCAGTTAGACAACTAAGCTATAAACAAATAGAAAACACAAAATCACATGAAAATGCACTTTGAAATTCTTTCCCTTTTAAGAGTAACAAAATTTTTACCTGTTTGATTACTTTCTGGGTCTTCTTCTTCATCTATTTCATTCTCCACATCAGTTGATTCTAATGAAGCAAAGAGAATTGACATTGATTATTAGGGTTACAAACACTGATTGACTATCATGGCTGGCAATAATGGTATAGCAGATTTTCCTGTGTCAGAGCGTCATTATGTCAGCTTGACAGAACTGTTCATTATGATGGGCTCTGAAAATAAATGGAGAAAAAAGAAGGATTTAAAAACTCCTCTCCGCCCAGTCTTGGCACAGTGTTAGTTATCAGCAGGGGTTTTCTGTGCCTGGGAAAGAGAAATCAGTGTGATGAATTAGCATCCCATTCATTGTATTTACAATTTTGGAGCCCAATTCCATAACACTTCATCAGCAAAGGCATAGTTAATCACAAGAATAGTTTCACTGACTGCAGAGGGACCACTTGTGTTAAGGCTTTAGACTGAGCTTTTGGCTTTAGCTCCCACAGGCCAAAGTCTGTGCTTACCATTCTGTTTGCACAACCAAAATATGTGGAGGGAGGAAAGAAGTTACTTTCCTCTCTCGTTTTGGAGTCAGTTTAATGCCATCACTATGTTACCAGCACCCTTCTTGGCACTGAGGACACCAGAAGATGATCAAGCAGTGTGTCCCGCCTCTTTCCTGGTACTGTCACTCTGGTGGCATATGATGAACCCCAGGAGATGGACTGTGTGATAAAAAGAGATTGTACAATCTTCTCACCCTGCAGTGAAATTGCCATGTAGCTGAAGTCTGTCATGTTACCCTCAAAAGGAAATTAGCTACAAAAGATGAGGAACACCCTCTATTATTGCTCTCAGCTGAGTTGCCAACTTGCTTGGCATAAGTTTATATTTCTAACGCTGAGGGTTCTCAGTTCCATTCCCTCTCCTACATTAAAGTCATTGCTTCATCTCCATACTGACGGACAGGGTTCAGTTGCTTGTGTTTATCTGGGGCCGCTGCTGCCAAATTACGTGCGGTATGCAATGTACATATGATCAGCAGTGACTGGAATAACTCAAGAGTGGCCAGAAATAAAAGGACTCAGCATCTCAGGAATAGCCTTGCTCAGATGCAGAAAAGGCCATGTTCTAACATTACTTCATGTCCCACGTGTCTGGGAGCTGGTGACTACAGCAAAGGAGTCACAGCAAACTCAGAATTACAGGACAGCAAAGGACAGAGCAGGGGTCATTCTGCCCTATCTGTGTATCCTGTAAGGGTTTGATACAGTTCAAATAGGCTTGGTAGTAAGTGACCTGAAAAAGGGTGAAGAAACAAAATTGGATTTTGAGCATTAGTTAAAACAAGGAAGAGCATTAGGAAAAGCAGAGAAATTTAGAGAGAGTATCAATCTAAAATATAGGGAGAAATGTGAGAATGTGAACATGCTGTGACTCATGCCAGCAGGATGACAGTTCTCATCCAAAATACTGCTGTTGCTGCCGTACTGAGGTGGGACCAGTGGAGCTGTGAATAAAACTATGGGCCAGATCAGGATGTTTTCAGTGCAAAACTTCCTATACAGTCAATAATTATCTCTTTCTCACAGATAAAACCAGCTATCAAAACAAAAATAAATCATATTTTGGATGAATTTCTGTATGTTCTTGCTATTCATACTTACTTCGGCAATCTTCTTGTGCTACGTGATTGTCAATTTTAATATCATCCACAGCAATTCCTCCAGTTCCTTTTCCAATTTCTCCCTCAATAACCACCTGGCAAAATAAGAATGTGCACATTGTTTCCCTGTTAATACACAATTGCAGCATTCAGGATATTTTAATTAGTTGTTAACACACATCTTCACTTGTCATGATGCCACATCTCCATGTACTTTGATTGTGGCCTGCCTATCTGCACTGTATGCCTTTACGAACTTATGTACGCAAATGTGAAGTTATATAATGTCATCACTTCATTAAAGACTTTTATTTCAACAGCAAAACTATGGCAAGGATGCAGTTTTGTGACAGATGAGAAATGATTTCTAAACTATTTATTTGGCTTTCGATAACAAATTCCTTGTATCTCTGTCATCTGAGACATCATGAAATATGCCACTATTATTACTGTCACAGCAACAGCACCTCATCTGTACGTATAAAACTGTCTGCATAAATCCTTCAGTGACATTTTCTGCTACAGTGTACAATACATGACCAGCAAAGTCTTGCTGGCCTCGGCTCTGTTAGTTCAGCCGGGAGCAGCCGAGCTCACCTGGTAGTGTTTCACCGACTTGTGAAGAAGAACGCGTCCTTCCTTCCAGCTGTTTGCCTGGTGCCCACTCAGGCTCCAGAGTACTTGGTCATATTCGTCCGGCTTTTGGTACCGCAGTTTGATCTTCAGGGTGCCGACATGTGCGCCGGACATGTGGTACCAGAAAGTCATGCAGTGGGCAGAGTTCTGCGAGTAAATCACGGGGCTCAGCAGTCGGGCGACTTTCCCTTTCTGGCTTTCGTCAGCTTGAGAGTAAATGAAATTGCCATCTCCTACTGTGACAGAAGGACTGTGTTAGGAATAGCCACTAGCTTTCATTTTATTTGCTTACCTAAGAAGCCATAACCACCCTGACCATTTTGCTTTCTTTTCATGCTGATGGGTCAAGCCTCACAACCAAGAGAATCAGAGGGCATTGGGAGCTCTAAGAAAGCTAATGTGCTCTAAGGAGAGTTTATTTCTTCTGGCAGCCTCCTTTGCTGTTCACTGGGATGCTTTGTGCCCAAAGGGACACGGTTTAGTGGTGGACTTGGCACTGCTAGGTTAGCAGTTGGACTTGATGATCCTAAAGGTCTTTTCCAACCTAAATGATTCTATGATTCTAGGAGAGTGAACTGTAGCAACATGTTCAATGCATTCCATCGACAAGGCATTTGCTTTTGCTCTGGGAAGGAGACAAAAACTTGTTTGGTGTGACAACGTATGTGCCATTAGTCAGCATGCACCTCCTGAAGAGAGCCAGCCCTAGTTCAGCAGGCTAGACAGAAATCCCCTGGGCCTACTCTACACTAATTGTGCAAAGAGCTATTTTTAATCTCTGTTTAAAGCAATATGTGCTCAAGAAGGCAACATGAGAATGGGAATAAAATACTGGAGGATAAAATAGCTTTGAACAGCCATGGTCAGAGATCAGGAACTGAGATCTAAACACTGCTAAATAGAGCCTGAGCATTGCCGCAAAGGGCCCCAGAGTTACTCCCTTGATTTCGGCAATAATACATTGGGATCTATATTTGTGAACTGTTTTCTGAAATATTAAGATTATGGCTGATATTTTCTGAAGAGCATAATGGATTTATACACCTTGAAATCTGAACACCTAATACCCTTAACTTAGAAAATTACTTGCTTAATCACACTGGGAGAGAAGCACATGGGCGTGTGATTAGTTTGGTAACAGAAATTGCTAAGAAAGATACTGACTACAGAGAAGTGCTTCTGATTTATACCAGCCGGGCACCCATTCCAGTCAGCTTTGGAACTGTTTCTTTGCAGAGAATAGTGGTGGATAAATATGAGTTCATCCTGGTGTGTGTAAGAATAAATTGCCTGTGTAACATACTTGCACAAAAGGATGGAGATAACAGTTACTGGCATTAGTATAAAGTTATTTTGAAAATAGGAAGGAGAAAAGTAATAATAAGTAATACTATTCCTCAAATGCTGAAATAAGTGTACATAACTGCTTAAATGAAAGAAAAGAAAAAAGAGGTAAAAAAAGGTGTTTTGGAAGGGTGACGTTTCATCAACATTGGTCTTTGCTTTTACATGATATTCTTGAATGTTATTCGAAATAGTGTATAACTGAGACATGCTGGATTGTAATGGTAGGGTTCTGCACCAACGAGGAAGGGAAGATGGGCATTGCCACACTGGGAAGTACACGAAGGACTGGGTAGCAAAAGGTGAACCAGGAACCAAGAGGGGTGGGCTAAATCCAGTGGTAGGAAGGAGTGGGCCTAACAAATGAGAAAGTCAAATATTTCTTCTAACATGAGGCAAAGACGTTTTCTTTGATTTGGATTTTTCTGTGGGCAGAGGTATCCTGGACAACATGCATGTGGAATTATCTGGTCTTTGAAACAATTTCATAGGGGAAGATGATGTTAAATTGCCAAAAAAATCTAGGCTTTTTTTTGCCTCTATGTTCCTTCCAACTTTGCTTCTGTGCAGAGGGTAGAACAATGTGTGTAAATCTCATCAAAGAATGGTGATAGGGAAATCCAAAGGGAGGAAAAATGGAAACTAATCACAGCATTAGGATGGCTGTCTCAGTTGGAAGACCTAAGTCTGGGCAGATTTAATCATAACATGTATAATTTGAAGTGACATGCAGCGTATCCTGCTGTCCTAACGCAATTGCTGTTGAAGATCACTTCTATGGCGTTTCATCAGCTTCATACAAGTGCAGCTGAGAGGAAGATATGCCTGGGAGTTGCTCACTGTGGTTCTTCCAATATATAGGGTGGCCTTGCTGTGTAGTGGTGACACTGAGGGGCTTGTTTGGCGTGGCAGTGCCATTCAGACTGCTCCTGGTCTGCCTTCACACCCACCCTGTGCCTGCTGGCAGGTGAATGGCAAACCTAGCAGGTGAAGGTGCCCTTTGATTTGAAGGAAAGTTTTGGAAAATACTGAAAGTTAGTGCAGTAAGGAGAAAAAGGGGCTGCCTGTAAGACCTAGTGAAGCTAGAGCTAATGTAACAAATAAGTCTTCTACACTAGCAGGGCCCAGTGGAAACAACAAAATCTCATTT
This sequence comes from Rhynochetos jubatus, assembly GCA_027574665.1. Lineage (NCBI taxonomy): Eukaryota > Metazoa > Chordata > Aves > Eurypygiformes > Rhynochetidae > Rhynochetos > Rhynochetos jubatus. The sequence goes on along the minus strand of CM050653.1, from coordinate 15,674,829 downwards.
GAAGAATATAATTTCTTCATCTCTGATTGAAGACAGGTTCAGTGTCTCTATAATCCTTGGTGGCAAAGTGCAGATAGCTCTCATTTCCAGAATATTATTGCAGTTCTGGGTCAGGAACTCTGTCTTCATTGTCTTAATTAGAGCTTTACTTATGCATGCCTTTTAGATTTTGTCAGTCTCTGGCTAACATAGCTTTTAACCTCCTTTCAATGTCAGATCCTACTGAGCCATTTCACTTTACATCAATTTTTCCACCATTACAGCCTTCACTTCAGCTAACTGCATTTAGTTAATTTGATGCCATTTATTTGTACAATGCCATTTATAGTCAAAGTATTATAAGTTTTTTTTTTTTCCCTGAAACTACTGTACTTGTCTTAAGATTCAATTGAAAGTGTCTCAGAATTTAAAAAGTCCAATTTTGTCTAATTTCCTTGTCATTCTCATTAGGCAATGGGGTTGCAGAAGTGGGAAGGGGGATTCATGTCAACACATTTGATTAATCTGCACGTATGCAACAGAGAACACTAAAGTGAGAGGCCGTTCAGGTCATGCAGTGCTTTCCCTTCTCCACTAGCCAGCAGCATATTTATTGCCTAATTATGCAGAGCCATGAGTTAGATACTACAAAATCAACCAATCAATTTCCCAGGGTGATATTTCTGGGAAAATTGTGTGTGAGCAAAGGAATGGCTATAATCTCCAGCTCCTGCTGGAGAGGTGGAGGGCATGGAAATATGTCCACCTGGGAAGTTTCACATAAAAAACCTTTCTGTGGTTGGCAGTCCCTGTAATTACAAACAGGAACCAAGTGAGGTTTGTTCACAATTGTATCACTTGATAAGTGACATTTGCAGAATATTTGGTCATTCAGGCTTTTTTTTTCTACCCTAGTTGAGTAGAAATACCCTCAGTGGTTATTCAAAGGCAAGTCAGGAGAAGGGAATATCTTCAATTCCTGATGACCATTTCCTGATAATAAATGATCTTTATCCCCCAATAGAAAGGATAATTATGGTCTGTTGTGACTGCATATAACGGGTCATGTTGTCTAGAGAATCATCTTTGTGAGTGTACATATTTTAGGTGTAATTCACTCTCCTCTGGTTTTGGGAGGCATGTTGGTATTAGCCAGAACAACCTCTTCCCATATAAAATGGCTAAATCATGAACTCATGGTTACCTGTGTGGTCTTGAATTGGCCCAGTTTTGCTGGTTAGGATTGCCCACTTTAAATCCACCTGGTTGTCATGCTCCCAGTGGCACAAAGTCTTTTGAGATCCCCAGCCAAAGGCACAGTTGAAGTTGTATAGTGGCAGCTCTGCAGGGAAAGAGGGAAAGGGAGGATTGAAATGTGATTATTAATTGCATAATGCAGATTTTGTACTTCAAAACCAGATATATGCATTTGACCATTAACAGAACCATTCTTACTTGAAACTCTGAGAAGCCATAGCAAGAGCAGCCCTGCTGGGAAACAGATCAAGAATATCTATTTCCAGTAAATGATGTGGTTGTTCCTTGCCTCTTTATGACCCATATTTTGGTATTTTTTTGTGGTTAGATTAATTCTGATTTGCCTGCATTAGCTGATAACTGTGCTGTGACATACATGACTCAAAAACAAAGCTCTGGCTTACTTATCAGATATATTTGGTAGTTGAAAGTATCTATTTGTACCATAACTGTGCAACATTCTGCAACAACTCACAGTAAGTTTTGGACATAAATAAGAAAGGGCAAAGACGCTAATGGAATGTCCTTGGCAAAAAAGGATTTCTGGTGAAATATATAGTACGTGGCTTCAGTAAGAAACTGATTTCAGCACCTTCCAGATAGTGAAGTAGGCCCACAAGATGGCAGCATTGAAATGGACAAATTGAGATGGAAAAGGGACAAATGTGGCTGATTGCCAAATGAACTCAAAATAAGCTTCAAAACAAGCTCCATGTAAAACAAGGGAAGTCTGGTATTATGGTCAGGATGAGATCATATCTTGTTTTTAGCTTCTTCTCAATTCTGCCCAAAGGTTTAATACATAGTAGCTTATTCTCTTCACTAAAACTTGGAATTTGAATGGAAAGATTATACACAGATAGCATATAAATCCCTTGCATTTCTTGTTTTCAGAAGCAGTTTGCAATCTTTTGGGCCTTTGTTCCTACCCCATTGGTATGAAGATTTACCTCACCTTGAGCAATGACAACTCCCAGTAGAGCAATACTCTTCCCACAGCAATGTGACCAAATCCTGAAGTCTTTTCTCAGGCATGACTCACTTCTTATTAAAGGAATAACTTAGGTTTGTTTTAATGAGATGCTTTGTGCAAGTATGTACTAAGAACAAAGACTCTCTGCTCCTATCAATATCAGCTCTGGTTGAAAAATTGTGTTCTTTTGCTGTCTTGACCATTAGTGAAAAAAGCCCAAACAAAATAACAAAAGAAGACAGGAAAGATAATGCAGCCCCTAGAATGTGTTTTGCTTATTGTGGGAAAATAAGGAAAAATATGGGAAATGTGTTGGGACCTGTGGCTGGCTGGACCTTTGAGGTGGAGCTCTTCCAGTCTGAAGAAGCAAAGACCTTCTCCACACAGTGAACTGCTCAGGGAAGACTGGAAAGGCTTTTGAACTCATGACCCAGATTTTAATGGAAAGTAAACTAGAATAAGCATTTTATCGACACAGAGAAAACCTCAGGTGAGTAGGTTGAGACAGAATGGATACAAAAAGGGTTCATCTATCATTCTCTTCTTGCCTGCTGTGTCCTTGTTTGGTGGTCCTGGATCCCACACACAATTTTAACTCATCTCACTGAATTCTTGCATTGCAGTCACTGTGTCCTCTCCTCTCCAGCCCCTTGAAAATTTCTTTCTGCCAGCAGAGAGGTCTGAGTGTATGGCAGCTCCTGGCCCTCTTCTCCTTCTGTCAGTGCCTTGGCTGTGCTGTGGCATCTCTCTGCACTGAGATTTCATTTTTTGCTCCTTCCTTTCATCTGCCCCATCCTGCCGGCCTCCCCCCTCCCTCCCGCTGGCCTCCAGGGGGGTCTGCTCCACATTGTCACGAATACCACATCCTACCTGGGAACAAATGAATTAAACAGATAATGTCTGGCACAGGAATCCAATGTGGAGAAAACATGTTTCTTGGAGGACCCTAACCCTTTCTAGGAAAGGGGCAAATCCTGGTGAATAATCTCTCTATGGGCTCAGAATGTAGAAGAAGCAGAGCTCAGTCTGTGCACATGTGGGTGCAGAAAGGCAATCCATTATGTTTTTCTTCAGTATATGTTTTTTGGTTTTCTTTTCTAGACAATGGAGGCCATGATCAAAGACATCTTGCCCAAAAGGGGACATCTGAAAATCAAGGGGAGTTTTTAAAGAAACAGAGTGACATTGAAATGAATTTAAGGGTTTTAAGTTAGTGAAAAATAGCCTTTCATTATCAAGGAGGCCTAGGGAGAGCGATATTGCATGGCTTTGACATCAGAGCCATGAAAAAGAACTTTGGAAAAGGTCTTAGAAAACGTAAAACAAAGTTAATCTTATTAATCCCAAAGGATTATATCATGCAAAGCTAGTGATAGCCTGTGTGGTATTCAAACCACAAGAAAGGAGAACAGTGGTAGATAGATCACATCAATCTGAAGATATCAGACAGCATAAATGAGCACATAGCACAAAGAGATTGAAAGGACTGGTATTATTCAACCCTGAATAAAAGTAAATAGCAGAAGACACAGGAGAAGTATGTAAATGGGTGAAGAATCCAGAGAAGGAATATTACAATATTCTGTTTTCTCCATTTCATAGCCTTAGAACTGTGAGATATCCAGTGAAGTTCAATGCGGATCAAAGGAAAAAATTTCTCATATGGTGTGAGCAATACTTGCTTCCCTCGAATGCTGCTAAGGCTGAACACAATTCAAAGAGAACTGGACACTGAAATGGATGAGGAAAATACCCAGAATTTAATTGTTAATACTAAAGTGCAGGGAGAGGCAAAAGCCTTTTGCTTGATGGTCTGAAGCCAGCTCTGAACACAGGGATTAGAAGGAAATTTTCAAAGCAAAGCTAAATTTCACAGCACCATCTAATAAAGAATTTCTTACACTTTCATTTGAAATATATAGTCCAGGAAATTGGCAAAAAGCCTAAGTCTGATATGCTTTGGCCATGCCTGTGTTCCTTGGCTTTGGTCTCACAGACAGCATGTTGTAGCATAAAAATGAACTTCTTTTCCATGCAGAAGTTAATGAGAAACCCCTGAAATTGAGCAGGATTTGACCAGTAACCTGTTCTCAGTTAGCTATTTCTTAGTAGGTTCCTGTTGTCTTCTTAAAAGTGATCATGTTAATATATTCCTTAGACAACCACAGCAATGTGATTGAAGGTCAAAGGCAAGGCATTTCAGAGTGCTCTTATTTTATGGGCTCTTTAAACATGTCATCTCTTATTGTCTATTCTTATGTCTCTTCCAATGCTTTTTCCAGGGACCCATAAAAAGAAAAAATAGACCTGCTAGCCAATTAATAACAGACACTTGTAGCATCAGGATAGGTTCATTAGTTGTACGGGCAACGGATCTGCCCCAGCAAGAGGCAGAATTGTTCAGTACTTGTATTAAAGGTCCCAGGGGGGCTGATACAGTAGCTCACAGTGACCTACAGGCAATCTGTCCTCTTCTTCGTCCTTGAAGTATAGCTTGGCAGCTCTGGTGGAAGGAAGGAAAGTAGGGATGAGCAGCATTTTGTGAGCTCGCCCATTCCCCTGCTAGGATAATTCTCCTGCCAATAGGTGATTGATCTTTGGGTTTGTGTGTATTGAGAGGATAAAGAAAACCAGCTATTATGTAACTAAATAGCAGCAGTTCAAATGAGAATCTGAGAGGGAGGTGTGACGAAATCCCATATGTCTTTTCAAAGTGTAGGGTACGTGATACTGAATTAAAACAGATTTATCCTCACAAAGAATAAACCAACAGCTGTACTTCTTGACCACATCTTGCTCACAGCTGGAACCATTACGGCACGCGAACAAGAAAGTAATTTGAAAATCTAGTCGAGTGAGTTTCTTGCAAGCTCATTAATCTTCAGTGGCCCACAGACTTTGACGTATTTTTATAACTCCCCCAACAAGAGGCAAGAAGGAGCATGATGGCATTAAAGATGCTATGAAAATTCTCTATAGGATGCTCTTGCCAAGGGGTAAATCAACACTGAAATGGGAAATTACAAACGTAATTTGGACCACTTCAAAGTGGTATATTGGGTCTGATTTGTATTTGCATTTCACCTGTTTATACCACTTACGCTGGCAGCACAGAATTACCTTAAATGATAGTAAATGATAATTTAACTGCTTTAATATCCCTTTATTGTTGCAAAGTTGTCCCACTGTAAATGAGAATCAGACCTATGCTACCTTTAAATGATTTCTTAGCATAGATTTTAACCTCAAGATTTCTTAGTTGTATTTTTCTGAAATAGCTATTACATGTGTGAAAAAAAGACACTTCTTGAAGAGTCTTCTTTACAAAGAACTGAGCTTACACACTGAGAGCAGATGATGTAAATGAACAGCTTGCTCTGTATGTAAATAGCTAAGAGTCAAGCATTTCAAATAGTCCTTTGGAATTAAAAAAGATGTGCTCAAAAAGACGAGATTTCATGAGTCTTAGGACCGGGGGCTGAAAGGTATTTACCTTGACAGATTTGTTAAAGGCATCTTTAAGTATGAGGAGGAAAGTAGATCCTCTCTTAAAAAAAAATCTAAACCTTTAAACATTTTTAGGAGTTTGAAATTACAATTCTTTGTTATTTTCTTATATTCAGCCCCCTTGAAATGAACTGTAAAAGTCTCCTTGATGGAAAGCTTGTTTATACGTGGAGGCTTTCCAGCTATTTGCTCTTAACTGTTTCCATAGTGTATGAAAGCTGGATGGAATAGGATAATCTCAGGCTTTGACACACACAAGCATGTTAGTCTGGGATAACAAGATTAGGGGTGTTTGCAGGCTTGAATGCAAACAGGAGGACAGCAGTTCATGGTGCTAGCACCTATTGCAGAAGTCTCTGCACCACGGCAGGTGCTACTACTGAGAGGACTGACAAACCTCTGTTCTAGTCACCGTGGCACAAGCTGCAGTGGCCAGCACCAGCACGGTGTAGCTCGTGCAGAGTCAACACTGGAACCTGCATCCTGTAACTGATCTGGAATAGCTCTTTGTCTTGGAGTTCACCACTTACCTCAAGGTGTCTTAGCATCTTAAGGTCAACCAGCCCTTAGAGGGAATAAAGGCTGAAGCTGAAGGCCCAGTCCTTGATGCATTACATTCCTACCTTGTTCAGCTTGATAATGGCTGAAAGAGCTGGAGTGCACTGGTCCTCAGCCAGCTGAGGGCTGGGGTGGGCCTGAACAGCTTTGTAACTTCAAGACCTGTTTAAACTACATTATTCGTGGCTGCCGTAGCAGACTCTCGTTCCCTGCTGCATGTTCTGATGTGCTTCATTGTGCCAGCTAGGTCCACCCGCGCCCCTTCAGCAGAAGGAAGTGCTTGCACCACCTTCGTGCCAGGAGGAGTTTCCCCATGTTGAGAAGAATTTCTGTCTGCCCCTTTTAGGGAGTCTTCTGGCTGGTTTTCAGTGAGGGATTATGAAGCAGCTGGAAACCTTTATGTCTTAAACTGGAGATTCTGGAAACCTTATTCTTATTTATTAGCGTCTGACTGATCTCTATCTGTGATCTTTGTAATGTGCTGCCATGTGGGAGCCTGGAGTTTGGGATGTGAACTTGTCCCTTCTTCCCCGGAAGGAAACAGTTCCTACCAGCACAATGCAGGGAAGTAACATTGGCATGCTCTGAAGGGAACCTCAGAAACTCCTTTAGCAGAGAAAAAATTTGGCTCATCACAGAGTAAGCAAAGGTGGCGCAGGAGGGAAGTAAGGAGAGAAAATGAGGATATCTTAATCTCTGGCAGAAACAGTCAGTCTGTTACTTGAGAGTCCCACCCAAGCCAAAGGGATTAAACACAGCCTGCAAACGCAACTGGCAATGGGGAGGAGGCAGGAAAACTGCATTGCACAGAGGAACTTAATGAATTTGCAATTTGTTTAAATGCAAGTAAATGAAAATTTAAAAAATCCTTAATTTCAGCAAAATAGAAAGCTAAAAGATCATTTCAGTCATAAAAAGTACCACGTTTTACTCTAAAAGCGCTGGAGAGCATCCTTTTTTCCTTTGCATCCCCCACCCCTTTCCGAACTGTGGGATCAGCAGCAGCCCTCCAGCCCTGCAGCAAGGCTGGCTGTGGAGAGCAGTGTGGAGAGGTGTCCCGTGAAGGCAGGCCAGCCTGCCGTCGTGCTTCTCACTCCACCAGTACTCCACAATCTCCCAGTGCTCATAAAGCAGGGCAGAGCTAGGAATAGTGTATGCTGACCAAGCCAGTTGGATGACCCTGGAGAAGAATTTTAAGGGGAATAAAAGCATTCACCCCTGCAATATCAGAACGCAGAGGCTGAGAGTGGGAACAACGTCTGAGATAAGTCAACTGTCTCTTAACCAGGTTGACACCATCAGTGTCCTTTAGGAAACTTTTGCATTATTACTCCCTTTTTTTTTCTTGAAGCAAAAGCAGATTGTGTCACATGGTTGAGGAAACAATGATAAACACTTAACCACCCTGTTAATAAATCACTTGCAAGACTGTGCCTGACTGTATTTTAATGGAGGAAATGGGAGTAACTGAAAACTGACCTCTTTACTGCTCCACGATTATTAATGCAAAGCATTTTAAACCGGTGCTCATAGTTTTTGGGGTTTGGGTTTTCTGCCCAAACCTATCCTCTCCTCCACTCCTAGTAAATTGTACAGGATATTAAAAAATGGTATGAAAGCTGTGGAAGCAGCAAACTAAGGATTTTAAAAGCTGCTAGTTATTGTATTGATTAAGTAAAACAGACCTGCTGCCAGTGACAACTTCTTTTTCCCTTTTCAAGTTCATGGTAGCAGTTTATGTAACCCCATTTTGAGAAAACTTGCTAGAAAACAATATTGTAAAACTGCCAGCTCCGTGGTGGAGAAAACTGGCAATCTTTGTCTTAGATTTGTAAAACCAGGGATATAAATAGTGAGTGGGCCTGTGTGGCTCTGTTTTTGTTTTCCTGGAGTTTGCAAACACACTTTGTGTCACTGACATGCCACATTTAAACAGAGTGCACAGTGTGATTAAGTTAGTTTAATTTTGTCAGCATTTGGCATTTGCTGATGCAGAAGGAAATCTTGTTCTCTGCTATGTCTACATGTGGATGAAAGGAATAAAATATTTACTGTACAGAGCTGAGAGACCAGATGCTTCTTTACTTCAGAGACTTTTAGGGAATGGGAAGTCAGGAAGTGCTGCAATTCATTATTTTGTCTCTGGTATGAAATGTGGGTATGGAATTTATTATGTTTTCAATAAGAAAAATCTTTTCTTTACCTGGTTGTAATGTATTGTCTATTACTGTTGGCTTTTCTGTATTCAGCACTGTAGTACCACCTGGAAAAGAAATTATGCATATCATGATACATGGGACACACCAAAGGACACAGCAGTCATTAGGAATATCCTATACATAAATCTGAATTATTACCGTCTTTATTAGACATGTAGATAACTGAGTACGTGCGTTTAAGCATGAAAATATGACATTAAAGATCCGGTTTCCTTTATCAAAAAAGAAAACAAGAACTCATCATTAAATAAAGCTCTATATCATTGGAGTCTATGCAAACACCACCTAATCAATCCTCACCATGCGCCTGTGGCCGTCCTTGTTTTATACACAATGCTTTGCTCCAAATCACATGGGAAGGCAGTGACTGATCTCTGTAGCATCTCCTAAGAGTCACCAGTTTGTGCATTCACCCATGCCATGTTGTTTCTCATATCAGGGACATGAGGTCCTCCAGCCCCTACCACATTGGATCCTCCCTGTTCCAATGCTGCCTTGTGAGATCAGCTCACAGGAGAGGTGCGTGGGAACTGACTGACTTTAGCCTATGGTCTAAGGCAGGTTTCACTTCTCAGAGTAGAAGGAATTAAGGACTTCCCCTTGCCGACTTCCTCAAGCAGATGAACAAGAGGTGAGTGGGGTCATGGCCCTCTCCTAAGCTCATTAATTGATATTTTTAAAATACTTGACTTTTTAAGGCAAGCCTCATATTGATAAAGGAAACAAAAAGTAAATTAGCACAATTATATCTGCACAGTGGGGTGCTGATTACCAGTCAATGGCTTTGCTTTTCTCCATCAAGCAAGTGCTTAAAGCATTATAGAAAGGATGACTATGATGACTTCCAATGAGAATGAATGCCCAAGCTACATCAGCTTTATGTTTGTGAGAATGATCTGATGGGAAATGCCATAAGCCACACAAATAGAGTAGCTCTGTATGGGGTCCAAATAGAGCAGGAAGGAATCTGGCCTACAGCACAATTACAGTTAATTGCAAGGGAGGCTTCATCGTGATACTCACATATGTGCAAGTGTCATCAGGGAAGTGACTCTGTCATACCCATGAGAATGTGGGTACCACACTCACATCAGGACTGGATAAAAGAGGGTAAGGCACTGAAGACATCCCCTCTGCACTGCTCTGCTTGTCTTAATGGGCCACAAGATTCAAATACTTCCCTTCTATGCATTTTGGGTGAAGAAATTCATGTTTACAATGAAATTATTGGTAAAATCACTACTGTGCATTTTAATGTTATAAGTAACTTCATATGTACAATACAGTGCTTCTACAATGTCCAGAACAACTGGGAATGCACCGCTCAGGGTTTCTAGGTGGTACAGTAATGAATTACACTAAAGCATCTGTGCTTCTGTAGAAGGGCAGTGCCATAATTTTCAATTTTAGCACTGAAGTAGGTTCAGTTCCCCAAAAGAGCTGCTGCTCAGGAAGGCTGGTGGCTGTTCCCTTGTCTTAGAGATTATAAACTGCTCCCTAAGCACAACCTGCAAAAATTGCCAGAGGGAGTTTTTTCTGCTCAGTAAGCTTTCCCTAAGGGACACGTGGGATGCAGTCCTGAGCTCCCTGAAGTGTAGAGACTAAGTGGGAACAGGGAAGGTGCTTGAACAGATCTGTCTCCTTCCCCTCACACAGCCTTCATCTATGTGAAATATGTCTCTCTCTATTGGGCTTTGCAAGCCAGCCCTCAGTGCAGGGCTTGCAGGAAGCCCCAGTGTTTCCTGACCTGGCTCCTTCCTTTCAGAAAAATAAATAAATTACAATGTTCAGTAACACTGAAAGCTTTCTGATCTACCTAAACACAATACAGACTATTTTATCAGACTCCCTACATGGCTATTTTCAAAAAGAATAAGATTCATCTGGGACACTGATTTGAAAAGCAGTGACAGTGACCGTGCAGCGTCTTTTCCACTCAAGAATTGTGTTTCAATTTATGATTTGCAACATGCATTTACAGGACACATTGGCAGAGCTCAGAAGGGTTTGATGCTGAAACTGCACTTTCATTTGTGTCTGGTGTCGTATGTTCTACTTGGCTGCTTCCAAAAAGCCAATCTCATACCTAAGGTTTCCCAATGTCCTCTTGGACAGCTATTGCCAGATTTTAGTGCTATTTTATATCATGGATATAAGAAGCAATAAACATTTATTAGACAAGCACACCAGGGAGCAGTGATGAAATAACTTGTGTCACTGTGTCCAAAAATAAACTCAATTACTGTAGATGTATAGATCTGCAACAGGAAGATCTCATCAAACAGGACCAGAGCTTTGTGGAGCAAGTGACCTCCAAGAAAAGATCAAAAACCTAGTGGTGCAGTGTCAGCTGCCTCAGAAGGACAGTGGTTCTGTGCAAAAGTGGGAGAATATGAAAACTAGCAAGCTTCCTCTGCTCCATATGCAGGCTATGTTATATCTCTCCCTCCTATCTTTTTGCTAGTGATGGCAGCTTGGAGAACATCAGCCCCTCTGTGGCTGTAATGCAGTGTTGGTGGGGAAGCTCATGGAAATATTTCTGGCAGTATATGTGTGAGTATGCTATGATGAAAGAAATCTGCTTTGTTTCTGTCTGGGAAAGGTTTGGAGCTGAAATCTGAGTCCTATACTAAACGTTAGGTATTGAAACTTATATGTATCTTGAACCTAAACAATATTTCATTTTGAGTTTTTCAGTCTCAGACAATAAACCTCAAAAGGTTTGTCCAGCTTTTTTCTAAATAAGAGAAAGTTTGATTAGGACACTTGATTAGACACAATTCCTGCTCAAAAAAAATGCCCTCTCTTCCAGCTAGTCACTATTATTTGCTTCAAAAATTACATAGCTGAGAAAACAATCAAAAGTATTGTCATATGTAAAAGGCAGATGTCTATGTTTTGACAGCACTGGCAATATGAACTGCATACCAATGTCCACTTATGTTGAGTGATTAAATCAGTGCAAACGTTTAGCTGGTAACTGGTGATGGATATGAGCTACAATGAAGCTGCAATGGAATGAGGATGGTTTCTGCACCTGTCAGTTGGTAGTCATCACCTGTGCCACTGTGACAGTTTGCCTGGTCATCATCGCACTCATCCACGGGTTTGCCTTCAGAAACGGTAGGGACAGCGGTAGGAGCTGAAACAAAATCCAGTCATTCAGTTAAAACGTGCTGGAGAATCGGCATGCAATTGGCAGCAACATTTTGACGAGCACCATATGCTGTCTTCATGTGTTCTATGTGAGGAAAGGAGCAATTCCACTTTGCAGGTTAGTTAGTACTTTTGTCAATGTGACAAATCTGTTCTGCACCAGGAGGGTGCCAAGAACTCTGCCATATCTGAGCGCAAGGGCTGACTGGAGCTGGGCAGCAAAGTCCCGGACTGTTGATTCACTGGCTGATGAGTGTTTGTTGTTTCTACCAACACAGAGTAAAAGCCTGGCAAGACAGAACGGGAGGCTTGGGGAGGGATAGAAAACCTGTGATTTTATTGCAGGCCAAAGTGCCTGTGCGTGGATCTGTACAGAGGAGCAGGCGAGGTGCATGCTAAAGGCGACGATTCTCCAGCAACCACCACATTGCTGAAGAAACCTCTCTGCAGAGCACATGTAAGAAAAGAAATGTCAGAGCAGAGTCCTGGTAACAGTGGCAGGAAGGCAGTGTGATGTAGAATCACTTTGTGCTCAATGAGGAGATCTGGAAGGAGTTTCTTTTGTTTTTGTTGCAGTTATAAATAAGACATCGGTGATGTCAGTCATCCCTCCCGGCCACCTGCCTGCTTCTCATTGGTGATGACTTTCCGGTAGCTGCTGCATAACCAGTAAAAGTCTGACCTTTGTTGTTACAGTTAAAAGCCTGAGATTTGTGCAAGGTGCCAGAAGATATATCTATACCCCGGTACCTGCAAAACATACCACATCTGGAAAATCAGAGTACAGATACTTGGTGTTATGTTTAGGTTCATGTTTTATGCTGCAAGTATATGGCTTAAGATAACTACTCTGGGAATGCAATCCAGGCTTTCGTCTGTTCTCACCTACTGTTATTTTCATTAGCAAAGTTTTACTCTCATTATAAGCTATGCAGTAATGCATCCCTTTCCTGGATACTTTTTTGCTCTTCTGCTGCTCCCAGAGCCTGCTGGCCACATAAGATCATATGCACTGACATCTCGGCCTGAAAATGTCAGGGGATGGTACTTTCTGAAGTAGCTATATTCTGGGATGAAATACGGCTCTTTAGGACCTCAACCTATGCTTTACAGGTACAGTCTAGCCCTAGTTAAAGAAACAGGTCTGTACCTATTATGAATTATGCAGAGCTTCTGTTCCCCATGTCTCTTAAAAAAACCCTTGGGGAGCTCCCTCTAGCTTTCTACATCGAGTTAAGTTTCTTATCTTGATCTTTGTGCCCCTGTATAGCCTCAAGCTTGCCTACATCTCTGCCATCCTTTCATATAAGCCCACTGGGATGCTTTGAGCACACAAAGCTTCTCCTTGCTCATTACTGCTGGAGAGCTGATTTTCACTCCTGTCTGTGCCTACCTCCATGTTTCTTTTCTGATCTCAACTCCTTTCCTGCTCGGTACATCTCAAGTGACTTCTCTTCATTCAACTCCATCCTGAAGATACAGTTATACAACAAAGTTTTCTTATTATGCTTCTCCCACAAGTAAATAGGAATTGACCTTAGGTATCCGTGGGTGACCTACAATGGAGCACCCTTCAAAAGTACACTATAGCAGCAAGACAAATGCGAGCAGAAGTGTCTCAGGGAAAAATTACTCTTGCTGCTGTCATTTGCCTAAAAGCAAAGGTGTTTTGCCTGGTCAGTCTACTTTTTTGGCTCCTGCATCTCACTGAGATATGTGTTCTAGTAGGTTGGTCCACAGACTCCCTTTTTGACAGGAGCCTAGGTGGCCACAGGAGCCCTGTGGCCAAAGGACTTGGCCCACAGGTTGTGAGTTTACATAAGGCAGGTGCTGGGTTTTCCTTTTTCTGAGCGAATAGCACAATGGTCTGAAGGAACTAAGTATTCCCACAGGAAATGAGGACTTCCTGCAGGAACTAAGAAGTATTTTCAACCTCCCCACTTTCCGGGCTAAGTAGAAAGCACACTTATTCAATCTGGCCTTCACTAAAAAACAACACAGAACTCATGAGTTCTCACAGCTAATGCCTCCCACCCTTCCGCCTCAGGGGAGAAATGGTGAGAAAGAAATGGAGTCAGAGCAGTCGGTTCCATTCATCCTGGGAGCCTGTTCAGCTACTTCTGTAAGAGGTACCCTATGAAACCCTGAGTAACATGGCTTGTTATTTTGTGTATTGTTAAGTTGTGTGGTTTATAAGCCATGCCACTATACCATCATCCATCAGATAAAATCATGACATTCATGTAGTGTTATCTGTAATTATCTATGAAGTTAAATAATTATTGTTTATATAACAAGAATCAAAGCTTGACTTCATGTCACAGTCCAAGGATAAATGTCTAAACTTTACTTTTCTTGGTCTTTCATCTCCTACATGATCTTGCAAAATTAAAGCTTGGTACGGAACAAAGATGGCCCCTCTGCCCCTCAAAAAGAAACAGCACAGATCTTGTCCAGCCAAGAAATCATTGCCCACAATAGCGTCTGGTGTAACTTTCACAACCTGTGAAGGAGCAAGGGACATAATTGCTATATCTAGTGCAAAGCTCCCTCTACATTCTCAGAAAAAATCTCTTCCAGGGTTGTATCAGGTTGTATCATGGTAACATAAAATATAAGTTCCTGTCTTTATTCTCTCCTAATAGCTTCTCGAAAGTATAATCATAAAGCTGCTTAAGGGAACAGAAAACCATGTGGTGAATATCACTGTGATTCAACAAAGGAATGGGAGAAAGAATAATATTTGTGCCGTGGGCATATTCAAGTATCTGCAGAGAAAGAACTGATTAGGCCAAGAAACAGCACTAATGGCAGTCACAGAAGCGAGAGTCCGACATGCTGCCTGTACAGACACAGCAGTGTTCAGCAGTAGTCCAAGTGGAGAACGTATTTATGAAAATAATAAAGTGCATTCATCTCTAGCAGAGCAATTACCTTCGAGTTCACAGCCCAGCAGCTCCATTCGCAGCCCCAGTCCTCCGTGCGTGGCTCTCTCAGGGTAGACACGGATAAATCTTGTCGATACAGGTTCAAAAGTCCGCAGTTCAGGCGTGTCATAGTTGGTGTTGCCTTCAAAAGTCTGCAAAGCACGACAAATGCTACTTGTTAAAAAAAAAAAAAGAAGCTATTTTCAACACTCATCTTTTCCCCTTCATTCCCTAGTCTTTGAATTAGATGAGCAGTAGGCCAGATTCTAACTGCTTAATAAGTGTCAGGCATTCCTCTCCTAAATGAGAAAGAATGGAAAATACATAGTTAAAGTTTCTCGGAAAACTAATGCATTTCATTTTTCATAAATTCAGTAGCAACCAATCCATCAGGGTCATAACAAGAGCTGAGTGTTTAATGAGACATGTTTTTAAATGACACTCTGATCTGGGGTTTAACTGGGTGACATTTTCAACACTTCTCAGGGAAAAAAAATGGCTGAGGTGAAGATCCTGTCACCTTTTAAGTGGTTACAATAATAATCTAACTATTCAAGAGAAAATTTCAATCTGATTTCCCCCAGTGACAGAGTTTCACAAGTTGTAGTTATTTCAAAAGGCATAAATTAAACTCCGGGAACAGTAGCTGCAAGAGTTCTTCCAGTGAGCCTGCTATTGAATAAGACTAAAAAGAAAGAAAGAGAAAGAAAGAAGAAAGCTGCTTCCTGACAAAACTGCAATATAATCTAACGGGCAAGGCTGTCCAGCAAATGTACATTTCGGACAGAAATCTCTTCTCCGAGTTGTACTCTGGGTTCTTCATTCATAATGCAGCTCTCAATGGCACTTGTTTGACACCTTCAACTTCTCTTGTGAGTGATCTTTTGCATATAGAATAAGTTATAATTTTTACTTATAGCAACACCTCGGATGCCTCCATGGAGGTGATTGGTCCTTAGAATGAATTAACTGTACAAAGAAGCAGTCCTTGCCATGAAGAGTTTATAACCCAAGATAGGCAAGAGGAGTTATTTTTACCCTATTTTATGGTAAAAAATTACTTTGGAATACAGAGAAATACTCTGAAGTACAAGACATGAAAACGTAGATAACAACAAGTAAAGTATTTTCAACTTTTCTATGAATTAGTTAAATGTCAAAACATTAAACAGCATGTTGGAACAGGAGTTCAAATTTGGGATAAGAAGTGCTAATTATAAGATACTTTCAACTCATAGCTGTGAAGCCTGAAGCCTTCTTCAGGAAGAATCCACCAGATGTCCTTCATTTTGGATAAGAACACAACCCAACCTGCATTGAACTCCTCCTATTGATCTGGGGGCAGATAAAACAGAGGCCATGGGAAAAGCTGGCTGCATTTCCCAAGGCATAAAACCAGCACAGGTAAAACTCAGTGTTGCTTGTATTTTTAGTGCAGTTGTAAAAGCCTTGCTTGTTTTTACTGTACACCTCTGTATTATGAAGCAATGGTACACCCCTTCTGTCCATTGGTGGGAGTGTCACAAAAGCCAGTAATGATGGGAGACTATGACCAACTAAATAAAAAAATGATTTCAACATTAATGCTTCTGCTCCTATTTCACAGAGGAGATTGTACCTCCAAGGTGGCTTCAAGGGACACTGGGTGGCCTGGTGTTCTGTCAGTGTGTGGAAGACAGTTGTCAAGAATTCATGTGTAGATAGCCTGTCAGATCTAATTAACATGCAATTACATATTATTATATTTGAATAGCAATAGTGCAAATGATCAGAAAAGCTACCTACCATATAAGAAAGAATGAATGCCATTTTGTGTGTAGAAAGTAGACAGACACATGTATCTGAGGAATCTTTGCTTCTTTTTTAATAGTAGTCTTAATAGCAACATATAATAAAGAAAAATGTTTTATAAAAGACATCACTACTGAAGTACTGACACATAGACATTAGAATTCAATAGGCATCTAGAATTATATTGAATCATAATTATATTGAATCATTGTCCTTTGTAGTGCAGAGCTGCTTGTGATTCAATTTCGACTGTTCATTTAAATGTGTACTGATATTCTTTGTGGTGGAGAAGAGAGGAGTATACAGGAAAACTTCACTTTGTGAGTGTCTTTTATACAGGCTATGTCACAAATTGCTCTACTTTGTTACAAAGATAAGTTATAATAAATAATAGTTAAACAAAAGAGAAGCTAAACTGGTAAGAGGAAAAAACTTCTTCCTGATATCTTTTAAAATCAAAATAAATACGGCAGAAAAATTTTAAAAGTTTGTTCTAAATGGCAGAATAGTCAGAAGTTTCTTGTACCAGAAAAGATGAGAGGAGGTGTAAAACCACAAAAAGTCATCAGTATGTAAATGGAAGGAGGAAAGAAGTATGAAAGACAAAGATGACTTTGTGGAGTAAGCTTGAGTAAGACTATGCAAAAGATGCAAATCGTATCTTGAAAATGGGGTACAGCATGGTTTTTGAAGGATTTGAGTGATGTTCATTCCTTTGGGTGCTTGAGCCATTAGGGTAAAGGGGGAACCTTTCTGCACATTCAAAAATAGCAGAAATTGGGTCAGCCACAGAGGAAAGAGTTATGATAGTCTTGGAGAAAGGAGCTGCAGGCATGGATGAGAAGATCATGTTGAGAAACAGGGTGATGTTTCATCCTTTGGATATATTCTGTTGTTATGTTTAGCTTGTCATTGCTCTTTCTTTTCCTAAAATGCAGTTGTTTGTTTATTGAAAGTCAAGACTTTAACCAAGTGAAACGATGTGTTTCATTTTATATAACAGGGCTGTTTCTAATCCACATTCCTGCTGTGACTCATTATAGCATGCTGTCCCATCCAGCTCCACTTACATTTAAAAATACTACATTCCAGTATTAACATTTTAAATCTCTCAGACTCACAAATCATAGGATTTATCTGATTCTCTTTAAAGAAAACTTGTGCTTTGGAAGAAAGTTTATTAAATGTCTTGAATTTTTGGGAACGTTTATAATTATGCCACAAGAGATTTGAATTCCAGCCCTCTCCATTCCATTAATCTTGAAAGTTAATTTCTGGTAGTGATGAAAGCTGAGGATGGGCTCAATGCATTAGTTAGCAGACTAGTTTTCTTGTCAAACTGCTAACTTCTGACAATGATGGCAAGTGCTTGTATTAGAAAACAGAAAGCCATGCAGCAGACGGCGCACTGCTTTGAAAGCATATGGCATTATTTTTTTCCTTCGTTGAGCCACAGTGTAGAAGTACATGTCAAAACAACATCTATTTTAGAAAGAAAATGGTTAGATCCCATTGTTGATTTACACTCTCTTCACACTTTATGATGAAGTCAAAACTCATGGTAACAAGAGAAAGGAGCTGACTGCAAAGGCTGAATTCATTTAGTTTTAATCCCCAAAACAAATGATGAAAAGTGATGAGAAGTGAGAAAATGCAGACATATTCAGTGAGATTAAAACAGGAGAGAATGAAGTCCAATATTTACCAAATGTGCCTGGAAAAGCTACATCCATGGGCCCACTCAACTTTTCCTTTAAGGAAACACAGGTTTGTCCAATGGATGAGTCTATATAGCAAAACAGCTTTTACATCTAATTTTCAGGCTAACACAGCTGAGATACAGAGCAACTCTCAGGATTCCCATCTGCCAACTACCACACCTGTTTGCCTTTTGAGGGCACAATTTTGGTATCTGATATATCTGATATATCCCTGATCACCCCAGTACTGCAGCCCCAGTTCCTGAACAGGACTGTGTGCCCAATGTTTTCCTCAAGGAACAGGGTAGGAGGACTGAAAAAGGGTTATGCTTCTCGAGGCAAAAAAGCACTTTGTGAACAATGATAACAAAATGGGATAGAAGACCTAATTAATGGGATTTGGGGTAAATAAACTAAATAGTCGTGACCTGAAAAGCCTACATTCAAAGACAAACCAAAGTAGGTACTTTTCCAGAAACCTTTCTGAGCCACACACTTTCTTTTCCTTGACATCTAAGCCAGCATGTCATTTGTCAGTCCTCTGTAAATGTCTTGCAGGTTCTGCTTGCACCTATGAACCAGTTGCCCTTTTTTCCCAAGCAACCTCCAAGATGCTTCACTTGTGATAGTATGATAGCACATTTCACTTAGGATGGGCTCACACGTCAAAACTGGCATCATTTTCTTAGAACGGGACTAGGATCAAACCATTCCAGAGAGCCTGTGAAGCTCTCAGAGCAGTCTACAGGGAGTTCAGAAATCCAACAGGTGCCCCCTTGAGTTAAATAAAACCATGCTCATTCTACAGCTCAGACAAGAAAGAAGCAAAGGAAAAGTAATTCAGTGTCTCAAG
This sequence comes from Rhynochetos jubatus, assembly GCA_027574665.1. NCBI lineage: Eukaryota > Metazoa > Chordata > Aves > Eurypygiformes > Rhynochetidae > Rhynochetos > Rhynochetos jubatus. The sequence goes on along the minus strand of CM050653.1, from coordinate 15,655,909 downwards.
TAAGTTCGTTCACCATCAGCGGAAAAACTGCAGCAGAAACTCTACTTTTCTGGCAGTGTTGCATTATTACTGCCGCAGGGGATTTTGCAGTAACCTAGGGGCCACAGAGGCACACCACCCTTGTCAGAAATCAAGCCTGAGCTAGCTGTTGAATAAACAAAACCTCTGCAGAAGAGGCAGATATCCTAAGGTCAGCTCCTGCCCTCAGGCATGGGATGGTACCCACAGCATCCCTTCAGGGTTGCTGCCCTACGAATCCTCTTGCTTGGCTTCATCCCATCTGTGTGCCTTTTCTAAGGTCAGAGATAGATGTGTACAAATTTAATGCAAACTTTTTTTTAAATGCATCTTTCTTCTAGTGCAGAGCTTTCCTCCTTACCTTTATCTTTTTCTTGCTGGAATCCATGATCAATTTCCAATCTGATCCATTGTTGCTGTAGCCAATTTTGAATTTTTTCATGAATACTTTGTTTTCTCGGTGCTTTCCTCCTTGGACAATTATGCCCCTCACTTTTTTTTCTTCACCAAGGTCTATCTGTAGCCATTCATTTGTATATGGATGGGTAGTTGGTGGAAGCGCCCAACCTGAACGGCTTGTTATGAGGCGAGCGTTTTCTGGGATCCAGTTTCGATCAACTTGAGTAGACGCAGTAATCTGAGAGTCAGGAATGAGCCCAGACACCATACCCAGCATCCCAGAGCAAGGATAGTCTACAGAGAAAAAAACCCCAACAAATAAATTAAATAGTTAATCTGAACAAGCACCAAAACAGAAACAGGACATATCATTCATCTCAACTATCATAAGCAATTTCTCCTTTCTTTCTTATATACAAAATAATCTCACTGGATTTGTATATAATTTTCATTTGTTCAAACTTACACATCCTAGTTTTGGCAGGAAGTACCAAAATACCACAAGTATTTCTGGCTTGATGAGAACCAAAAGGATCAGAAAATCCTATTCTATTCTTGTTTTCCATTCTTCTTGCTAAGGCAAAGAGTGCAGGGTCACATCTGAATTTGTGACTATGTCCCTAGAGAAAACTTCCAAAATCAGCCAAAACCTGGTTGCAGGTTACTTAATTTTGGTGATACTGGAAATGGAAATCTTTTATACCTTCTGTAAAATAAAATACATTGTCATACTTGAGATTTTCCTATTGTATTTCTTTCTTCTCTCAGGACACAGAAGCTAAATAGTTGCTCCTTTCATGGTCCCAGAAAAATATGTACTAGAAGAAGGAAAAGCTGCTAACAAAGAATGAAAATTTCCAATATAGAATGTGACATCAGTTCTGCAGATACTACCTTTATCTAATCTGAAAATGTTTCATAGAATGACCTGGAATTCTATAACATAGTAATCAGTCAACTTATCTTTCTGCTGTATAGAAACCAGTTCTAAGAAACATTTTCAAGACTTGAGAATTAGTGTCAAGGAACTGTATTGAGTGCTATAAAATGGTACTAGTTTTTTTTTCGAAACTTCAGTTTTGTAAAAAATATGAAATCATTGACATTTTCTTTAATCTATAACTTGTTGCATTTTTACTTTACATCTAAAAATACAAAATAGATCTTTTTACATAAAAAGATAGAATTTTACATAAAAAATAGAAATCTTAAAACTAGAAAAAAAGGACTAAAATAAATCCTGCTTGTGCTGTTTTGTTGTGGGTTTGGTGTTTATGGTTTGCTTTTGTTTTTTTTTTTTTTCAAGACAGTATTTTGACCATAATGAATGCCTTTTGCTGTTACTTCAGAAAACACTTTGGACAGTTATTTTGGTAGTTAGCTGTGTGATATAAAGGAGTTACATTTCAATACAGGTCATTGATGATAGGAACCTGACTATATATGTCTAATTGCTTGAATAGGCTTCAGATCTAAGTGTTTATACCTTGCAATGTTTTTAAACCATGTTACGTATGTATGTTTGTTCCTTGGGAAACCTGCTGAGAACTACCTTCAAATCACAGGCATGAGGAAGAGGGACTGGAGATTAGGAAAAAGATGGAAATTTGCAAAATATCTGTGTATCTCAGGTGTTTTGCATGAAGCTGTAAAATAATGGCGAGAAAAGTAATTAAACCTTATTTGGTTTTCACTTCTTAAAGCTGAACACCTAAAAGATAATGCCAGAACAACATTCGGATACCACTGGATGTCTGGGTTGTCACGTTCTATTTTCTCTATGGGTTGTTTTTGGTTTTTTAACATTTCTGCATTCAGTCCACAGTGGAAATAGTGAAGGTGCATTTCACGCATAAAAATAAAATCCACAGCATAGGCACAATAAACTACCTTGTCTTGAAACGCCTTTCCATGACCTACCTGTTATCTTGCAGCCATAAACTTCAAATCGCAGCGATACTCCATTTTCCCAAGACACAGGTCTAATTCGCACAAACCGTGTTAAAACTGGTTTGGCAAAAGGTCTGTAAACAACCTCAGTGGGATTGCTATTCCCTTGAAACACCTTTGTGTGGAAAGAAAAAGTATATATTGGTTAGGCTTTCTCTTAAATGTTGTTTATAATTCTATGTTTTACACATAGTTACGATACAAGGTCTAACCAGAGTTATTTTTGGAGTGGGGTGAGACAAAAGACTTACATGGGGAACAGTTTCATTAAACTCCTAGCATGATTGTTGCAGACAGATAAACTTTCCTCGGGCAGGAAGAAAGAAGATGTAAGGTAATGTTCCAAACAAATACTTGCCAGCTGCAGAGCCCCATAACACACCATAACGCTGCAGAGCCGACCAGGAGAGCTCAGGGCTGCCTGGAAAGCAGGAGCTCACCTGAGTGCAGCAAGAGTCTGTCCACTCCATGCCTTTTTTGAGGTGTTTCTAAAGCCCATATCTACATGCAGGAATGACATACAGTGGTCTTTGCCACCCAAGGACTGTCATGTCCCGGAATAATACTTCAGTGCCCCATTAGGGCAGATTTACCCTTCATACACTTGTAGAATGATGCAAAAAGCTACAGAACCTCAGACTCAAATTAAAGGTTTGGATTTCAATTACTTAAAAATCCTATATGGAGTTAGGATAAAAACATGTATTATTTTGCTGTCCTTGGGCTTAAGTGTTTTGCAGAGTGTATCACGCAAACCTTGCTCTATTAACCTTCCATTTTTAAACCCTTTTTAACAAATGCTCAGACTTTCTTTCTCCTTGTATACTGAGATGGAAATCTATTTAAAATCTATATATCAGGCTCTAAGATTTTGTCCCTGTCCCCTGAGGCTAACAGTCAAGTTAGATGAACAATGAGACTTCCAGAAGAAGGGACAGGATTGTGCTGTGCTTTCATCTCGAGGATTCTGCAGACATGCTCCTTCCTAGCAGAGCTGAAACCTTGCAATGTTCTAGTCCAAAGAAGGTGATTCAGTTTCCTGCTTCTTCCTCACGTAGAGAGGACCAATTTCCTGTTGTTTTCCATGGATACAAACCCCTCTCCTTTTATGGGAGATTCTCCCATTTCTTACACACACTGTCTACTTTCCTGTTTGTTACTTTCAGTAACTGCACTGATTTGGAGAGGAGGCCAGCAGCACACAGCTGTTAACTCATCAGGCTCGGTTATATTTCAAGAAATTTAATATAGGAGATTCATTATCCAGCAAGAGATTTTAAATGGAGCTACATTTCTGTTCATCAACTTTTTCTCTGTGGAAGGGCCTGCTGTATTTTTCTCAGGTTCTGCCTCCAACAGAGGAAATGAGTCTTTTCTCAAAAGCACATCAACTCTTTATATGTGGCTAGTGCAACATTTGTGCAAGGCTGCCTTGATCTGTGACTGCCTGCTTTTGTTGTTTCTTCAGTAGCCAAGACTCCTTAAGTTTACACTTGAATAAAGATAGCAGTAGATTTTTCTTGTCCTGATCAACGGCAAAACATTGCCAGTTTAGAATTCTGATTGTTTTATAAGCCCTTTGAACGAGTAAGACAGGTTTAGGAACTGTTCTTAGTAATTAAGGACAGCAAGTACAATAGAAACTAATGTAAAATACAGTCTTGGAGAGTTTACAAATTGACGTTGGTAATGAAAATCAGGCATGGTCTGTTTTTGAAAGAGGCATTTGTTCAGATTACTGGAACCAGAGCCAGGAAACCCTGTGTCTTGTACCAGCCACAACGCTGACTTTGGGCAAGTCCGTTATTGTACCTTTATAGATCATTACACAGTGCCCACATTGTGGCATTTGACCTTCTAAAGTTCCTTCTCCGTAAAACTAGGATAACGCCTGTCAAAGAGAATCTTTCAGGGTTCATTTTTCATTGTTTTGCTAAGTGCTTCAAAGAAGAAAGATGTATGTGTTAAAACTGCTACCGTTTTGATTAGATAAATGTAGTGGACTTGGCATTGCACTTACAGATGAACCAGGGACAAACCAGGAAGAGCTAGATATTGTTACACAGAGTTTAATATTACATAGCTCTTCTGAGCCCTCACACAAGGGTCACAAAAAGGCTATTTTGAAGGGAGGTACTATAAAACCTTTCCAGTTGCATCAGCCCCTGTCAGTCTCTGGGGATGCTGCTCCTGGGCACATCCTGAGCATGTTGGGAAGGGAGGCACAGCCTCACTGGGACTATTCATGTGGGAGTTGGAGCAGAATTGACTTCTCAGTAATGAGCTTTATGCTCATGGTAGCGCATAATGAAGATTTTTCTTATGGGTGTCTAAAGCTGTTTCATTGGGAGGTCACAGAGAGCAAATCTGCTGATAAATGGAAAGGTGATAAAAATCTATAAGGATGGAAAGATATGCCTAATTATCTGTCTGCATGACCCCCATCACTGAGATGCTTGGAAGTCTAACACACTACTAATGACTTGTTAGCACCTCTGCAAGACAGCGTGTCTATGAAGAGGGAGCTGAGGCACTGACACGCTGCATAACCAGAGCCTCACTGAAGATAAGGGACCTACTACTTTTTTAAAAGGTTCCCCCTAATGTTTTTCTCAAGGTCACATAGAAGATCACTGGCAGACTGGGAAACAGCAGTACACTCCAGGGAAAAGACCCAAATCATTCATATTATGATGGGTACAACTGGCGGGGCAGTACCTTGCACCCTTTTCTAGGCTCTAGGTTTTGAATAAACAATTTCTATGGCCCATTACTACTGAGAAAATAGTAACTATCTTTTGGATTTGGGATACTGTTAACCCTGATCATGCTGAGTAAACCTGTGATACCTTATTCCTCTTTTTTGAACAACTAATAGTAACCAAACAGTTCAACGGCCTGTTTCTGGCTGGATAGAGCTAAAAGAGAAAAGACTTACAACGGGCTTATTTCCCTCCTTCAGTGTAATCCAGTCCTCTCCATTGGAGCTGACATCTACGCGGTATGTTTTCAGATAATATTCTTTCTTTGTTTCTTTTGAGATGGCTCCTTGGGTCCCAATTCCAGAAACAAAACGAAGAAGGCCTAGATCTACCTGTAGAAAGGAATGAATTGGGACGTGAGGACAGAACATAACAGTACTGCAGAAATGACATCCCCTCTCTACCCCCATGTTTTACAGAGTTAATAAGGATTTTATATAAAAGAAATTGCAGCATATTGTTGATAATAACATAGCCATATTCTTTTTTGTAAACAGTGTCATCACAGGATAATAAAACATTTGCCTAATAGCCCAGGAGGGCTATTCACATGCCAGAGAATTATTGTTCTCTACGTGAGAGGAACCAGAGACCCCATCAGTGCAAGTGGGAACCATCAGACTGCAGATAAGTTGCTAGAGAAGTTCCTCAAGGACCAGCCTGGTGAGCAATCTTACTTAATACTTTCATTAACTACCTTACATAGACAATGAAAATCGCGGAGGACACAAAGCTGCAAGGCACTGTCAATACAGAGGAGAGTCATGCAGCGAGAACTGAATGACCCTGAGGGCTGGAGTATTAGAAATGGGATGAAATGTAATAGTACCGTATCGAAGTCACGCACTTAGGGAATGATAACAAGAATTCTGCTAAACCACGGAGCTCGTCACTTGCAAACAGAGGAGGAGAAAGGAATCCTGTTGTGTATTAGTTAGTCACAAGATAATTAAGAATCACTGTGTGATTTTGCTGGGGGAAAAGGCAAATGAGTTGCTGGTACCATATGATGTATTTGAAGAAAACATAAAGAAGCATTAACTCAAGCGCAGTAATTCTGTTCCAACTGTCAAATGTAGTGAACTTCACTCATTAGAAAATAATGGCATCTTGAACTTGCTGGAGAAACGAGTACTATGGTGTGCACATGAATTCATGTCAGAGGCCTTCTGTTTTCTTCGGTCATTCTGTGTCTTTCTCCTTCTCTCATGAAGTTACATTGAAACCAAAGGGACAAATGATTTAGGTTCATCTTTCCTTCCCCAAGTTATTTATCCAGATCTGTTTCCTCATCTAGTTCACCATGTGGCATCACTGAAGATGTATTGGCATAGCTGGAAGGAGTATGTAGCATACAGGAGTGTGGCTACTGAAGTAATTTCTGCTGGCAAAAGAAACCTTTGTCCTGGTGCACATGTCCAGACAACAAATGGCTGGAAATAAGGCATGAAACTTTCTCACAGCAAAGTTGGTGACCACAGCTTTGAAACACCTGCCATTTCTTTACAACTTCTCTTTAACCATAACAACAAACCAATTAAAATCAAATTCATCACCCTTTTTCTCTGCAGCTAGAACCTTCTCTTTGTTTCCTAAAGTAAAATATTTAATTTCAATATAAAATGACACTATTTACAAAATATTAATCAGAGTAATTTATTCCCCTAAGTTTCAGCTGTCCAGACTTCAGTAGAAGAATAATAGGTTGAATTAAACCTTCTCAAGTGAATGTCCCATGAATGTCTCAGGCTTTTTAATTATTTCCAAAGTACGCAGGATGCAGAATATATGTCCCCAATGTCCCACAGGCATCCTTTTTCCTGGATGTATGTCATATATCCAAAGGCGCTGGAGCGGTTAAGTCAACATGCTCTGCATTCTCTGTCGAAAGGCTGAAGGAAGCGCTATTGAGGACAGACTGGCTGCTCTCTCAATGCCCATGTCATATGCAAGGCATTTTGAAATCTTCCAACATAAGAATAGAAGCCTTGTGTGCGACAGATAGAACTGGCTTTCAGGGCAAAGCCCCTGCCGCTGCCCCAGTGTTTAAGGCTGGTAAAGCCTATATGTAACATTTTAGCCCTTGTCTTTTGGGGTGAAATACTGCAACATTTTGTTTTGTCGGGATAAAAAATTCAGTCTTAAAAAAAATAAAAAAATCTCAGCACCACCTTACAAAAACAATCAAGTGATTTAAAGTAACTAGAGAGTCTCAGATGTTAGATTGTTGCAATCTGAAAGTTAATGGGGGAATTTGGGCATCATTGCGCTGAGCAATCTCAGCTTAACTTCAAATGCTCTCCAAACTGTACTCTGCTGATTGTAAAGTGTGCTGCACTGAGTTATGTCCAATACCACATTCACTTCCAGGCTGAAGTGCACTTGAAAATCTGGAAGTCTGAGGGAGTGCAGAGCTAAGTTATTTAAATGATCTGCTTCTCTCACAATTTGAAACAGCTCTTCAGTTTTGAAATGATTAGGGTCCCAAGCCTGTACCGTTCCAACTGATTTGAAATTATTCTAGTAGGGGCTTTTTAATATACACTAAGTACTTCATTGTGAATAAAGTCAAGCAATGGCCTACTACAAGAGTTCTAGGTATTTGAAGCCAAGTCAAAATTTAACATCGGGGGTGTAGGAGAAGGTTTGTTTAGTTCATGCCTGAGGTAACAATTACAGTTACCAGTCACTGACCATTTGGTCTTGTCCCATCAAAGAACTTCAGGTGCCCAAATTTTGCTCAGTCCCAAATGCCAGTATTCAATATATGTCCTTAACTCTCGGGGCACTGAATATCCTACAGCATCTATCCCACTGCCCTGAAGTGAGTCCTAAACACGCAAAGGATTTAAACATCACCTTCGTGTGTAAAACCTGGCAGAATCCAAAAGGTAGGCAGAAATTCTCCTGCCAGAATTTAACAGCTCACTAGGAGAGAGAATCTGGGAAAGCCTCTGATTTATTGCCTAAGGGCCAGGAAGAGGCAACTTCATTAGCGATCCTGGCTCCAGTAACTGTGTAATACAAGTACAGGAGGAGGGGGGCATCTCTTGTCATTAGGGAGAACATTTCTTCACATAGATGTTCTCTCTCTGGATCAGCAAATCTTTACGTACTTCTTGAAAACTGGAAGTATGTCAACAGCAGTCCTCTCCTGGAGCACCCGGAGACTGTTGGCTGGAGTGTTCAGCTGCGTGCCACAGCTCTAAACTCCTTGCAAAAGCAAGCTGTAAGCCCCGACCTGCCACATGCCAGTGGGTGTTTGCTCACAAGCTGACAGAGGAAAAAAACCAAAACCTTTCTCCATCAGTGTTTTGTGAGAAAGGAGCAGTGCAAACAAGAAAGGTGGGGTTAAGCAGCAGAGAAGCAGAAGGGTTGGAGTGTTTAAGTACTAACTCTTGTCTCAGTCAAGGAGAGAGGTAGAGCTGAAGGCATTTTCTTCCCTTTGACAGTTTGCTGCAGTGGCCTCTGGAGGAATTGCTCCTCTCCAGGTGCGTGCAAACAGAATTGCAACACTGAGCACCCCTCTGTGGTGCCTAAGTATGTGTGTAAATCAAGCTCTAAATTTACCAATATTCTTCTCAAAGTGAGGGGACAGAAATAAATTATGTAGAAGACTACACTGGAAACTGTGTGACACACCTTAAGGGGCTGTTAAGCTCACCTTCATTAATCACCTTGTGATGTATTTTGTTTTCTTTCTAATGTCTATAAAATCTTCTATAAAATGAAAACTGTGCATAAAATATACATTCTAAATGTCACAGGGACTGCTTGGAGCTGATGTTCAACCATATTAACTGCTATTAACAACTGGAACCTGAAGATACCAAGTGGTAAGACACAGCTCTTCTGTACTATGCTCTCTAGAGGAACTGTTGCACAGGACAGCAGCTCTAGTACAGCCATGTCACCACACAGGTCGGAGTTCTCATAGTTTCCAGCTATCTGTGTAATTTCCAGTCACCTTAGTATGTTCTCTCCACAGAGGTCTCCAAGTGTTAACATGACCCATTTTTCTTAGATCTAGTCTTCTCCGTCTGAGATAGTAATACAAATCTTTAATAACTAGCTTTTTGGTTTGGGCTTCTTGTCCTTTTCTGTTTCAAGGACTTGTGTTTCAAGTTAAAATGAACTGTGGAGAGAGGTGGTGATGAAAAACAGTACTTTTGAAGATGAACATCAAATGCATTTCCCTGCAATTATTTGACATTTAACTTTCTGCACGTATGATAAACAAACATCTGGTATTTATTTTAGAGGATGCAAGTGATTTTGTAAGTTATTGCATGCTGTATGGCTGTGATCCGAGATAGACAGCTGTCTCCAAACCTGAAATCATGACATTTCTTTTCCATGACCAGTTTTAGCCTTGACTCACTGCAATACGTTGCTAGCTCTTTTTTCAAATGTTGTTCACTTTCATTCAGATTAAAAAGCATATCTCTTCTGGAAAACCAATCTTAGGGCCTTATCCAAACCCACAACCTTTGCTAATTGCCTGTGTTGCAATGTGACTGCCTTTATTGGTAAGTACGAGCCTGGGAGCAGACTTGCTATAGGAATTGGGTCTTAACTTACAAGAAATGAGGAGTATCTCAAGTGTGCATTTTTTTCTAGGAGAGAAATGTTCATGTAAAAAAAGCTCCTGTTGTTCCTACTTCTACAGTCAATTTCTTTCCCTTGAAAGCATATTGCAAGATGCTAGCTGTTTCTACATAGTAATTACTTCCTCTCTATTTATTCTGCAGTGTCTTTTAGCATCCAGAAAAAATATTTTTATTGCTGTCTTACTGTCTCCAAAAAATATGGGTGGGTGACACATTTTTAAGACATAGATATGCAAGGGGTGGCATACGTATTTTATTAGAGGCCAGTTAAGGCGAAGGAAAAAGAATAACATTGAGCTTTGCACAATATATCATGTAGCAAATCTTAGCAAACTGCTGGGTAAGGAACAACATACAACATACAACATACACAACTTGAAATGAATATTGCTGCTTCCTGTTGTCATACATAACCATGTACTTGTATGGAAGACCTTATTTCCAGAATGAAAATCTGCCTTGCTAAATAAAATACAGTCACTGAGGGAGCTGTTGCAAGGGAGCAGTTTTACCAGCTTTTAACACTCCTACTGTAGGTCTGTTCAACAGCCTGAGAAAATAAAGGACAAAGTGCTGGAGTTTGATTAACAACAGGAAGCTTTTTGTTGTGGGCATCTCTTGTGGCTTGAAAAGCTGTATAATCCATCACTTGACACAACATACCAAAGTAAATATTTTTAGAGAACTGTGTCATTTCCCTAGATAGCATACAGTGCTCTGGGTCAGATTAACTGTGTGACGCTTCACTGTTCTTCTGTCAAATATTTAATTAAGCAAGAGTTGATCTTTTGCATTAGGTGTTGCTGTTGATTTGACCAATCATGCTCTTCCATGATGTAAACACAATTTCTTTATTTATTGAGCTTTAAGTAAAGAAGAATATAATGGCACAGGCTTCAGTAGAAATTCTGAAAATAGTTTCATTAATTTGGCTGGAAAATTACTTCCAAAAGACTTTGTCCTTGAAATGAGTAGTCATTACAAGAGCACAACTGCTTGATTAATGATAGGGTGTAAATGTTCATTCTGGGTTTAAGTGAAAATAGTTACGGCTGTAAACCATCTCAGATCGTTTTGCAAAATTCTCAGTGATATTTGTGGCAGCTCCATAAGGAAAGTTAGGAGAAAATATTGTTGTTAGTAAGATGTCTCCTGAGTCACTGAAGACTCTCTCATTGACCTTGACAGCAACATCCTGAAAGCCCCAGAAGAGAAAGCAGCTAATCACATGCTCAACTTCTAGTCTGTGCCTAACAACTGTCCTCAGTCAGTATGCTTTGCTGAAGTGATGCTTATGTGACTTGGCAAAAATGGGGGAGCATGAAAGAGAAGATGAGCAAACATTCATGCCAAAGAAATAGGAATTCTTGGCAGCAAAAAGGAAATGAACTTTCTTTAGCAGTTGACATATTCCTCACAGTCTTCACCTTCTGTGCAAACCCTTTTCTGCAGCAGATAAAATGGAAGTGTATAGATTCTCCCAAGTGAAAAGAAAGAATAGGCTCAAAGGGTGCTATCACATTGAGATACTGGTGCTGGGATTGCAGTACTGAGTACAGTAATTTATTTTAGAGGCAGATCAGCCAGTTTCTACAAGAGAAAATTTAAGATAATGATGAAAAAGTATGACTGATGAACATAAGAGAACTTCAGTTATCATTATGGGGTTGGTTTGAGAAGGAAAAGATGCAGAGAGTATAAGAAAAATGAAATCCAGAAACAAAAAGGAAAAAAGAAAAGAAAAAATGAAAGAAAAGGGCTCTGTGTCTCTGACAGAGAAAAGATAATGCTTGTGTGGGCTGTGTTGCATCTGGATTCATGGCACATTCTCCCACTCTTATGTTAATTTTTTTTTTTTTGCATAAATCAGAAGCAACTAATTAAAAAAGAAATATTTAATTCTGACATGTTCTTTGAACTGGTGTTCCATCTGGTTCTGTTTGAATAGTAAAATCTGCTGTAGTTGTAAAAATTGGCAGGCAGCACTCTGGTAAAGAGAAACAAAAGAGACTCAGTACAGCAGGTTAATACACTAGCATTTCAACTTGAGACATTTCCAGAATTCAGCAAACCAAATCGTTCCAGTATGGAAACTATAAAGATCAAATGTGAAAGAGAAATGCTGCGAGTGGGATGGGAGAAGCATTGCCACTGGTACACATTAGCTCTGTGTGATATTTTTAGTGTGGGTCTTTAAAGGAGTTTGGTTTAAAAATGAGGGCAATGCAACACTCGCCTGAAATGGGCTCACTGTATTGTATGAAATGCATCCAGTGCACACGCAGTGATAGGGAACAATCCTTCTGCTATTCATTTGTAAGCTCCACCTTACACATTCATGTGGGCCTCTGATGTAAAATGATCGTTATTCAGAAGACTGAGAAAATACCTTCTTAATTTATTTTTTTTTACTTGAAAACTACTTAAAAACTGAACACCAAGATACAATAAACTCTGATAACAAAGGGGGGAAAATGTAATCGTATTGCGATTTCTATGGACTCTGGCATCTAAGTAATCAGCATCTTACGCCATTCGAACCCTCTCTGTACCAGTGAAGAGAGAGGCTGATTAACTCCCAGTGCTTTAGAAAAAGATTGTTTTACATCTTGCAGGAGCATATCTTGCTGTGAAATATTACTTCTTTAAAATGAAAACCTTTGCTTTGGCACTACATTAACTTGCAAATGGATAACCTAAGACATGTACAATGACTTGGTCAAAAAAGGAGGAATGTGAATGGCCCCTTTCTGCAGCTAAGATACTTAGGAACCCTTGCTGAGCAATAAATGAGTCAGGAACGTAATACTTTTAATTAACGTTTTCTGAATACTTATTTGTAATTTACATTTAATTTTAAACCTGAGCTTAATCCTCTGATCTGGAATGAAGACAACTATTTAGTGCAGTTTGAATGTAACTATCCCCAGTTTGTGTTAGAAACTATAGAAAAGGGAAACTCTATAGCAATACTTGCAGAACCGCTCTTTTCTGAGAAGGACATAATTGTAGAACTTCCCCCCTAAGTGTACTGAGCAACTGGTGCACAAATGGGAAACAAGAAATCCAAAGCTTCTCTATCAGACTGCTTCATGTGTGAATAACTGGGCTTTGGATGGAAAACACTGAATTTTGCCTATAAAGTCGTTCTGTAGCATTTTTTTTGCCAGGTGCTGTCCTGGTGTAATCACAAGGTACAGGCAGCAGGGCTTGATTTATAATACATTTTGGTGTTTTGAATGCAAGTACACCATTACACATGTGTAAACACATGGAATAACCTCTGCTTCTTCCTGTTTCGCAGCATACCTATGGTAATTTTGTAGGAAGCTGGTGAGTGAGGGGAGGATATACCATGCAGGATGAAACCTCTGGTGTCTCAGACAGCACACCTTGATGGTGTAGAGAGATCTGACTGTGTGATCACTGTGTTCAGAGAGAGTTCCACTGAAATCACTGAAATTTGCTACACTCTATTTCTGAAAGTTCAGGCTTTGGGTTTTCTATAAAAAATAGCAACAAAATGAGGAAAAAGTGCTAGTGTCTAAGATTTAATACTTCTAGAACCTAATTTCACTGGCAATTGGAATAGGTGTGTAACCTGTGTCACATAGAAATATATGTATTTTCTTGTGATCAGCTTTCTCATCTTGGAAAATCGTCACAGTCTCTTTAAATCAGTCAGTCATCCACAGGAGTCTGCATTCATTTATTCTCTGTTAAATGGAACTGTCAGTTTTGTTGCACCAAAATTCGATTTTCTATTTCATACACATTGTGTATGATGATTTTAATTTACTACTGGGTCACCAAGCAAGTCACTGCTTTTTTAAAATATGAGTTTCTGCTACCTTCAAGAAAAATGTCAGGCAGCTGCAGTGAGATGGTGTGGTGAGGGTACTGTGAATGTACAGGGAAAAACCAGGGACAAACACTATACACGCAAAAAGATCATTTTGTTTTTTCCTCAGTGTATCCCTCATAGGTCTGAGGAAATGCACGCATATAGATGAAATACTCCTGAGGCTGAGATTTGGAAGACACACTGCTGGGAGTGGTGCTCTTGTCCTGTGCCAGGGGAGGAAAGGGGACAGCAGAAGGGATGTCGCAGGCCAGTGACTACCGAGACAACTTCCCCTCTGGTCCTAAAGCAAAGCAGGGAGACTGGCTGCACTCCAGTTCTGACTGTCTCTCAACAAAGCCCACTCAAACTCCCACCATGGGGATTTCTTTCCAGTTTTTTTTTTCCCGAAGAATGGTGCCTGGTTTTTGTACCCCACCTGGCCTCTCTAAAAGTTGCTCTACCTCCAGCTATGTAAAGAGCAAAGCTATAGATTTTTAAGTGCCATGGCTTTTTAAAATAAACATAGGGTATATTTTCTTAGTTAAGCCTATCACAAAAGGGGGGAACACTCCTATGGACAGTTAATTTTTATGGCCTGATAAGACCCTTTTAAAATTATCCTGTGCTATGTCAGCCCTTCAGCTCGTAGCTGGGATCTAATAGGCTTTGCAATGGAAGAGCCTGCTCCTGTCTGTGTCAAGGCTGAAAGCCACTTTAGTCTATAGTACAATAATCTATAACCTAAATATAACCAGTTAAAATATGCCCTGGTTTTATATGTCACAGGACAAATCGATCTTTTCAGCAGCTTCAGAGGATCCACACCAGAAATTAATTTGGCCCAAAGTGTTCAATACAGGTGGCTGCAATGAAGAAAAAGACCAGACTACATAGGTACAGCTGGTTGGTGGAAGTTATGTGTAAACAGTGCTTCTCTGATGAGAAGCCAGTTGTTCCTGAAAACAGAGGAACAGAACCTCAGCTTAATGTTTGGTCAACTGTGTTTTCTCTCCTAGCAGGTTTTGTTTATCAGACAGCTATGAAGTTTAATCCAATGCCTTTTTAAAGAGTTTTTTAAAACCCTGAATGAAAACCTTAGATGTAAAGCAAAAATGGAAGTATTTCCCTGTTGAAAGATACCTTTTCTTTCTTTCTTTCTTTCTTTTTTTTTTTTTTTTTTTTTTTCTTTTTTTTCTTTTTTGTGGGAAGAAGACAAATTGCTTTCTGAAGGGCAAGTATTTACCACTTGGAAGAAATCTCATTTATCCTTCCACTTTACCTATTTTGCTACTGCTGTGAAAATGTCATTTAATGGGCAGAACAGAATTAAACTGGGATGGAAAAGCAGGATGACACAAGGACACAGGAGGCAAATAATAGCTCAGCAACAGAAAATCTGGAGCATGGATGCTGGGATGGGGAAGGACCCATAGGACTCATGAACTCTTCAGGTCCATACTACTGTGCAGGTGTGTGAATAAAATGCATGATTGTCTCTGCAAAGCACTCAGCGGTACATCTATCATCTCCAGCTGAGGGTCAGCCCCATGAGAACAGAGAACTTTAGCTCAGTGACAACTCTGCTTATTAGAACGTCCATCGGCTGCGTGTTCCTACCCAAGGCTGCGTTTCTAGCCACTACCCTTAGTCACTCAACTTCTAGCCCTGAGCTCTACCTCACTCACAGTTTGACACCTGCCTAGTCTTGTAGATTAATTTATTTCTGCTGGACTCAGAAAAATCTCCTCTTGAGATACCTTCCTTCACATCTGTAGAAAGCCCTGGCTGCGGTGGAGCAGATGTGCTGCAGTGCCTGGTAGCTGGGTGGGCAAGGCTCCCTCAGCCCCCACGGGGTCTGCAAGCCATCTGGGAGAGAGCTCCCCTACCAAGCAGAATGGCACAAACAACTGATTTTTTGGCCTGATGGCAGTTTGAAAACCAGCAAACAATAACAAATGTTTTGATTCAAGCCAAACACATCAACCTGGTGAATGGAAAAAACAAAGAGAGAGAAGAATAATTTTGTACAGAATTTTTTAAGTGGCTTTGAATTCTGTGAAAGATAGTAGAAAAATAAGATACTGTGATTAAAAAAGCAACTGTGGTATTTAGTTTAAAAACATATTTAAAGGTTTTAATTTCTTTCCCTCCTGGAAACAGCTAGTGAAAGTGAGATAAATTTTCAAAATTATTTTAGTAGATGCTGAATCAGTGCTTTTGCTGGACACATTTTTAATTCGCTATCTCAGCTCTAAAGGGCCATCTGTCTTGCAGCCGTTGAGGGGATGTAGGGCTGGACTGGGAAGTGGATGCATAGGTAATTACAGAGTTATATACAAACTACTCAGATCTCTGCATAATGGATCCCCTGAAAGAAATGAAACTATTATAATGATTAGGCTGGTAGCAGAGGCTCGGAGGGGCTCTGCTTCTGCTGCTCCTCCATATGTTGTATGCAAGATTGCTCGAAGCCATGCAGGACTCCCCTCTGTATTAGGGTTGATGCTGAAACATGTCAGAGGGAGGTAGAGAGGATTTTCTTCTAAACTGCATTTTGCACCTGCACTTCTGGAGCAATAAGGCTCAGTTCTCTGAGCATCCCTTCAGCTTCCCCAGAGTGATAAATCTATGGCTGGGAACTTTCTGGTACTAAAATAGCTCTTAAAGCACTTTGAATAATCAAAAAAACCTTCGTACTTTGTAGAGCCCTTTTATTTCTCCCTCTCCCTCTTGTCTAATTTCAGTACTTGCCTTTCTGAAACTCTACCATTTATTCCCATGTCACAGTAAATAAAGGTACGAATGTATCCTGCTGGGTCAATTAACCCTGGTTCTGTGCTGTGTCACAGTCTGTACTGGCTGTGATTTCCAGAAAGGAATATTCTTTTGTCATTCTTTGCCCATGTGCAAGGTATGTTAAGACTGTAAGATAACTGTAACACTTTTCCACACAAAGCTAACTCTGCTTTTTGTAATTTCTGGAGTGCAGTTATGAACTGTAAAATGACATGAACCAAATACATGACTTGTATTCCATTGCGGTAGAGAAGACAAAGGACTAACAGTTTTTGTGCTTTCATATCAGCGTGCTCCCTAATGATGGGCAAGCCCTGCCACAAAGCCTCTGAACTTCAGCTCTCAGGCAGTCCTTCAAAGGCCAGGAGAACTGGGAGGCTGAGGTTTCCCAGGTTTCATGTTATTCTATGCAGTAATGTGATGTACTTCACTGCAGTATCAACCTCCAAAAGAAACAGAAATAATAAGAATAAAAATATCAGGCATTGTTGACTTGCACTTCCTTGAGCTTTCATGTGAAATATTTAGATAAGCTTGCTCGGTAAAGTCAACCTAAACAGCTGCCTGATGTAAGAATAAACCTGTTAATGAAACAAATGTGCTGTGCAGCAGCATATATAAATACTGAGTATATTTTTAAGTGAATACCTGATAAGGAAATAAGCTATGACACAGATGAAAGGTCAAGACACCCAATGATGAACTGCAATTATTTTCAGAAGTGCTACAGGAATAAATCTGTACTAATCTATATACCAGTTCACATCAGCATTGCATACTTCTGGGTTTCACTTACAAAGGAACAAATAATGAAGAACGTAGGTTACTGCAAATGTAAAGGAATGAAGACAAATGTGGAAGGAAAATTCCACCTCAGAGGTTCTTCTTACTCGGGTGAAGTAGTGTATACATAGAAGCGTTTTAAATCAATGGAAGTATATTTTCCTTGAACAGGAGAGTTAGTGTTAAATAAACAACTGATATTTCAATCAGTGGAGGCGAGAGGGATCTCCCAGGTTGGTTTTTGAGGAGGCCTGTTCTTACATCTCTCTGGCCTTTCTCCAGATCCCTAAAAGCTGCAAGATGCAGAAAGAGAATTTTGCAGCAGATCAGCTGATATTCCTAGGGCTGAATGGTGTAGAGGTCTAGAGAATTACTCTGCTAGAGTCGTAGAGGTGGGCAGGGGATGAGGCGGACAGGGGCAGGCAGAGGCCAGAGGGAGTGACCAGACCTGCCTCCTGTGCCAACCTCTGACTGGCTGTTTCCACATGGTAGCAGATCTGTGCCCTGCTGAGAAACCCAGCAGTACAAATTTGGGCTGGATTAGCCATTTATATCATATTAGCCAGAACACACAATAGGGAGTTCATCTTAGTGTATAGCCTTATGTCAGCTGCAGAATGACAGATAATACCCAATGCAGAGTATAACATCTATTTATGTTAGCCCCCTTGTTAACCTTTTGTGAACAGATTTCAACTGGCAGAGTGTGTTTATAATAGAGTAGTGCTTTTTGTTTTATGGCTGCAAAGTTTTGATTTGATACTAGGATTCTTAAAGCTGGATTTATGGTTTGGTCCAACTCCAGTCAGAGTATGTACTGAAGATCTTGTGTTATTAAGAAATGTGCTTTGCTTCCTGGGCAAGCTGGAGGTCTCGCTCAGTGTTACAGGAGGAGAGAAAAATTGTGCCACCCAGAAACTATCATCCAGCTTGGTGGGAGTGTAAAGATTTATGTTATATGCATTAGAAGAAACTTTTTGATAGAAAACATTCAGATTCTGCAGTCAAAGTACCCAGAAGGTGTTGCCCCTTGTGAGTTTCAAAACCCACACCATTATGAGGATTGATGACAGCACAGGTTCCCAGTGACCCTGCTAAGAAGCAATCAGTCTCCCTTCAAAACCACACACAACTGGGCCTCGGGTGTGTTTAGCTGATGGCACCTATCCGTCTGGGTGCTCCTCCTGGAGCTGTCCCTGCTGCCCTTGGGTGGCTGCTGGCCATCACCTCTTGGGGCGTCCCCTAGGTGCAAGGGCTTGCCATGCACAGCTGCCCCTGGTTCCTGCTCAAAAGCTTCAAAAATAAGATGGAAGAAGTTCCCTAAACATAAAGATTTTGCATGTTACTTTTTCAGATGAGTGTAAACGTAACTGCTGTTCTTAAATGCAAACATTAAATCTACTCTGTAAAAACACAATTACTGCTGCCATGGCAGAAATCAGTTGTCCCCTTTGAAGGAGTGCCTTGAAAATGCAATCATAAAATCCCTGCACGTTATGGATTTCATTAACATTGTACTCCCCTAGGATTCCCAATTGCACAATAACAGGAGTTCTTTAAATTTTAAATACCACAGACAGGAACAGTTTCACTAAAACCAGATGTGAAACCCTCACACTGGCCTTCTTACTGGTTTTAAGTACTGAAACTGGCTGGTAATTGATACCTATTAACATGTTTGTTGTTCAGATTACAGAAATGGAAACACTATACTATTTTTCCTGTGAAAGGATACGTTAATAAGGGACAATGACTTACATTGCAATGGCAGTCCCCTGCTCTTGATTAAATTAAAGGGCTGTTTTTATTTTTTATTTTAAGTTATGCTATTTCACACTGAAGGGCAGCTGAGTGTGTGAAACATAAGTGTAATAAACAAGTAGGCTGAGCTTAAGACTGAGGAGCTAATAACATCCCATTTTACAATAAACTATAGGCTTATTTTTGGCAGCCCTTGCCTCATGCATATCTTTATTCCATTCATATTAGAATATCCACAGACTTTACTAGTGTGTTTTTAAAGAAGAAATTTAATCTGGAGTGGCTCTGTTTCTGATTATGGAGTCACTCCAAATCTCAGGTTAGACGAGCAATTTTAAAAACTGTGTTTGAAGGTAAAAATAAAATGGAGAAAGTACTGTGCAGACTTATGGTGACTGCACTATGGATATTTTGAATCTAAGCTTTTACATTTATTTCAGAAACCACTAAGGAAAGGAATGGACCGACAGCTTTCACTTAGCAGAGTCCAGAATGCAGGCAGCATTCAGATGAACTGAGTCAGGAGTTAGTACCTTGTCAGCCACAAAGGAGCAATCTAGTTTTTCCAACGAAGAATGGGTTCCACATCCACAGACAGAATTCATGCAAATCCATTACTAACAACAAGCCAACACTATTTTCCTAATTCTTTTCAGCCAAATGGTCCGAAAGACGTCAACACCTCGAAGGAGACAATCATATCGCATGCCCTCTAGACGTCCTCTACAGATACCAATCTCCCTTTGCTGATACTTAACTGAGGTTTTCTGTTTCTTTTGTCTTAGCAAAAACATTAACCTTGAAGGGAGGGGTAAAAGGAAGGGAAAGGAGAATTATAATATTTCCCCTATACAAAAATTATACACTAAGGAAACTAGTATTTTGAGCTGAATTTTCAAGCTGCTTCACCCAAGTATGATTGTACATATCTCACACATATGCCCTAGTTGCATATGCATATTAGCAGTTTGAAGGCAGACATCACTACTTAACCAGCTGTGTGTGTGTGCAGGTATGGAACCCTGCAATTGTGAAAAGATTAATGAATACTGATATACACAAAATCTTTGTCTCTCAAACAAGGCCATATAGGCATAAATTTTCACTTAAGTTCTGAGTTCAGCATTGCTGTATCCTAGAGTCTGCTTTTTGCTGTTGATTATTTTCTAGAGTTCTTTTGCTGTGCAACAAGAAGCCATTTATGCTGTACTGCATAAAAGCAAATACTTCAGATAAATGACTAGTTTACAATAGCATACAGAACAAAACGTAACAAAGTGACCACAGTCCTTCACATACAAGTGTCTTCCTCCTCTTATAAAATATGATTTTTTTCAAAGGGTAATTTCAGAGTATTTTATTACTTGCATGTCCTTGGTTGTTTGTCTGTAAGCTCTTATGGAGATGAACATCTGTTCCTGGGGATATTTGTACAGAGAAAATATGGGATTTCAATATTTTGTCCAGATTCAAACTCACTGCATTTGTTTACTGCCAACGGTGTCAAGTCTTAGTAGAAGATGGTGGTTCGCATGTGCAAGGACCCTGTTATCGAGGTGCCTGTTGGTCTAAAGCTCTTAGCACCTGTCTCAAGATTGTCAATTAAGTTTAACTGGAAAGCATTTAGAAAACATTTGGAAGCTTGAATTAGTGATGTTAGTGCTGAATTCAACCATAATAGATAAGAATTAATATCCTCCTGACACAAATGGAACCAAAGATGAGTTAAACCATTGTACCTTGTGAAAATCCAGGGGATGGTACACTCAATCTCCAAACTAGATGTTTGCTTCTTCTACTTACATATAGAATTGTTTCTTAATTGTTTCTGGAGTGGTAGAAACAATCATTTTTCTCCTACACTTGTTAAGCATGCCTATTCAATGCAATGAATCTTCAAGCAAGACTTTGTAGGCCTAGTCTTACAAACAAGACCCAGATCTGCAATGAAGGCTGCTATAGCCTAGTTGCTCTATAACAAAGTCTGCCTTGGGGGTGCTGGTCCCCTCCCATGGACTCTAGGCAGTGGAGGAGTTGCCCTAGTGGTAGACTGCTCAGGGAAATAGTTCATGCTGCCTTTCCCAAACCAGGGGCTGGCTGAAGTAGGTGAAAGCTGTGGTGTGAGCAGTACAGCATACAAATAACCACCAACTTCTTGGCTGATGTGGTAGCTAGAGGCAGCATAAAGCTGCTAAAAAATATGCTCAGTGGTTGTTTCATCCCCTGAGCACCCTGGCAGAAGGCAAAGGAGGTTGAGATATTCATGGGCAGGAGGCCTGAGGTATCCTGAGCTGATTTAAGGATAAACCCCAGAGGAGCTTGGATTCTGTTATGTTTGTTATTAAAGAAGTTAATGGTTTAAAAAAGTGCTTTGAAACTTTTTCTCAGAAAGATCTAGTTCCAAGTGAAAGGATTAAGCTATATATATATATAATATGTACATAGTCATCATAACTTAATAAAGTTAATAAGCACACAGCACACATGAATGAGATTTGACTAGCTCTCTTGTTTTGATTATCCAGTCATAAATGCGTAAGTGACAGCAGAAAAGAAGGAAATAAAGAAAAAGTGGCAGTTCTCCGACCAGATGAAACACATGGAATACGATTCTGATGCATTCCACCCTTTTTCCATGTGCGTTCCATGGATTGCGACTGGCAATGATTAATAACAAGCCTCACACTTAGATAAGGCTGGGGAGATTTTAACATTTATTCCTAAGTAAGCAAAAAGGATCAACAGATTTTTTTGGCCACTCTGAAGTCTGATTACGTCCATCCTACATGATTACCAAGTTGCTAAGAACTCAGGATGTGTAGGGCCCCCTAAGCAGGACACATGAGAGTCCCATTGTGTGCAAAGGATCAGAAATGAAGGATTTCCCCCTCTTTCTTCCCTTTACTAACTACTACTCAACATGTTTTTAAGCTTTCTTGCAGACAGCAAACCTCACAGGAAACACCAATGTGAACATCGCATGGATGGCTAATAAGGTATTGTTTTTATATGTCAGTTAGTAATTTCCTATACAAAACAACAGAAGCAGGAGGAATGTTTCAAATACATGAACAAGTTTTCAATATTAGTAATATTGATCTAATATGCTCAAGCCTTTCTCTTAGTTTTTGCCAACAGAAATAGAATCTAGATCACAATTAAGAACTGTAAGTCAACCTACAATTCAGAAAAATCAATATTTTTTTCACCTAATGATATTAATACTTGACTGCTAGTATAGATTATTTGTATACAGTAATTCATATGAACAATTCTAGCCTGTTCAGGAATCATGCACCATTATGCTCTGGACCTGATAACAAATAGCAAACAACAAGCCTAAGTAGACGCGCTGAACTCAAGGAGTCTCTTTGTGGGGTCAAATGTTTGCAGGATTTGTCCTGTACTAACAGAGCAAAGTCGAGGTGGCCAATCTTGCTAATGAATGTTGTGTTTAAGGATGTGGAAGAATAGCCACTAGACAGAGGCCACTGAGCTAATTTTGTGTGTGTAACATATTCTAGAAGGGACATAGGTCTTCTGAGGTGAAATCTGAGTGCATAAAAACACCATGCTGTACTAATGCTTAACTGTAATCAGCAAGAGACATAGCACATGCTCAGTTTACTGGGACATTCCACTTTAAGTGCATGTTATACTAATATTGACTTTTCCACTAAACCAAAATCTCTGTTATTTGTGCCCAGAAGACTGAAAAAACAATAGACGTGGGAAGCAGAAGAATTAATCTTGCTGACCTTTTTTTATACCTTAGGGAGTCAGTCTTTTTTAATGTGTCTAATAGGGAATGTGAGTTAGTCACTTGCAATGATTCTTAGATTATATAAAAGTACTTCACTGTGTTTATTTTTTCTTTCTTTGGCATTTTCTGCATTCAATAAACTCCATGGACTATTATTAATATCTTTAAAATGTTATCTTTTTACCTGTATCCATTCTCTGATAGAATCTTCCCCTGGGGTCCATCCATTCTCAGGGTAATTTAGCCGGGACCTTTCTGAAGACCAGATAGCGCTGTACTGGGAGGAGACAGTGATTTGATCAGAGTGAATTTCTCCTGACTCCATACCTAGTGGTTCCATGCACTGGAAATCTGAAGAAAAATAAATTACCATCATTATTATGGTCAGCTCTTTGATTTAGACTTTGAATAATGAGAACGTTTGCCTGCTTTGAATATGAATATCTAAGAAATTTATTTTTATGTGACTTTGAATTCTTTAGCAACTTTAAGTGAGGCAGTGTTGGGCTTATGGTGTCATTCTTAATACTGTCATTCAAGTTGCCATGGCAATTCCTGCAATAACAATGCTATACAAATATTTTTAGCCCAGCATTGTAGCATTGTAGCCATTTCAATACCGGACAATAGAATTCTCTTTTCTAGGGTAGCACAGGCACTTCTGTGGTTTCATGATATAAAACAATGTATGTTCAATTCATAATTATGCACAAATTCAGAAAAGACAAACCAGAAGACTGTATAAAACAATTTTATTTTAAAACTATTTACTCCAGTACAAAAATTATAAAATGTTTTAAAAATATTATTAAAATTCTATCCATGCTCTTTTGATTTGGACATTGGAAGAAACAGGTAACAGAATCTGAATCCAGGCCAGAAGTGTATTGACCTAAGGGAATTACCACCTATTCTATAGCACACTGTATTTTTAAATGAGTTAATCATCTCCATCCAATCTCTTCTTGTTGACACAAAAATTACCAAGTTAATTCAGAATCAATTGACAATCCAGTCACTATAGTGTGTTCAAAGACTGATAGGGCATGGAGATTAAATTCTTCTCTCTTCAAAGATAAAGGCTCCAACCCCCATCGAAGCAAGAGAGGCCAGTGGTTTTAGACAGAACTTACACCCAGCTGATCATGTACTCCTCTGTCAGAGGTTCACCAACCCCATGGCAAAATCAGGAGAAAATAACATGTGCCTATGCTCCTGTGCAGGGACTTCATAGTATCTAAATATAATTCATTCCTTCATTTGAAGTTTGAGGTAAAATAACAGTATGTGATGTGGAGGCCCTGACATTGGGGTATACACTCTTTTTTATTATACCTTCTCTGGAGCTGACATATCTCTAACAGAAGGTTAGGTGCTGAGTGAAGGTTTCCTATGAGTTGGAAAATTGAGATTTTAATAAGCAAAGTTCTGATTTTCCAATGAAAATTAAAATATTTTGAAAGAAATATTTAAAAACTTGTATCTGGGATCCAAAACATTATATTCAGAAATGCTATCAGGGTACGTTATAGGAATTGTAGTTAGGGTGACCCATAACTGAATTTGTTACCAAATCGCATTTCCTGTGGCATACCAGCCTTTCCCTCATTTCTGAGAAGTTTCAATGTATTAGGCGCCTTGGGTGAACTACTGAAACTGAACTACTTTAGGGTAAGTAAATTAACTTCTGCTTGGAATCAGAAGGAGAGCCATAAGCCACTACAAAGAAGTCACGACATGGTAGGTGGGAGTCATATTAAAAGATCTAAAACGTAGATGTCTAGTTTGATCTAGACAAACTTTCTTTCCCTGTAGTCTACTGGGAGGGACAAGTACCTCCTGGGGACATCTCATGTGTCCGATATAAGTGGGCTGAGTTGTCCTCTGGTGATGATCCTCTCTGTAGTGACAACACAAAGAGCAAGAGTGGCTGAAATTGAGAGGAATCACACCTCTGTCTAAGCCTGCTTCACAGAAAATATTTCCTCTTATCATCGAAAGGGTTTTCACGCGCACTAGCTTCTCCTGTTCTGTTGCCTTGTTTAAGAGCTGAGGGCATCTCGGCGTAGCAGATATTAATTCTGGCTCCAGTGTGATGATGCCTCTCCAGCCCAGGCAGGATGGCTGTGGAGGAAGTGGACATGGGGACTCCAGTTGCCTGTGCTAGCTCATGAAGGGGTAGGAGCAACACCTGCATAAGGAGAAGCCACACGAGCTGGAGATACAATCAGAGAGACAGTGGAGGATGCTTCCCACCTGCAGAGGCTGGGGTATGTTCTGTTCCCTTTTCCTGGCAACGCACGTGCCAGAAAGTTATTAGAGATGCAAGGGGCAGAGGAGAGGTGGGGAGGAACAGGGATAATTTCAGCTTACTAATTTTTCTTTTGTTCCTTCTTTGAATAAACAAGTACGTCAGATCTGAGTGAGCCTGTTCAAAACTCACTAAGTTGCAGAAAGGAGAGAGTTTGTTTTACAGTGTGTGTTTTATCATTGAGCAAAGCAAGGAAATCTGCAAGGACGTGGTGTAACACAGCCTGTTATTTTCCTGCGCCTCCCTCACTTTGTTTCATCCTCTATCCAAAGGGTAAGCATGAAAATGAGGCAACTGGGGAAAAAAATACAAGACAGAGAACAAAGCTTAGATAGCTTATGAAATGGTTAACAGGAGCACATATACTAAATGGGCTCTTTTTATTCAAGAAATTGATCATCAAAGCTTATTCCATGTAATAAGAGAAGGCTTTGGATAGTACATTCATTGTGCATGTTTCATTGTTTTAATGCAAGTGTTCAATTGCTCTGCATTCCTGCGTTTCCTTGGTCAGCACAGTTTTTCACAATAATTGTCCCAACTTCCTGGCAATACTGCGGAATAAAACTGTAAGGAGAATTCTGCTTCTTGCACTGCTTTTTCAAAGGGCAGCTGTTCTTAACAAAACAAAACAAAAAAGCAGAAAACAGAACCAACCCTTCTCCACCACCTTATTTATTTAAAGTTTCCTTAAAGTTTCATGCAACACCTGGTGTGCAAGAAGACATAACAGAGAATATTTTCCAAGAAGCTCTGCAGGATAGATAAATACTGACCTTCCGATACACTGCTCTGCGAGACGCTGTAGTTTGCTGAGAATCCCTCTTTTGCTATTGCACTGTCAGTGTAAAATACCATTGAAAGAATCCCTGTTGAAGACCGGACACGTCCTGGGTTGTTCTGCCCACAATAACGCCCTATGTGCGGGCCAACTGCAAAGAGACAGGATATAATAGTAAACTACCAGTTCTATTACAACAATAGACAGCAGGACAATAGCCTCCTGAAGAGAGTCCCTCAGCAGGAAATAGTGAACCTCAACAACAATTCAAAAATCACAATCTATCTCATCAATAACTTAGTGGTGAATAATAAATTGCTTATCCTACCCTGGTAATCTTACTTCTAAAATGTTCCAGATAGCCCTCTGAAAATGTAAAGAACCAGGATTTCAAAAAGTGTCCTTTGAAGCGTGTGGAGAGGGCAACAAAAATTACATGCACAAAATACCAAAAGTATTTTCCAAAGTGTGACTGAAGCATGTTTTTATGACAAGGACATCTGAATGGCTTGATTTGTCCACTCAGCACCTTCCATGATTTATGCTCAATACTGCAGATAATCTGTTTATTTTATAGTAAACTTAGAAAAACGTTTTTGCACTCATATTGAGGCTATGACCAATGACTATACCCTCGTATTTAGGCTTTCATCACACCCTCATGCTGATGCTCTCATCACACCCATATGCTCACTATTAAAGAATACTGTAAAAGAATTTAAGAGGAAAATCTTAATCCTTTCAAAAGAGCAAGGATTTCTTGAGTATATCTTCATAACACAGAACACACACACATACACACATACATGATCTCTCTCAGTGTTAATAATGTATAAACCAGGCCCTGATATTTTTCTGGATTTCCTGTGCAGGGAGATAATCTTTATCCTTAATTAAACTACTCAATTCACAACCAACATATGTGGCCTTCTAGCACTTGAGCATTCCTTACAGTTAGGTCCCCAGGCTGTTGAACAGTGGTACATCTGTGATTACAAACAATAAGAAAAGATAATGCTAAAACCTATCCTTGGGGTCAGTCAGGAAAATAATCATAAGATGTCATTCTAATGCTTACACCCCTGGCTTCCCAGGCTTAAATTAACACCTTGTCGTTTCTCTAGGAAGTCCATTTCACTTTCAGTTTAAAATATAAAATGTATATATATATATCCTAATTATTCACAGTTCAAAGAAAATCCTTAGCTAACATAATTCTGTAGTCATTTATTGGCATTTTCCAACAAGTAAAATGGTTCCAGCTTGGAATAACTTTATTATGTAAGCTACACATTTCTGTAAGGCTCTAGAGTTGCCAAAAAGAAGACCTCAGATGTTATAGCGCTTGCTGCCAGCATGTGCTTTTCTATCCAGATTCTGGCCATAGTAAGTCTTCAGTTGCCTTGGCAATTCCATGGCATTTAAAATACATACCAGTTCAGCCCTTTTCCACCAGGGTTATTCAATGCAATGTTGATAGAATGAGACACCCTATAGAGGGTATGAGTTAAATTCTTCCTCGTCATAGAAATCATTGAAGCTTTACAGTTTTATGATTTGGAATGAAAAAGTTGTTTTAGACTGTTATCAGTGTCTTTTAAAAAACTGTAAGTTTTGCCCCCACTCCAATAGTTGCAGGTTGGTTTCCCTCCCCTACCCCTTCCTTTGCATTTTCTATGTTCAAACAGCTCTGATCCTGCTCTTTCCTGTGATGGCCTCTCAACATTATAGCTACTGATGTTGCTCAGAACTGCAGGAAAATAAGGAGGATAAGGCCACCACGTTATGGCACTTTGAGTCTCCCTCCTCCCATTTCCTGTGGAGAAGCCTCTTTGAAATGACAAACAGAAGAGAACTTTGTTTCAAGCAGACAGGCTTTAAGATTCCTCATGAGTCACTGGTTTATAATTTTTAAGACATATTTAGCGATTCTGCATTTCAGTCTTCTACAGATTGGCCGTACTATCACAGTACTATTCCCTTTGCTAGCTCTGTAGACGCAAGAGCCAAAAACTTGCAGAACATGACACAAAGAGGTATTGAATTTTTTGCACAACATGTAAACCTCAGCTTACTGAGCTAATATGGTATTGATCTGAGGAGAACGGGATGAAATAGAGATTCTTCTTACATAAATACTAACACAAAGTTCTTTTTTCCTTTCAAGTCCTGGAAACTTCTGAATGACTATAAATTATCAAATGTTTCAGGTATCACCACATCAGACAAATGCAGTGTGGGGAACCCCATCTGAGCAATCATTCAGGGGTTGATACTGCTGTCTGCCTAGGTAGACTATGCCACTGATTTTTTTAACCATCTTCCTGACATCCTCACGACTGAGATGGGCTTTCATAACAAACCATGTACAGTTCCAAATGGGAATATTAGGGTGCCAGGTACTGAAAAGTCATTATGCCCAGAAAGCTCTTTGCGGTCTCTGCCTGTAGACTGTCATGTGGCTTTGTCAGCACCTCCCAGGAAGGCTTACTCCAAATATGAGTCACTTGAAAATATCTTCAGTCAAGGACACTTCTACATTATCTGCAGAACAGAGGCATTTTGGTGAGCCAGGTACTTCACTTGACTGCCCATGCTGTAGCTATTTCTGAGACCATGTCAAGAAATGTAATGCTAACTAGCCATTTTACCGAATTTTAAAGCTGGTCTTTGTAAGTATGATGGTGCGGACAATATTTTCAAAGCAGTATGATTGTTATTGACAAAACATTTGCATACAGTTTAGGATGCTAAAGAGAAAAGAACTGAAAAATTAATCCTGTCCTCACAGTCCAGTTGACACCTACACTGAGCTTGTGTATACTCATATCTTAATAGCTTCTCGCAAGAGTGTAGAAAGCAACTGCAACAGAGGAGAAACACACCTAGACTAATAGCAACCTTTATTTGCACTGATGTTAACGACTGAAGTAAGGCGCTCTGGTTTGCTTTGTAATTCGGTGGAAGCTCTTGTTGGTATTGACCGAAGCAGCAACGCTTAGCCTGTGGTTCTCAAACCGTATGTAAACTTCTTCAAATTACTTCTGAGCCCCTAATAGACAGTCTATAGAGCTTCAAATAGAGCTGCATGATGAATATGTGCAATTCATCACTTCAGCTAGTCGTGGGTTTGAGTGTGCTATTTTTCTTCAAAGTCATCAATGGACTGTTCTCAGCTGAGGCTGGCTGAGGTATATTTGTGCTATGGGCAAAGATATTTCTGGTAACTTGTCCATTCATGCAAAATCATAGATTTCTAATCTGTGATCCACTCACTCTCCTGCTGTAACTCCACATGTTATCTCCTTCAAGCCATTGTCCCTTTTCTGCACAATTTGTAGCATAGAACTGTTGCTCCCAAATGTTCTTCAACAGGGTTTGTTTCACACATTTAGTTGTTTTAAATAAGAGACCAAAGGGTGCCCTTGGAATGCAGTTATGCAGAAACAAAATGCCAGGTTTGAGGCATGCCTGAATGCCTACCATTCCCCTCCTGAATGAGCAAAACACTCACACTAGTGTTTAACTTCAGATCTGTAAGTGTCCTCAGTAAATTCATCTTGAAGTCAATCTAACTGCTCACATGCTTCAAAGATAAGCACATGTTTTGCAGAATCAAGATGCAAGCACTCAGCACTTGCCAGATTCAATCCACTAAAAGGACAGACAGGTAGGCTGAGGACTCCATGACTGTGACAGAGCATTTCAGGATTAACGTCTTTGGGAATAACTGTTACAGTTGCTGGCAAATTGTCTAACAGAAAATTGCTTTCCATCAGAAAAATGGCAATTACGTAGAAGCAAAATGTAAACGGAAACATACTGATTTTGATATATCCTGTGAAAATTTGTTTAATAGAACATTTCTCTTTTTTAGGGAGATTTCTTTTGGGAGAAAGGAATAAAGGTCACAACTGTAGAAAACAGCAAATTCATTTCTTGTCCATTTTCAGTGGCCATATCTGATCAAACATTTTCCACTTAAGTTGGGTTTCATCTGCTCTAACTTAGGTATGTAAAGTTTATGTCTGAGTTAGTGATCCATAGCTCCCAGTACAATGAGATAAGTGCCTCTGGAGGTCCATTAACTGCCCTAAAGGAGATGTCTGTGACAGATCAGAGTGGGGTGCTGCTCTCTGCTGAGAACAGGGGTCCTGACAGTGCCCGGCTCACTGACGCCTGGTTTCCACGGATGAGGGAAAGCAGCATGTTCAAGGGACCTGTCCATCTAATTCTGCTCTGGTTGCAGCCACAACTATTCCCTCTGAAACAAGATGGCCATGTCCAACATGTCTGTTGGTAATGACCTCCGACTTTTCCTGTCCTCCAAACTGTGCTTAGGAATCGCTTGGGAAAGTGCAAGCTGACATGAGCTACAATTGTGCAAGAAACTATGCAAAAAATTAAGAAATACATGCAACCATGTCTTGGCCCCGTTTTAGTTAACAGTGTAGAAGTAGCTTCAGAATATTTTGTCATGGACTAAAGGGAAACAGACAAATGGCAGCATGACACCCTAGATTAGTCTCCCTTCATCAATAGCAATTACACTGTCTAACATTTTTCAGAAATTTACTACTTTCATATGCATTCAAATTGGGTCTATTTTGCCTTCTTTTCACCTCTTATTTTTTTGTAAGATTATCTGTTTACTCTCTTTCTGATATCTAGAAACTTTTAATTTCTACCTTCAGTTTGTGGCTAGGTCATAGCAGTGGTTTCCTGTGCCAGCTTTGCTCTTCATTTGAAAGAGTTCTTCTCCCTCTCAGG
Organism: Rhynochetos jubatus; assembly: GCA_027574665.1. Taxonomy (NCBI): domain Eukaryota; kingdom Metazoa; phylum Chordata; class Aves; order Eurypygiformes; family Rhynochetidae; genus Rhynochetos; species Rhynochetos jubatus. The sequence goes on along the minus strand of CM050653.1, from coordinate 15,625,361 downwards.
GATGCATCCTGTGATGCATTTAAAGAGAAGAAATCATGTCCTCCCTGTCTTCATTGTGTTAAGTTAAACAAGAGAGACTGACTGCTGGCTAAGGATCTTCCAACAGTGAAATGATGCAGCAACCGGTTCCCTACAACCGCCACAACCTTCAATAGTTTGTATCTAAGGAAACATTTCTTTGTAGTCTACAAATTCAGTTGAATATTTACAAACATGTAAACACCCTTATTGGATGTCAGGAGCATTTTGGGTTTAGACAGTTTGTGAGGGAATTGGAAGGCTGATAATGCCTGCTGTTAATTGCTCTTCAGTATGGCTCAGTCACTTTCTTGAACCAGGAAATTGCTGCTTTGAAACCCTCTGATGTTAACAATAATGCATTTCTTTTTGGTAATATTACACATAAATGGATTGATTGGATCATCTTTTCACATGTCAGTTTAAATGCAAGTTCTACAGGAATTCAGCTTGGAAAGACTTGGCCTATGTACCAATAAACCTATTATTAAATGTTCCAGACATCATTATTGTAGTGTTACAATACCATTTTCCTGACTGAGGCATTAAACACTAAATAGTCTTTCAGCTACTGTTATGGCTCTTTCTTCACTATTTATTGGAGTGGATTGAAAAGAGCCATGATAAACCCATTAAGCATAAAACAAAAGGGAAAACCAAATATACATTAAAAAGCACATACCTATTTACTGCAGCATCAATAAAAGTTTTAATTAAAACTATATTTGGGATTTATCTAGGAAAACAGGCAAGTTTAAATATGTTTTTGAGATATGTTCCTTAAGTTATAGGTTTTCATTTAAATGAAATATTAATGTAGGATTAGCAGCTTGTAGAAACTGCCACTGCTATTCATGAAAGCAAAGAAAATATCTATTAATTTGGGTTATCACACCAGTGAAAATCTGAAATAGCTGCAAATTAGTGCCCAACACAAACAACATAAATCCTCAGTCATTGAATTTTGCTACAAAGTAAGAAATTAAGAAGAAAAAAGACAGCTTGAAGATGCTTCTCTTTATCAGTTAATGCCATACATAGAAAGAGTGAAAAAAGCATCACAGACATTCAGTTTTACATAGCTGTTTGCACAATTCATATAGATGTCTGGGCACTCTAAAGATTAGGCATTCAGCTTGAACAGTTCCTTTTAGGCTGGAGCTGCAGCTTGTCAAGCTGAGATCCTTGGAGAACTGGTACATGGGTGCCCTACCCTGAGGGGACATGGATCCTGCAGACCCATTGCTGTGTATGAAAAAAATAGAGAAATCATGCAGCTATTTTATTCATCAGTCCCAGTGTGAAACAGGGATATGAGGTTGAGCAGAGGGTGGAATGAGGGCTCACTGGCTCTATAGGCTGAGCTAATATCTAGCTATGCACTTAGTGAATTTGCACAAGGTCATATGTGGTCAACAACTAAGTGGAAAATTACTGAGATGATAGCAGAGAACTAAGTTCCAGAAGGGTACCCAGCACACCCACCCTGACACATGTGCCCAGCAAATCAGAGATTATAAATTAACAACATAAAACCTTTGGATTTGCTTATACTGCTGGAAAAGAGAGCATTGTAAGGGAGGAACTCTGTAGTGTCCAATCCCCAAAGCCACCTGAATGAATAACTCAATGACTGTTTACTGACCTGGGTAACCATTTAGTCACTATGATTTCAATTGTATAGACACCACATTTTCTCCGGCAAAGAAATTCTCTGCTTTGACAGCTGCTCTGTAACCTGGTTCCTCCACAGGCTGGAGGGTTAGTATATGAAGTCCAGTTCACGCAAGTTGTTGGAAATTTCTGGACAATACTCATGTGCTAGCTGTGAAAGTATGGGGACCCATTACAAGGCTTCACATTTAATTTATTTTAGCGTAGGAGGTCCATCACATATTCCCTCTAAAAATAGAGGTTTCCCCCAAGCCAACTGTTCAAAATTAAACATATTTCATTAAAAAAAAAAATCATTCATACTGTGATATGCTATACTGAATGAATTTATAGAGCATTTTCCCCATTTCTCCTTAATTCAACTCATTTCACATAAATCAAGCAAGGGCCTCTCTACTATGACACTTAAAAAAATGAGAATATGCCTTCTGCCACCCATTTCAGAGTAATGGTTATGCATATCACACTCCATTTTTCTCTTACCATCAGGGAATCCATCCCAGATTTCCAATCGGTCATAGCGACAGAACGCTGCCCCTGGAGTATTTGAATCAGGTTCTAGCTCAAAGCTTTCAAATTCCAGTATAATCTCTGACATCTTTGGTGCAAAGATAATATAAGTGCATTCAAGGCTATTGGGATATTTTTCAGGGAATCCAGGGGACTTTATCACTCCACTTGGTGAAGTAAAGTTTCTGGAACACTCAGGTCCTGCAAAAGAGAGAGAGAAATCACCTGGGTTAACACTATACTACTAAACAAAGTAGTTAGCTGGAAAACAAATTAGGTCTTTTTGTCTCTCCAGCAGCAAAGGTGGCTTTTCAATGAAACACCTCATTTTAATCGCTGCATTAATCATTCAGCCAGCTTGTTCCTATTACTGATAGTCAGATTTTAAAGCACAATTCGCATATACTGTCTGATCTCCAATTTTCAATTTGTATGGAACAATATGAAAACTTCAACCAGCTCTAGAAAAAATTATGACAAACACGAAGTCATGTGGGAACGATGAAAGTGTAAGCTGCAGAAGTCTCAACAGAGCCCTAGAGAAATAATTATAGCCCCTTCAAGCTCAAATCTTTAAATCTTAGAGCTGACAGGCTTTTATTGGTGAAATAGAATTTTTTTACGAAAGCGGGTGAGTGAATTCAGTAGAGGGAGTAGTGGTTTCAGATTCCTGGAGCACTGACTCAGTAACTCTGCCAGATGTGACCTATGCCTCCTTGACAAACTAAATGTGAAAGGTAATTCGTACATGTACCAAGGGTGAGTGACTCATTCTGAGTGGTGTTGACACAGGTGCACCAGTAAAATGTTGCTGTTAGTGCAGGCATGATAAACTGTGTGATTACAGGCAGTGTTGCTAGAAGTCACCTAATGTCAATGTTGACACACCAGCTTTCCCCGATGTCCCCACCATGGCATAATGGGATGCTCCAAACACTGGCTTTGGTGGAGCAGGAAACTGGCAGTAAAGATGCAAGGGGCATAAAAGGCCAGATCGATGAATTTGCCTTTGTGAATACAGGGTACTAAAACTGGAGTCCCTTTCTTGTTGACAGATCACATTTCTTCTTTATTTAGGTCCGTCAGGATTCCTCTCCATGGATCCCATATCTGCAGGTGTGCTCAGAGTCAGCCGCAGGCACTGCCCACACATCTTCCCAAAGGGTCAACATAGGCATCCCTCTCCAACTTCTGACACTCCAAACTTAATGAAAAGTGATTTACAGGATTTGGGGCATTGGTGGATTAGCAGCTGACCTGGGGAATTTGAGTAGGATGACTCAGGTGTAGGTCTTCGGATATGGAGTAGAGGAAGAACACAGGTAACAGAGTTTGTTTGCATCAGGCATGTCTGCGCTGGAGGATAAGTGTGTGCGAGGTTTCAATTTGGATGAGGATGCCCAGCATCCTTAGAGACTGTAGTCAGAAGCCTCAGAGGATTTCCAATGCTTAACACAGATCATTGAAGGAAAACAGTCTGGCTTGGTCTATATATGAATACTCTTATTTCACCATAGAAAATGTTTTCCTTGTGAATGTGCCAAATATATTACCACCCCACCCCCCCCCCCCCCCCCCCCAGATTTGGCCACCTCCCAGCGAAATTCAGCATGCAAGAGAGAGGTCTGAATGAATTCAGTCAGTTCAGGTATTTTTGTCCTTCAGCAGACACTGATAGGAAATGCTTGGGCTATCACATCAATATTCAGAGCACTTCATGGCATACTTTGGAAGATGCAGATATTAATTCTCATGTAACCTGACCCATTCCAATTTGGGAAATTACATTTTGCCTATAATTAATTCACCCCCTTACACACTAGTCGGATATCTCTCTTCTCTCCCTGTCATTCTCTCGTCTCCTTGTCATGTATGGAAGGGTTATATTCTGGTTGTTGCTCCTCACTCCCACCAGTAGCTGCTGTTCCAGGATAAAATAGCTTTGCTATGCCATTCATAGCATAAAGTGCTCTTGGAATCCAATAAAAGATGCAATATAAAATGTAAGCCAGGATCATTATTGCTTTATTAAATACAGCCAGATCCTGGCCCTGTGAATGCACAATCGCCAGGCTCCTTACACTCACACGTGGTATCTCAATACCAGCCTGCTTTATTTTAAACATGTTCAAGTCAATCTGGTGCAAGAAACATAAACTGTTATCAGAAAAGCTGCCTCACTAAAATGCCCTCTACAGATTTTGACCCTTTATTGGCACTGTGAAGGAACTCCAGGAGTTAAATCAACACTGAGGCTACACGGAACTTCCAAGAGAAGGAGGCAAAAGAGAGAGTGAAGAAAGAGAAAGATATGACAGTGGAGATAATTTCACTTGTTTTTTGTAGGTGTCACTGGGCCAGAAAATAATTTCCCTTCCTGGTTGACACCATCTTTTCTTTCACTTTACACCGTAAATTTAGTCCTCTAAAGTCAGGAATGTTGAATGTGAACAGTGTAGATCCTGTTCTAGATCCTGTTCTAGTCTACTCTCATCCATCCTTAAAGAGTCTGGCTGCCAGAGCCAAAATGATGAGCATTTCAGATGGGCTATACATTGGGCAATATAGGTTTCATGTTTTAGCCTGGAATTCAACTTCTTCACTGCCTTTCTGGCTAAGAAGCTGTATGAGATGTAAAGGCAGCTCCTACTCTCAAAGCCCATACTTCATTTTTCACAGCCATTAGGTGTGCCAGTATCTCACAATTTCCATGGTGTGCAACAATTTAAGCATCAGGTTTAGAATTCAGCATAGGGCTCAGGCAGCGTAATGCAGTTTTTCTTTTTGAAAACTAAGGATGTTCTCCCAGGAATAATGGGCAAAAATATACTAAGTGCTGGAATGCAGAGCAACCTTCAGCTCAGCACCACAGGACCTTGGTTTTGGGATCATTTTAGTACTTCTCATACCTGGAAAATGGTGAGCTAAGTTGTGAATAAGCTAAAACATAGCACTTTATTTGGTACAGATATTAAAATGTAAATTTGGAATAGCGTATATGCATTAACTCAAAAGTTAAAAAGGGCTGTGGTCCCAGAGCAACTATAACTTGTATCCTTTGCATACACACAGCATTTCCTAACACTGTACCTGGTGATAACTTCCCTGCCTAATATACAGTTTATGTGAAATGAACTAGAGTTAAAGTTGCTCTGGGAGCCATAATTTTGAGTTTTCTGACTTCTGTGTGTGTAAAATCACATTCATAATGCCATCTTAACATGGTTAATGTGTATCACTGAGTGATGTAAATGACCGCACAAGGAAATAAACACAACGTTCCTGTCAGAGCTCTGAGTTGCCACTATTAGGAAAAAAATACAAGCTTTTTTCTTGATCATGCTCAGTTGCTAAAATAGATTGTTTCACAGGTCATTCTTTCAATTGTTTTTGTGTTTTAGCCTTGTCCTTTGTGAAAGATGGTACTGTGTATATAAGCACTGAGAAACTTCAGGACACAGTTTCAAGAGTTTAGCCTCCTAAAGACACCAAAATAAATAGAGATATTTTTTCAGGAATGCTTGGTGTCATTTGGATGCTGAGTTCTTTCAAAAAATGTGACCCTGAAGGTCACCAAAAGAATTTCTGCAAGCCAAGAGTGGATTTACAGACAGGGAAGATGGTGAACAAGAGGTCTGTGGCCCCAATTAGCGCTGTGCAGAGCAGCAATAGCATGCAATAGAAAAGAGACTTCGCTACTGTGCTTCTCCTCATTAACAGTACAGCTGCCACCAAGCGTGTGTGCTGAACGCAGCTGAAAATCTGGCTCTGGTTTAGGTGCATAAAAGGGACTTGAACTGGTTCTGAAAATGGGGCGCTGTCTGGGAGTGGTGTGCATTGGAAAACCGGAGTTTTGAGTTGCTTCTGTAAATATGACCCTAAACATTGATGTTGAAGTCAATATTTTTTTTTCCCATAAAGTTAAGCTTATTGTCTTTTCATATATATTGAATTTTGGTCCTGTATTCTCCAAGCATGGAATATATGAATTATTTATCTCCATCCAGCTATATGGAAAGTGTATGCCAAAAAAATTCCTCTTACTCCCTTTCTAGCTATTGACTCAGAAAGAGACTTGTCAAAGAAGAACTGTCGATAGGTCTGGCTAATCCTGGACTGCCTGTTTCTCTGGGCTTTCTCTGTGCCCCATACAGCTATCTGTGGTCCTGGCACAAGCATCCAGCAGATCATGCCTGTGAACAGTGTGAGCTTCTCCTCTCTTTTACCTCCCAAACATGATTTGTGAAAGCAACAGCAACATCATCTGCTGTCCATGTGTATTCCGGTCCTTTCTGATCCCACAGCCATCTCTTGGGAATGCAGAGCAAAACACTAACCAAAATAAGTCAGGGACTCAGAAGGTTACAGTGCTATTAAGGCAATAACATTGTAAATCATACAGAAATTATTATCGCAAAAATAAAGGAAGAAAGCTAATGGTTTTAAGAAGGTTGGAACAAACAGCTGATGAACACTATCACATTACACCCAGAGGAGTCAATCCTCCGATGCAGCTGACCCATTTGATTCATAATGATTTACACCCATTGAATACATGCCCCACTTTGGAATGACAAGAGCAATACAATTTTTGCTTTCAAGTATTTTCATGAATTCCCACCATCCCAAAGAATTATGGTGAACTTTTTGATGAAAGCAAAAATCACAGGTTATGAGCTATATAACAATGAATAGTTTCTCACCTCTTTTGAAAACTTCATAACGGATAGAAAATCCTGCTCCATGTGTCTCATAGTCGGAAACAAATTTAATAAAAAGGTATGGTCCAGAAGACACTAAAGGAGGGGGAGCAATTTTTCCACAGTACTTTCCCCATAAGCGTCCTTCAGCATTATCTCCATCAATCACTTCAACATAATCATACCTGGTAGATAAATGGAAGGAAGAAACTTTTAACTTCCAGGAAAGAAGAAGACCTAATTAATTTAGAAACCATAACACAACATAGATAATCAAGAAAAATGCTAGCTTGCTTGGAAAATGCATTATGCTGAAAGATGTAAGCAAAATGAAATAATTAAAATGGACTACATTATGTCTGTAGACATCATCTGGCAACATGGAACTATTAGGAAGAATGGTGTCCATTATGCTTGCAGACAATGTCAGCTAAAGTAACCAATTAACAAAAAAAAAAAAAAAAAAGAAAATCTCATGAGCACAATTCTGTATTATTAAATTGTGTTCCTTTGTCTGTGTAGTGTTGTTATCAATACATAATGCATAGCATTCTTTTCAAACTGTGAAGTTCTGTTATGAATTCAAAAATGTCTTTTTGGCTGCAGCTCTTTATGAACAATACTTTGATTTCCATATGCTGTCCTCCAAACATATGTCCACAGAATAATAAATAAATCCCTAAACATCAGATTTTGTTCAAAATTCCACCATGTTTCAAATCAATGGTGGAAAAATCTGTTATTTTCCTTGTTAGCTGGACAAATAGTTGTGAGAATATCACAAAATCCACACGTCAGTCACAGCACTTGGCTTTTGCCAGACAAAACTTGTTTCATTACAAATCATCTTTGCTTGGGAATCTGAATCAAGAAGTGCACGTTATAATATTCATACTTGTACATCATGTGATTATTGCACAGGCTGGGCGATACCCTCCCCTGGTTACTTGCTTAATTCCTAAGGACTTTATATGGAAAACGATGAAGCAATAATGATTGGTAGTGAAAGTTTGCCTGGGTGCAACGGCCGTGTTAGCATTCCTCAGCCCCATCACCAGAGATGCCCATATGTAGGGCTAGGTCTGTGGATTTGGTTTCAGAGGGGTGAGGAGAACCCAGCAGCTCAGTGCACCAAGCCAGCCAAGAGAATACAAATGCGAACAAAAGTCACGGGGAGGCAGAAGCTGCAGGTGCAGAGACATGTCTGGTTTAAGTTTTATTAGCAGATGATTTCACTCGACCCCGGACGGGAAGGAGGAGCAGACACAATCTTTAGAATCAGTTTAATCTTTTCCTAAAAGGTGGTGGCATGTGGAGCCTGGGTCATGCTCTGGGCCTCTTTCGGACTGCGGCGAAAGGCATTTCTCTGCCCCTGAGTCTTTGTGTCTCAGCCACGCTGCTGATTTATTTAACAAGTTGCTGTTAGCCAGACAATCTCATTTACTTTTCATTATCCTGCTACGACTGACGTTAAAATGTTGCCATTAATTTGTTTAGACCTTTATGCTACTGTTATCTTCACCGAAATGTTCCGAGCACATTAATATATAAGGAAGAGCTAAAAATGACAGGACAATAAAGCGTGTCTGACATTTTTAAAGAGATCAAAGGGAAAAAATGTCTTCATGATGACCAATGTCATTTTTAACAACTCTGCTCCAAACCGTCCAGGGCACATTACTTATGTTTACATGAAGCCCCGTGAGACAACTGCAAAGATGATATCACTAGTTAAAGTGGACGGCTTAAGGCTCCTTAAATTAAAAATGACATTACCTCATCAGTTAAAATTGTGTGCCAGCTTTGGTGTATATCAAGTAGAAAATAAAGCTGACACTGATGGAACTGTAAGCATTAACATATGTGAAATATTGTGTTAACTGCATTTCCTCTTATGTATTTGATTTTTCTAGTAGCAATTGCTCAGCTAGTTGTCTTCACTGCCCCATTTCAGATTGGTGGAAATACAAGTGGAAATGTGCATTTCTGAGATATTTTTACAGACACTTTAAGTAGCCTGCATTTTTTAAAATTAGACATGTTCTTTCTGTAATTTCTTTATGATATCTGCAAAACAGGACTTGAAAGATAGGAGAAGAGTTGTAAAAAGACCTCAGAAATGTTATTCTTTGAGGTTTATTTTGCCCTTTTTTTTTTTCCTTCATAAATATCCTTAAGAATACCGGTTCCAGGTATTCTTATCTTCTATAGTTTTACTGTCTTTCGTATACAGAAAAAAAAAAAAATAACCTGTAGGTACCGATTTTGTTATTTTATGAAGTAAATTTGACAAAAAATATTCAAATTAAACTCTTATCAGTCTCCTTGGTTTCCTCCTTTATAGCAATAGCCTGACCACACCTTTCCATTGTCCCTTATAGTGACAGAAATGTAATTTATGGTGCTCTTTCTGGCTGCTGTGCAGTTGTGAATGACACAATTTGGTTACTAAAAGGCTGTCTTCTAATGGATTTTGCAAGTTATAGGTCATGCAGCACTGTAGAAGATCGGAGGAATTTTCAATTTTTTTGCCTTTGAAAAATTACTGACAGAAAAGTTTAGCTGTAAGACAATAGTTATGAAGTATGATTTGACAAGGGAAAGCTTTAGAGATCAGCCCTACAACTTTCATATTCTAAGGATCATGTCTTTCACTTGGCAGCTAACAAACAGATTTGGAATCTCCCACATTGGCAGCAACATCTGATGTCTGGACTGCAGTAAATAAGTATCTATTTTACTTTTTTCTTAGGGAAATGAAATTACACTGGATTTTACTAGTTTGTACTTGGAAACCAACATCCTGCTGTCATTTTTGCACTTTTCAAAATCCTACTAGAGACCATAGTGTATCACAAACAACTGTTCTTGTAAATAGGAGAAGTACAGTCACAACTTGAAACTAGGGTTGCTGCCAAGGAAGCTCAGAAAGCAGCTTGCATCTCCCTCTGGACTTGGTAGCAGTTCTTCTCCATAAGTTTGTCAGGAGAAGATGCTGTGCCAGGGATGCAGTTGGCACATTGGCATCCCTGTGAGGAGACTGAACGTGTCACCTCGGCAGCGCCCAGACAGTCTTGGCACACAGCCCAGAATACTGAGTTTGCAAATTTGGATTTCCCACTTGGCAATTCTTCGCTCAGTTACTGCTGCCAATGGTGTGGCAAATATTTCTTGTAATGTTATAGTCCTTTAGGGTTTATGGCACAGAGATGTAAATATAAACATGTCACTAACCATTGATTGTAGTTTCAGGTGAAAGACTAGGATACGAGTTCATGTGTGAAAATAGGAGTTGTCTGCCCAGAAGAGAAGATATGTTCATGGAGCCACTATGCCATGATGCAAAAACCATTCCCTTTTCCATGTTTAGATCTTTCTGGAAACCCCATTTTTGTTTGTTTTCTGTTAGCACCCTCTGTGGTGTGTAAGGACTGTGCGTGGCTCTTGGGCAGGAGCCTATAGAAACTCACTCACTACAGAGCTCACATGTTCTCCCTGCTTCTCCCAGTTGGGGCCAGAACATGCCATTACTGGACAGTCCTAATTTTATGGTTCAGTAAAACAATATCCGGGACGGATTGCCATTGGGAAGATGAGGGAATCTAGAATTCCTCTACAAATTCTTGAAGAAATTGCAAAAATCTTGCTTTTTTTTTGGAAAGTGTAAGTTATGGGTTGAAGGAAAAGGCCAAGCAATACCTATAAAATGAGCACCAGGCAATGAAAACCATAACCAGCTGCAGAATACAGATTTTGATGAATTTTCTATCTCCAGTTTCTAGTAGTTGATAACAGTGCTTACGTCTGGTTTCAGTTCAGAACTGAACTGGCTGGCGACCCCTGAAGTGCACCATAGCACATTGTACTGCAGAAAGTGAAGTGAAAATGCTGGAAAGCCCTGCCTCCTGCTGAAGCCAGCCGCTCTGCCAAGCTACGCTATGCTTCTACACATTTTCCTATTATTAGGGCAGTGAGATCTTACATATTTTGCCTAAAAATTTCCCTTCTCAAGACATATGCTGAAATGTAAGTATCTGCCATTTTACCTTATGAAACAATCAGTGAAGCATATACAACCATAATTTGCATCTGAATATGCCATATTTTTCTGCAGCCTACCTGATATGCATCTAAAGGAAAGTTATTTCAGTTATTAACCTGTTAGAATGAAAATATTTTCCACCTCTCCGTCTTTTTTATCACTCTGATTCCACTTCCACCAACCTGTTAAATCTCTCCCTGACATCAAAATATCCACCCTGGTCAGTCTATCTCTGGTTCTGAAAATTTGCTTTAGTATGTATCTTTCTTTTGCCTTTATTTTACAAAGTTGTGGTTTTTTGTTTTTTGTTTTTTTTTTAAGTCCTCGCAAGGCTCCATTTTAGCTGAACAGAAGGCATTGCAAAAGAAAATCTAAATAAAGTGCTTCAAGTTGTTCTGCACTGTGGATTTGTGCCCCATTAGTGACTGAGGGTTAGCAGTGTGGGATTTACTGCAGTGCTTGTGGCACAAGGCAATCTGTATCCCAGAGCTAAAAGCTTAAGAACTGCAGGCACTTGAGGGACACCAACCTTAATCCCAGTTTATTAGCAACAAGAAAAAGAAGTACATGCTGTTAAAAATAAAAAATTAAGCACAGTCCCAAATGGGCTTTTCTTCTGCCTGTAACCTTAGCGTCTGTCAGGTTGCTCTCCATCGGAGACTCCGTGCAGCCTGACTGCTCTCTGGGGCCTCCTGTGCCCCATCCTGGCAAGGTGACCCCTCTGAGGAGGGTCAGAAGGGCATCCCCCTCCTGTGGAGACACATCAGGTGTCCCTGGAAGCTGGGACTGTCGGTGCAGGTATTCACATGGAAGGGGTATAACTCTTCACGCATGAGCCTCAAAACACACCTTGGTGGAGGTGAAAGTAACCTGTGGGCCTCAGAAGATCCTGGGTGACTGCTGTGTCTGCAGCAAACCACCAGCCCTAAGCAGGGCATGGTCACTCCCTGAGCACTCGGAGGCATAGAAATTGCAGGGAACTGCCACGATTTTTTGCTTTTTTAGCCCCTTTGCAGTGTGCTTGGTGCCATGGGGTCCTGCGTGGTGCATTCCTGCCTGGCTGCTCGCTCCCATCACACACTGCAGCCTTCTCACCAGAGAAGTCCTTCTCCATCCTGGCAAGCCAACTGTTAGTGTGGACGTGTCTGTGACAGAATAAGTGACCTTTTTTTTAACCCTTCCTTCCTTCTATTAAAAAGCCCAACAGACCATTTCTCCGAGCGTGGACACACATACAGTTGAATTAGCACTATCCAGGCAGTGCAAACTCCGTGAGAAATTGGGAGATGGGAGCGAGTGCCCACAGCAGGAGGCTTTTAAACTGGTTTTACTTGTACTGGATTCATGATGCAGATGAAGCCCCACAAGCAGTCCCACAGTTTTCTACAGTGCTGGATATTTAAATACACAATTTGCAATCAATTAACAATTTGTAATTTCATTAAATCCCTGTCAGTTTGGGGGGCCTTTGTTTCCATTGGTCTTTTGTGAGCTGGTGTTTTTATGGTCTTCACCCAGGGCCAAAATTCACTGAAGTTACTCATACAAAGGTCCTGTCAACCTCAGAGGTTTCTGGGAATAAGGCCATTGGGATTTGGCCAGTGTTCAGTAATTTACTAATGCCATTAACTGACAGTGGGTCTCCATTGAGAATGAACTAGTGGGGGTCTATTTCAATGCAAGACAATGTTGTAGTGAAAAAGAGAAGAGATGTAACAAAGACATTGATGAAGATCTACAGTTACCCACTGTAACAGTTTGATTGCGACTCATGTTAGCAGCCGTTTTGTTATTACACTGGTTTCTGGAATCATCTAATGCTTTGGGATTCGCTCTTTCATTTTAAAATTAAGCTTTTAATTCTCTGCTGAACAGAGGAATCTGAAATGCAACATACTTAACCAATAAAATTTTAAAACCAAAAGGTAATAAAAATAATCACTCCTATTTTAAAATCTGATTATCCTTCATCTTATCACATGCTTCTGGTTGTTTGGCCCATGCCTTTTGAATATCTTGGACTGGCAGAACTGAAGATCTGTACTAAATAAGCAAGATTATATCTACTCTTTTATCTATACAGCTCCACTGAGAACAGTAGACAGATCTTTAGCTGCTGCAAATGAGATTAGCCCCTTTATGTCAATGGATCTAAGCCAGTTTACACTGATATATGGCTAAAGAGGGCACAAGTGGTGACAGAATATTTTACTTTGTATTTACTCAGTTATATTCTATTTACACCAAATAAAACCTGGAAAATTTTTCAACAGAAATGTGAACACCAAGATTCACTCTGGGTATGAATGTAACAATGCCATGCAGAAAATGAAGAAGAATCAGAGGCTGAGGACCAGGTTTTGCCAATTTACTATTGCAATCTCCTGTGGGAAGTAAAAGCAGAATTCATCTGCTAAGGTCTGCAGCATATCTATCTATCTGCAAAACGCATTTTACCAATGAAAAGATCAGATCTTGAAGTTAGGGCAAACTTCACTGATTCCACTGCCTGCCACATACTGTAATAAATTGTAATATAATGATCCCAGTATATAAAAACGAAAACCTCTTCTGGGAAGAAACATTCAATTTTAAACCTCTTCAATAAGGAACTTCAGTTCATAACTTTCTGGCACAGAAAAATGCTTTCTTCTAATGAAAAAAGGTTTTTGTCTGTCGAACAAGACAAATTTACAAATCCATGACTTCCACTTTAAGTGGGGGAAAAAGAAACACTTAGCCGTTTAAAGACTTCAGAGATGAAGGAGCTTTCTAGTGTCAAACTGGAGAAGTTTAGTATTTATAGGAAATTCACATGCCTCTAATTACTCTAAACTCAGTTCCCAAGTAAAATATGCCATCTGGAAGATATTAGAGTCATTTACAACTTGTTCACCTCCCTATTTCACTGCAAAATCTTACCTCTTGCCAACTTTCCAGAGTTCTTCACAAAATAAAATGCGGCATAATTTTTACTGGTTGTTTCATAGTTACTTTATCTACACTGAGCCAGATAAGGGCTTAATAAACTGGGAAAAAAAAAAATTAAAACTGATTTCCTTATTACTCACTATACCTCAAGCTTTATATTCTTTCATATGGACATTTCAGGTGTGAGGGTTATGCCTTGGCTTAGTTTGGTATTCAGCCGCTAATTTGGCATGCTTAGATTTGGAATGATATTCTAGGTGATAAGAAAGAGAAAAAAAGTGGCACAAGCAGTCATCTTGCATAAGAGTAGGCTCTTGTAAGCAAAAAAATTATTTCCAAACCCTCAATTATACAGTTTTGTTTTGTTTTTATGACCTCCCAAGAGATGCCCATCAATCAGAAAACTTCTCGTTAGTTGAGCAACTTCATCCAAGTATGCCAGTCTGTTTATAAGTGAAGCTTTGCAACATTCCTCTGAGGTAAAGTTGTCATTCTCATTTTACATATGTGGAGACAGGAAAGAGAGACTGAGTGCCTACAGTCTCTGAAATTTTGCAAACAGCAAGGCACAAAGCATAGATAGCCAGAGATTGTGGTTTAAATATAAGAGCCCAGTCTAGCTCCTCCTGGAATAATGGAAAGATTTCTAAGGGCTTCTATGGGTTTTGAATAAAGCTTCTTAACAGAGGCTCATAACTTGGAAATTTTCTTAAGCCATAGAATGACTGGAAGAAAGGGCTGCAAAGTCTCACAGAGTCTCACGTATACATTTGTGTGATTTCTGTAGAACTAGACTAAATTACTTGCATACAGAGTCTCATGCATATATACACACTCACACTGCTGCAAGGAGTCAAACACTATCTGGATGTCTCTATATGCATTAAACATTGTTTTCATGTGCCTAACTAGTGTAATGATTTGTGGCTAGATTAGTGTTGTTAGCATGTACTGCTGAATTCACTAAAAAGCCTGCTTAATTAGTAAGTTATAGAAGTTTCAGGTTTGCTTATCTGCATGCTGAAAGAACAGAGAAAGAGTTGAATCAAATGATCGGAATCATTTGTGATTTCTTTTTCTTTCCACAAAAGCAGAAAAGGAATGCTTTAAAGTGATGGCAAACTTATAGTACTCCATTTGGGAGTTTTGAACTGCTGATTAATTTGTAATTATCCTGTTGGGATCTATGCTGTATATTAATCATAACCTTAAGAACTTGACTTTTAAAAGTATTAGGTAGATGTTAGCTTTTCACAGAAACTGTGAAAGTTCAGAACATAAACTAAGTTCCATGCTTTGAAACTCAAATATTTGTCCCTTGTGGGCTGTCTACAACCTCTCTGAGTAACACCCATAATTAATGAAAGTAAAAGAGGCTAAAGGAGAAAGGAAATTGCAGACATAGGTATCAGCCTTAGAACACAAGTTATGGCAATTTTCTTCCATGGCAACCATGTCCTGAAGCCCTGTAAATGCAGTAAAATGATGGGTATTTTCATTTATTTCCAGTTAGGAACTATGTTGAGAGTATTAAGGATGCAGCATTAGGCACTTGGAACTCAATATTTCTCAGTGTTTTTCCCTTTGTTCTGATTTCTGCACCACATTCCCTTTGGGCAGACAGCTGGCCAAGTGAAAAACCCACTGTGGGATTAGTGTCTTCATGTACTTCGTCTGTATTAATAAAAATGATTGCTATGGGTCTGCCTTGCCTGAAAGTGTGACACATGTAAATGAGTGGATTGATTTTTGCTGAGACTGTATCTAAAACCTCTATATAGCCACACAAGTACGCATATGTACAAACAAGTGGAGTTATTGGAAAAAATACAGCTTTGTTGTTGAAACTTTTGTTTTGTCAGTGTTTAGTCATGTACATGGATTAGAGCTTTTCCTGTGGGTTTTTTTAGGGGAGAGGGAAGGGCAGACTCTGAAGTTACTATCACAGAAAAAAAAAGAGTTTGAATTGCATAAAAGAGGTCAAAACTTTCAAGGCTTTTCTGAACTGAAAACGGACTCCTAAAATGTGCGAAATGTGTGGCATTATTAGCTAAATATTCTCCTAACACTTAAAGATGAAAATCGTCTCTTACTTCTTCCATGTAATACAAACTTGGAAAGACGAAGTGCCTGGCCGTAGCATCTAGAAACACTCCCTAGCACAGGTGGCACACAAAGCTGAATAAGAACCATTTGTAGTTCAGCGATCAAACCACTTACAATGTCTGCATGTTTCCTGGCGGGCCGTTATCTCAACACAAAATCATTTGGTTGTGTACATTGCCACTTTAACAAACAACCCTTAAGCAGCATGAGTAATACACATAGCCGGCAACTTTAAAGAAGCCCAGGCTTTGTGAAATCTAAACGGTATTTCACAAGTGCAGTGCAAGGAACATTTACTCAGGGAAGGTACTTTAAATTTCAGCCTTCTGATCTTCGTAAGTGTGGTTGAAGCGCTGCTTGAAAAAGTCCCCGATTCTTCTTCTTCTCTTTTGCAATGGGGACATGTGTATGCACGCATGTATGCATGTTTCTGTGGGCATATTTTTATATTCTTTGTACAGAAAAAGACCTGAATCCTTTTAGCTCTGTCTTTCCAAAGTTCATTCTCAAGCACAGGAGCAGCCTGGGAGACTTTCTGCCTGGAAGATGTGCATTTTGAAACAATTAAAGCAAAAGAGGACTGGGAAGAAGAGTGGAAACTTCTATGCAAATTTAACTATAGTAATTGCTACCCATCCTTTTCTACTAATTTGTTGCCCAATTTCAGTAGAGACATTATGATTAAAACTCCTATCGATAACTTAGTGTGTTTCCTTACAGGTGTAGTTGGGTGCTGCACCAATCAGTGTGTCATTCCAGTGTGTTAGTACAGACCTCCCCATGAGTTTCTGCTCTTGAAATCTACATTAGGAAATTCAATAGCATCCTCAGCATCATTTTCTTATAAAGTACGTGACTACTTAACATTTATTACAAACAGATCGCTATTTCTCTTAAACTCAGTTTCAGAAGGAGTTACAGTACATTGTTTTTGTAATACAGCTCATAGTTAAACTGTACCAATTTGAAACATCAGTATATAAATGTTCGTCCCATTGAGCAATGTTATTACCATTTTACTGTATCACAGAACTAAAAAGTATATCTAATGTCAATGAATATATTTATATTATGATAAAATATACCATAGATATTTAAAGCTTCTATGCCTGAGGTTAGTTCATTTGTATCCTGTATCACAGAGAATGTCACAGGTTTTATGAGTTTTGTGACCTTATGATTTATATGGGTCTTGAGAAATAACTATGTGTTTAGAATGGAGGGAAACAGTGGCCAATAAACATTCCCAGTAGCCTAAAAACAGGAACAGCTTGTTAGCTGAGGTCAGCCATATGACCCAGCGCCTAGTGAAACTGCATTGTTATAGCTGGAGCATGGGGCAAACCAGCTATACAAAAAAAGCCCACCTCAGTGATCCACCTCTCGTAAAAATGTCTTTCTTAGGAAGAGAGGCATGTGATAATGACTTACAGGAAGGAAAATGTGCACAGCAGATCAGCATCATCTCTGGTACAAATTTACAGGGTTTAGCGGCGTTGCATCAGAGGTGCATTGGCCTAAGCTATTTTGAAATGGAAAAATAAGTTGAACACCTGACAGAATTCACAAGTGTCTGCTAAAGGATTTTGCCTAGTTTTCTTCTGGTATTAAACACTTACTTGTGAAAGCAAGCAGGGTAATGAACATACACACAACACAAACACATACACAGCTTGTGGGCTTCAGTAATTGGGACCATACTGCATACATGCGCGCCAGCTCAAATCCCCAGCGGGAGCTGCATGAATGTCAAGGAAGTATTCATTAGATGGGACTGAGTTTGTCTTCTTTCCACTTCCTTTTCCTCCCGCAGCAGTGGAACTTCTTGAGAGATACTCTCTTAACACTGCTGAGCATTTGGACCTATACTCAGTGAAGGCTAAATCTTGTTTGGAGCTGCCTGGCTATGAGATGACCCCAGCCTTTGGAATCAGGGCAGTGCGAAACCTAAGTCAGGACTAACACACTCACACAGAAATTGCTGCTTTTGAGGACAGCAGTAATGTTCTCCTAGAACCACTCTCACCCATCCTTGTCCTGGCTGCTTTGACAGCCGTGATCCAGAAAAACAGAGCCTTCAAGAAATGGCTGTTACTGGGTCTGAGAAAGCATGGGATAATGATGTTGATTTGTCTTCTGCATATCACAGATCAGGCTTCTGTCCTTGCTTTCTACTAAGGGAAATGGACAGTGTGACACGGTTCTATAATAATGTATCTATTACCTGATATATCATGGGAACCTGTAGTAACTCAATTAATTGCAAACATAAATGGTGTTGCAACTTCTTTCCTTTTGCTACCCATAAGAGAGTGGTGCTTTAAGCCTTCATTAATCAATTACACTAAATAAGCCTTGAAAGGCAATAAACCATTACACAGCTGACGAAAACACTTACTCTGCAATTAAATGGATACAATCCTGATTTGATGGCTTTTGTTTCGTTTACACTTCTAGTCAGGTATCTATTAATGCTTTTATTTTTGTTTGTCTACTTAGTAGTGATAAGCATACGAGAACAATCTGTATAAGACTCTGTGGTATTAAGCATTGATTCTTTCCTTTCACTCGCAGCGAGCAGCACACTAACCCAGACAGACAAGCCGTGAAATATACTTGGGCCAGATTCTCTCGTACGTGCAGAGAATCCAAGCGAGATAACGCCATGCTTTCCTTTGCAGTTTAATAATGCAAAAGACAGGCTTTCACACACTAGGGAGAACAAGGTTTGTTTGCCTTATACATTCTTAAAGGTATAAATTGCCCAAAACAGTAGTAGGAAGTCTGGGAAGGAAATGAGATAATGCCCCATCCCTTTCCTCACTTCAAGCCCCCTGAGCTGGCTCACAGAGATGTCTGGCTTGCGCAGAAGGAATCAGGGACTCCTTTTGGCATCACAGTCTCCCTCCTTCTGTTGCAAACCCTGCCTGTGCTGTGTCTGAGGGGGTGCACAGCAGGCTCCCCCGCCACCAGCGGTACAGCCAGGCACTTCCACCTTGTAGGCTCTCAATGCAAGATAAGCCTGCAGTTTGGCTCTCTCGTTGCTGATACCCAACCAACCAACATCACATCCAGCTTTGAGCCAGATGATGCATGTGTTGTGTTCATCCCCTACTCTGAATAAAACAGTCAGTAACTGGCAGGGGAAGAATGTGTACTTAGGGGAATCTCAAACTTTTTGTCAAAAGCAGTTGTTTTTCTCAAACTGAAACATTGTTTTCATAACTTTTAAATACAAACCCTTCCTGTTTGAACAGCTCACGCGTTCCATGCCGTGGAGCCTAGGTGTCAGCACGTAGTCCCCTTTAAATTTTTACAACGTAACATAACCTCATTTTGTTACATTGTAAACATTTCCAAGATACAGGATCCTGGTTTTTATTACAGGGGTGAAATGGTAATAATCCCCCCTCTTTCCTGAAACATGTAGAAAAACCCTTTAACAAATTAAACATACACATTCCTCATTAGCTTTAACCTGAATTTGGTCTCGCGGGCACTGTAAAGCCAGTCCTTCTTTCTCTTTCTCTGAACAAAGGGATGTTAAGAGACTAACAGACCATTGGAGACGCAAAATACTGCCTGACTCACAGTACCAACACATGTTGAGATAAACAGATTCCTGACACAGCTCCAGTGAGTTGAATTTTCACTTATTTGGCATATAACAGCCCTTATTTCAGATTTTCCTCAATTGCTGCACATTTGTCCTCAAACAAATACCATGAAGTGTCCTCTGCCTTTGCATGATATCCACATGTCTAATGTAGGAACTACACCAGCCAAACAACTTTGAGAAATATTTCAAACCTTTGTCCCTTCCCCTGTGAAAATTCTACATGGAAATTCACAAAAATCAGAACTAGAAGAGGGATAAGAAAGGAAGTGGTGAAGGATTGTCTCTTTTTTCCCCATAGGGATAAAAATCATGGAAGAGCCTCTCACACCGGCAACAAGAGGATGTATCAGCTGGTAAGAACCTGAGTAAGGTTTCTATGCGGCATTATGCTCTGAGAAAATAACAGTATTGCTCGTTAACGGTGTTGCTCAGAACAGTGATAAATTCTACCAAAAATTGCTATTCTTGCATTTAGAGATGTGATTACAACACAGGGACACATGTCTGAACTATTTTTGTTTAACTGGCTGAGGTACTAATAATGCCACAGACTCTGTTCAGTGCTGAATGTTCCCACCAGGGCCAATAAAACCTATGTCACCACAGCTTTGCCACTAACTGGGTAAGGATTTGGCTCCATTACGGATGCCGCAGTCATGTCTTTGTCTGCAGCACAGATGCAGTTGTCCGACATGCAGCAGGTTGGAAGCTGGGAGTCGTTCTACTTTCGTGAGAGCCACTGGCCCGGAGGCAGGAGTGTTGGAAGAGAATCAGGCAGGACTTCCATGCCACCCAGGGGTTGCTTGTTTAGTCGCCTGTAAACTTTCCATGCCATTGCAGCTCTGTATTGCTCACACAGTAGCTAACAGGGCCATAAAGTCAGGAGATTAAAGAGAGAGCCGAGATTTCATGCTTCAAATGCAAGCAAATGTGAGCCTAGATGGCCCTCAGTACAATGGGGCTTAGGTTGTTCAGGGAGATGGGAGATGATGGAAGAAAGTGGGCAGTGACTGGACTGGAAGGCTGAAAGCGCAGGCTCTGTTCCTGTGCCATCACTACTCGGTGAAGCCAAGTGCCTGCTGACTTCCCTGTGCCTCAGTTTCTCAGTCTGTAAAATCTGCTATTGATATTTCCCTGACGGAGTTTGAAGGCACTGGATGAACTGAGATGGCTGCAGTACTAGGGACACCATCATTAATTTTGTGATTTAATATGTCTTTTGTAAATAGATATATTTAGTCGACAGCTCTGCATTCTTGTTCCTAACCCTTTTAGCTTTGGTTTGAAGGTTTTACCTTTGCAGATGGACAAGGAACAAGAAGGACAAAGATACTTAAAATACTATGTATTTTTTGTGAGCCTCCATTTCAAAATGTTCATAATGAAATACAGCATTTTGCTACTCTTGCCGCTACAACAAACCTTGTTCTACTAAGCACATTATAACAAGCAATAATATTTCTTTATAACCCAGAAATACTCATGGATGTAGTCTTGTCTAGATGTGCAGGGACTTACACAATTAATACTCAAAAGGACTAATAAGCCTTCTGCAGAATTCCCTAGGTGTGGAAAGAGGCTACTGTGTATCCATAAGCTCCTTAAGATGGATACTTACAAGGAGTCTGAAGAACAAAGGGTTTTCAGGGTAGTCTGCTTTTAAGCAGAAAATGATTTTCTGACATCTGAGGGACCCAGAATTACTCTGAATTACCCTGTGCTGAGCATCCTGCTGCTCTGCAGAACTGGTTATCTGACGGAGATGCTCTGTTGTGTAGTGGCAGGGTGCCCCAGCAGGTTATCCACTCTTAACTAAACACACAGGGCAAATGGATCCAAAGGATTTCTTCTCTGAAGAGGGGTATTTCCTGTACCTGATCCCAGGTGTGAGAGTTTGGCCACTTTTTCCCCGGACTTTCTAAATGATGATGGTGATCATCAGCCAAACAGAACATGAAACAAGGAGATGTGCTACCTCCTTCATAATCCTAGCAGTATTTCCTAGCAGTATTCGAATCTCAGCTGATTATACTTTTTCACCCTGTGATAATCAGCATACAATCCAGTAATTATACTGTGGGGTGGAGTCTTTGCACATAAAGTTATTGAAAAAAACATCTCCTTGCATAAAAGCCTTAGCCAAATCGTATACAGGATAGATTACATACACACCATGAAGTTGTCAAAACATTGTGATTTGATTAATGAGGCTGCTAATTTTCAGACTTGTCTCCCATACAGATCTCGAGCCTCTTCAGTCACATCAAGAATTCTGAGGTTAACGATACTCCCTGCCAACCTTAGCATGAGTCTGTCACTTTATAAATGACTCTCCCTCTGTCTGCCATGTCGGAACCCTCTTAGATACCTGGGGCAACATGAGAGAAGCAAGGATTTTAGTAAACATTTCACTATGGCAAGTCATTCTGAATGTGAACTGCCTTTCATCCAGTATGACCAGCTCCCTTTACACCCTGAATTTAGGCTTGCTCCTCTCCAACATGCATTTTGTCTCCTGATGCTTTTAATCCTTAGGGGTGCAAGTACTGCTCACTTCAATTTTGCAGTCTCACGCCCATCTACCTTAAGTCAACACACTTTGTGAGAAGAAAATCAGGGAGTTGCTATAAGGTAAGTGAAAATGGTTTCGTATGAATTGCATCCTAAAAATAGCCCATCCTGTTTCCTTTAATCTGCAGTAGCTGTGTTATTCTGTAAAAGAATCCCAAAGGCATTAACATAGGTAAGGAAGAAAGAATGGTGCAGAGATCTTCTTTTCCCTCATTTCAGTCCAGCCTTCACACACATAGATACACAGACATGCAAATCCATGAGGCATGGTAAAAACTGTTTTTAAGTGTGATTGTTAATCGTGTATATTGATGACCTTTTATTTGTATTTCGTTTTGAGCACATCAGTCTCGGCTAATTGGTGGTTCATTGAATCAGTACTATCCATTACTCGTATGATTTCGAAGCATGAATTACTCAGTAAGCTAGAGAAGTTTAATATTCAGCCAGTCTCATATTCAGGCCATATGCTTCACCTTACAAACTCTGAGATAAAAATGACAGCATCAAGAATTGCTGTGTACCTGACAAGAATTAGACTGTACAGCCCTGCTTTTGCTGATGTCAGTGGGACTACTCGTGCACAAGGATTTAGCAGCATGGTGGTTGCACATAGAGCTTGGGAGAAAGGTTTTACTGTTCTGCAGTATGACATCAGGTTGGGACAGTATCTATGTTTCTGCAATTAAGCCAACATCAATAACATGAAAGAAATCTCTTCTTATATGGTTTTAACGATTTCAATTGTTGGAAACTAAAAAAATCTTTTAGCATATGTATGTGAATTAGAAATGTTCAATTCTTCAAGCTGAATCACTTAACAGAATTAGAGATAAGCCTTCTTATATTCCCTTAGTGCTTATCAGCCTCACCTAGGGCAGGTTTCTGGGTTTGTGTCAAATTAGTTTTATTTCAGACAATACTGGTTAAGAACCAGTTACAAATCCTCCAGCTTCTACGTGATGCAAATACCTTTGCATATTACACTGTTTTATAAAAATATGTTTTCAAATATTGTCCAAAGTGATGCTGGAAAGCAGAATGCAATTTCTATATGTAATTTGCACCAGCCTGTCAAAAAAAGTACAAAAGGGAGAGAAGAAAACAGGCTATGTGATATGTTTTGCTATTGTTAAAAACAAGAGGGCATCTCACCTAATAATTTAAATAAGATCCTGTTGCCTGACATTTTTAAGGCCTTTTGATCTCTTTCTTCTGGTTCCTTGGGTTGTGGCTCTGTAGGGTGCAGTAGATGGAAAGCTATGGATTAAATTTTTTGTTGCTTATGCCCCCCTTTACTTTGTCAAAACCCCCGTTAGTTGGAAAAATGACTGTTTGCTTTTATGAAGCACCACTCCACTGGAGAGAGTGGGGAACAACCTTTACTATAGCTTTTAAGACACGGGCCAATCTATAAAACTGCCAAGTTCAAATTTTCTGTTATTATCAAGGCAATAATTCTTTGGGCCTTTGTTAAGATGATTTACCAATTTTGTTGGCACAAATTAGGGACTGAGATTTAACCTCCTGTAATCTGATTTTGAAAATGAATTTAACACACACTGCACCCCCAAAATAATGTAGAGGTAATGCATTTGCTTTGCAATTTGCTGCACTTGGATATAATGCTAGGAAATGACAAATTTTATCTTTCCAGAGCAAAGACAGAAAGAAAGATACGTTATTATCGCTGGTTCAGTGACAGCGGATAAGCCTGAACAACCTGAAGATAAAAACCTTAACAGAATATTTAGAACTTCAGCCACAGATCTAGCTTATGCATTTTCTCACTGAATGCAATGTTAACCCACTCATTAACTTTGACAGAGGAAGAGTTTGGTTAAAAAAGTTAGAAATATTAAACTATAACAAGAAATTCATGAAAATACATATGGATAAAGCATAAGAAATCATAGAAGGATTAGAGCAGACTTTTTGACTGTTGCAACCCCATTAGTTTTGAAAGAATTCTATGAACCATTACTATGGCCCCTTAAATTTCCAGTGAGTCACATTTAGTGTAGGAGATTGTAAACTGCTTTGTGGTGAACAGCTCAAAGTATTTGCATTCAATTTACATTTAGAATATGTAATACAAACAAAGAAGAGGCTGGAAAAGTCCTTTCAGAGCACTCCATTTTAACTGTACATAGGCATTAACTCACAGTGTGTCTGTGAGATTCATAGGCTCATTTGGTTTGGCAAGGAGTTCTAGCAGAGCCTGCTGCCCCTCCCCCTGCTCAAAGAGAAATGCTTATTAATTATTCTCCCAACCAGCTCTGATAGAAAAGTGTCACTTCTAGCCTTGACTGTCTCCCTTGACAGCCTGTTACTTTGCTTAAATGATCTCACAGTTACAACATTTTTCATAATATTTAACCTAAACTCTCCTTGCTGCAGATTAATCCCACTCCTTCTCTTATCAAGTACAATAGCTTTGCGGCTCGCAGACGGCATTTCTAACACGAAACAGCGAGGGCTCCTTCTTAGAGTATGTGATGTCAAACTGACCTTTGACTCTCACACTTTAAATACATCTCTTGGCATCCTGTGCAAAAGAAAACAGACACCACTTGTTTCCTAAAGATTTTACAACTGGATTGGGCTAATTAATCAGTCTCCAGCACACACAGTTCTGTGCTTACCTGTCTGGAGGAAGTGCAGATTACAGAAGCAAGGCGAGCTTTCTCAGATCTATCGTTCACCAGGTACTTCATTAATTACTGAACAGACAAAGGGAAATCTGTTCATGGCTGCTTCTTCCTTTCTGCTACTGTGCAGCAATCCTATTACCCATTTGGCTATTTCATTATATGCAAAAGTAGATTTTGGTTCCATGGCCTATTTCAGTTCCTGATGTAGTTTAGCCAAAGCCAGTGAAATTCCAGTAGGAACTATTTGGCCCACTGTCTTTAAGTATTTAACCATCTGCACAAAACCCACAAAAGAGACGCCCAAACCAAAACCACTCATTTACATAATAAGGATGTGAACCTACTACAGCCATGTGAAACTATCATTTTTCACATGTGCTTGTGAATCTTTTCCCAGGCTTTTGCAGAGGGAGGGGCAATCTGAGGGTTGGGATATATGAAGTGAAATGTGTGGGTGGGGAAAAAGAGGGGTTTAATTTTTTTTTACCCTTTTATTCTCTAAGAAGTATGCAGTAATTACTTCTGTATTTTAAAGAAATGATAAAAATACCAGAGGTTACAGATTGATGCCTTTCCTCAATGTTTATACAAATATAAACACACAGTTAAAATAAATACAGAAGTAAACAGAATACACCCACCTCTACAATTGCAAAATCACTTTCCCATGGGGAAATTTCATTGTATCCCCATCTGTTAGAACTTGGATTGTGCCATGAACCATTATGGCTTATATCCCTTAATTATTTTGTGTCATATGAAATGCAATTGTGGATATTCCATGTCTTCATTGCAAATCCTTCATTTTCTTTCATAAAGCTACCTATGTTCTTGGCCCAATTCTGTGTTGTGGAAATGAATTCCCGGGGTTAATTAGGTGTAACAGGGTAAGCCACAGTCCTGATCCCACGGTCTCTGCATAAGTTAAATTCTCACAGAGATAATAATAGAACTTTCTCCAAGTTGAGAAGAAAAGGGAAAAACATGTCCATGACAGTTTACCATGTGGCTGGGACCAGGAGCTCCAAGGGAGCTGTAGAGCAGCTGTCCTGTGCACAGGACCATGGCAGGCACCTTACCCAACGGGGAACCCAAAAAACTTGCACTCTGCAATCACACTTTCCTCTCTGGCATTTTGCAGAACTCTGTGGACTTTGGTAGCAGAGGGCATGGCAGTATGCAGGTTCTGCTGGCAGAGCCAAATAATCTCAGGAGGAGAAAAGGTTTTACAAATTGAAGAATCTCAGCTCTTAAAGAACAATTTGAAACAGTGATTTGAAAATATGTACAAGTCCTTCTCATGGAGCTCTGATCCTGCTTGCAGGATCTGCATGGTGTCCTGTCTGGCTGTTCCAGCTCCACCTAAGCTGAAAACTGACACAGCTCTATTAATATAAGTGGATGTAGTTTAACCCACTGAGGCCTAGCCCAAGGCAAGTCCTCCTTAGTACACCTATAAACATGTAGCAGTGGGTACATTTAATAGCTGCTTTTATACCTTGCAGCTGAGATGTGGTTTCAAATGTTCTTCCTCCAGTCAAGAGTATGGAATTCATAAATTGTAGTAGTTTGACAAAACTTGCCTATGTCCAGCCTTCACAGACCTCCCTATGCATCCTACAAGCAACCACACATCCTGCTTCCAACAGAGTACATTGGACTCCTAAGACCAAAGGCAATCTACACTCCCAAATACTGCTGGTGATGTGACCAGCTGATGAAAATAATGATTTTGTGATTTTGACTGGAAAACATGGATTTTGTTATTTTTCTAATAGCACTATTTCATGACTTTGAACTAATGCCTGTTTAAAGCTGTGCTCATTTTTGCATACTGTATAGCTGTTTTGTCCTCTTGGTCAGAAAAGAAGCTTATTATGGCAGACATGAAAATATCATGAAGGGATTTTCATGATGGTTCAGCAGAAAACCTCAGATCCTCAAATCCAGAAGGTCGATATAACAAAGAAGATAGACAGCCTCTGTTTGAATTACAAGGTCCTTCTGCCAGAAAAGAGGTGATGGATTTCTTACACATCATTTCTTACTGTATGTTAGATATTCTCTAATAGACTTACAATAAACTACAGCAGATGTTTGAAATGCACATAATTTGAAATTGATTATACACATATATCACAAATCAGACATTGTATAAATAATAGTTTCCCTGGAATCATACTGCTTTTGTGAATCAGAGAACTAACTATTCAACCAGTTGTTGAAATATTATCACCGATCTTCTATGGTAAATATAACTTTGATTTACTAATACCTCCCAGCTACAGTGACATTTAGAGTACAAAACAAAAAGCTGATCTGTGGCTTCCCTGTGTGCAAGTATGTTTTGCACCCACAAAATGAACTGACCAGACAAGAGTAGCGGCATTTGCAATACTTGAATTTCACCTGCAATTCATTACTTAGCATGGGCTCTATTCAGGTGTATGGGTAAGGTGTGGTCAGAAAAAGAGAACGCATTCTGTTTTGCTGTCAGGTAAGGAGGGAAGTCAGTACTGGGTTTGGCCTCCATGTCTGAACGGAGCAGAGGAGGAGGCCCAGAGATGGAAACCCAACACCAAGAGCAGAGTGTCAGACTGGAAGAGTTTGAAATGAGCTTCCATGTGCTGCTTAGAAGCTGGAAAAGGAAAGGAGGGTTTCTTCTGAACATTTTGAAAAGAAGAATAGATGCATCATGATCACTTCAGTATTATTCACCCACTTTGACATAATCTTTGTGTCCTTAGTTTGTTCCTGTCTGCTTTCACATGAACTGAGCAGTGTTGAAAATATACAGACGTTTCCACACAAAAGAACACAAATATATCATTTGAATGTGAAAGAGGTACTAAACAGCGTTCTCACTTAAATGATGCCTAATGTCAAGAGACACACCATGTAAGATACATGAGAACAAGACACAAACCCATCTCTACCATATTTAAAAGCACATTTGTTTAACTAATCCATGCTGAGATTACGTTCACTATTTTTCCTTAGGCCTGGAGTTGCTGAGACAGACAGAACATAGCTGACTTTTGGAGTGGGATTTTTGCATAAATAAACTGGATGGCAGAGTATAAAAGTTCCAAACCTCTTTAGAATGCCATAAATGAAAATCTTATAAACAGTCCATAAATATTACCTGCTGCGTAGGACTTGCGGAAGCTGCTGCAGAATTCTCTGCTAATATCTTACCCCCTGAAACATTGAACCATCCGGTAATGACAACTTATTCTATAGCTTTTCTGTTGCCATGTGTCTATAATTATAAAGTATCTTACTACCAGTTTCAGGCTGAAAGCAACACCACCCCATGACCAGGGATCAGAAGCGCTGATGGGAAAGGGGAAGGCCAAAGCACCCATGGTGACACCAGCACGTTTGTCGTCCTATCTTTGGAGGCGACTTTACTGACATTATAAGTGAACATTTTATCAAGTGTTGCAATTACAAAACTGAGATCTTTTTCTTCCAGAATCTAACTTCCTGATGAGGAAGTTAGCATTTGATCTAATTACCACTAAAGAAAATGTTTCTTTTCCATTAGCAACACAGAGCTGGACCAAGCTCAGCTCTGCAGCAGTGGTTTTAAAACTCAATAACTTGTTTATAACTATCTCAGCTCTAACTTATATTCTGGAATAATAAAGCCACTGACTGCTTTAAGAGTAAATTTCTTATTGAGCTAATTTTTGAAATAGATTTACTTTTCAGTTACAGATCTGCAAAAACATGTTTTAAGACCTTATTCCTTTTTTACATGTAAAACTTCTAAAGTACAAGATTTATGTGTTTTTATTTTAACAAATTAGGTTTAAATATTCACTTCTTGGCTGACTTTTATCCTGAGTGATTTTTTTATGGTTGATATTTAAATCCTTGAAAGTAGGGGCTTATAACAGAATCTTCAACACATTTTAAACTACCATGCAGCAGTCCTTGCTGGCACTGCTCTAGTTAGCACTCCTCTTAATCTACTGTTTGAATATACTGCTGAAGAAAGATTTTCGTGGACAGAATAGTTGTGGATCCTAAATGACTTGCCATGAGAAATGGAATTAAG
This sequence comes from Rhynochetos jubatus, assembly GCA_027574665.1. Taxonomy (NCBI): domain Eukaryota; kingdom Metazoa; phylum Chordata; class Aves; order Eurypygiformes; family Rhynochetidae; genus Rhynochetos; species Rhynochetos jubatus. The sequence continues at coordinate 15,596,470 of CM050653.1, read as the reverse complement.
AACAGTACATACAGTTTAATAGCTTTATCATTATGAACAGGCACAAAGGCTGACATTTGAAAGTCATTATCCTCTTGCACAAGCTGGTACAATTATACTTTTAATCAAGAATTTCTATTTCTTTTGTTACTTCCTGCCCTTCCAAGTTCCTGTGATATACAGTTCCTATTTTGGCCTCATCCTGTTTTGCCCTGCTTCTTGTATTTTAAGGAGTCTAGCTCTACTGTAGGCTAGCTTGTTTCAAATGCAGCAGCATACAATAAACAGGAAAGATTCCCTTAGAGACACTGTTGATTTTAGCTGATCAAAAGGCCATTCTGGCATCCGCTTCTTACTCAATAAAAATATTATTTAAGGAAAAAGAGAAACAACTCTAGATTAGCATTGTATCCTTAGCTTGGTCAAAGCCTCAGCAAAAGAAAATGCTGGCGTCATTACTGCTTAACCTATTGCTGCTTAAGTCCACCCTATTTCAGTTACATAAGGTAGAGACAACAATTCAGTTTGTAAGTGAAAATGCAGTGTCCTCTATTTTTCCTGAATTTTAAACTACGAAACTTTGAAATAAAATTCAGAAAAAACGTCAGAAAGTCAAGGACACTGCCCTGACAATCTGCCAGGAGTCTATGAACTGCATCCAATTTGCATGTTTCAAGTCTGTGGGGGTTTTACAGCTACAGGAATTTCAGGATTTGGGCTTCATAACTTGGTCTAAGACATGGTCATTACTTTGACCCTGATTAAGAAAAAGTTTTGAGCTCAGACCTAAATGGATGCAATGAACAGTCTTCTGAATAGAAGCATTTCATAGTGCCTCATCGTCCATCCAGTGTGGTCTGCAGTGATTACAATTCCTAGCATGCGATGCTCCATCTTAATAGAAACAGTCTTGTTTGTGTGCTGAAGCAGGAATATTTTGGCCTTAAAACAGTCACGTTACTAAGCATGTGCCTAATTGTAAGCACCTGTTGGCTACATTGAATAAAACGGGGTTCAAGCATATGTTAAACAGGACTGAGTGTGTGCTGAGAGAAGAATGAGGAAGCTCAAGTAAATGAATAGCGTTTGCTGAATTAAGCAGTCTACGTTGTGTGCACTTATACTCTAGGTATTTTCCTTTCCATTGCCTTCCACTTCAAGCATTTTGCTCGTGCCTTTATGTGCTATCAAGTATCTTCTCTGCCACAGATGATTTCTAGCTGCTGACCAGTGTGCTCCTGCGGTTCATGTGCTCTGCAGGAGTGACTTTGAATGCCACAGACCAGCAAGCACAGGTCTGTCAGCCTGCCCCAGCGAGATTCAAAAAGTCTTTGAGCCAGGGCACAGAAGCTACAGGTAAGGCTGCCCAAGCAAACGCACTTTTACACTGTAAGTACATCAACATGTGATATAATTTAAGACAGCAGTTTCAGTTCTTGAAGAAAATGTTTACTGCTATATGAACAGAACACAGAAGTCTTGTGCTCTTCTTCCATTTTCATTTTCACTTGTAACCCAATTATACCGCATGTTGTGCATTAAGCCTTTCACATGCCAAATTTCCAAACAGTTGCAAGATTTATTTTACCTCGTTGACATGGACAATACTGTACCAACCCTGGCAATGAGCTCTGTGTCCACCATGGCAGAAATGAGCTTCTGCAGCTATCTAGGTCTGGCAGCTTTCCTGTCCATTTCGGGCAACCATTTCTGAGGACTTTGGGTGGAATTAATTTCACCTTATAGTACATGTCTAAAACCCAGGGAGATACTCTGAGATAGCTATCTCTTGGTAGTCTGGGGAGAGAGATAGAGGCACCTTTAAAGAACGATTTATCTTAGTTATCAGTTTTAAAGTGGGATGTATTTTTGTTGGAGTTATCTCCCTCCCCATAAGCTACAGGAGAAGCCCAGATACCCAGCTTAGAGGAGACATCCAGCTTTTGGAAGGATGAGTCTGGTGAAATTAGGTGCTCTTTCTGCACTTTCTCACTATTTATCTCATAATCATTTCTAAACGACACTTGCTTATCACTCCAACTCATGCCTTGCACTTCCAGCTACAGGGCAACTCTGCAGCAAATACACTGCATTTATTTCCTACACACACGCCAACCCTGCTTTCTGCTACATGTTCCCTCCACGTGGTAATTAATACTGTGCAGCACTTCTTTTGCAGAGAGAAGCCTCTGGTGGATGACTCTTTCTCAACTGTTTAAAAGGGCATTTTTAAGCTCAGTTTTGAATTACCAGATGAAGAGAGAAAATTACAAAGGGCAATTTCAGGCAGGAAAGTTTTAGATATTAGCAGTGATCATCTGAAATTTAAATTGGGAATGCAGTTACAAGGGTGGATGACAAAGGTGTAATGTTGTGGAAAAAGATGGTATTTAGCTTGTAATTTTGGCTTCTGGCTCTAACTTTTGTGTGTGCATCATACAGTAACTAGACACCTGTGCTGGGGACTTGAAACTTGGCTGGTACTTGCAGCCACGTGGTGTAAAATGGCACAGTAGGACTTTGATCTAATGCTGTGACCTAATCTTGCAGGAAGGACAACTCTGGCCTTGACACTCTAGGTCTCGGTTAGCTAGCGATTTTTGTGGGTGAACATGCAGCAAGTTCGGAGAGTTCAAAAGTGAGGGTAGCTGCTCTTGCGGACAGAGCCAACAAAGGCAGGCGCTTGGCAAATACAACCGATTCCTGCCTCCTTTATCTTTGACATGCTGCCACAGCTTTACAAACACCTTTCAAAGGAAACACGTTGCAGTACAGCCAAAGTAGCAGTGTGTGCTTCCCCTGGGTTTGGCTCACCAGGGTGCTGAAGTGGCTGTGCACGTAAGCATGGAGGATGCCGGGCACTCCCACAAGAGCACGTACTTTGCGTTCATCAAAGGAAGCTGAAACCCAGGAGCTGGCCCACAAAGCATGTGTTCCTGCTGTTTGCAGCCTGCAAAAAAGCAACGAAGATCTCCCAGGCGCCTGAGGTACAGATGTGGGAGCTCTGGTTCATGAGTGAGGACTCCAGAACCAGTCTTTCAGATAGCAACTACAGAGATGTTTAAGTCTGATTTACTGCAAATTGGCTGTTTGTTGTTTGGCTGTTGCGTGTGATCAAAATGGGTCATCCCTGCCAAGGGAAGCAAAGGCAACTGTCACACAGCATCTAAGTGTTTCCTTTGCTAAGTGGAAACAATCGCTTCTCCTCACTTTGCAGACTCCTCTTCAAGTTCCTTAGGTGGCACTGGCACAGTTCACAGATCAAGGATGCCAGCACTGCTGATATTAAAGAAATAACCAGAAGGAAATGTAGGAATGGGTTTTTTTCCCACAGTAAAATTTCGCCTTCCAGTACAAAGAAATATGCAATAATGTTACCATCTGTGTCACTTTATTCAGGCCAGATCTACATTACAGCTAGAACAGTGTTCCCATGCTGAAACACTGCATCATTAATAGCAATTATCAACATAGCTCCATTATTAGCAATGGGAGTCTACAGCCAGTTCGCATCTTCTGTGCTGCTTTTATTTATTTTGGAGAAACAATGGGCGTAAAATGTCTCTGCTAGACTCTGACATGGTGTGTGTACAAAGGCAGATGTCTGTTACAATCTAGGGGGTGGACAGGGAGGAGGTGATGGAGGGAACTGCTCAGCCACTGAAAGTTACTTTCATCAGTGTTTCCTTTGGCAAAGGCTGCTCAGAAAATGCTAGGGGAAAAGGGGGGAGGGAGGTGAAGAGAGGGGAAAGAGGGAGACAAAAAAGCCGAAGATGAAAAGTGTTTTTCTTACTGCAGTCAGTTCAGAAGCTTTTTTTGACAGATAATTGCTAATTATTTGAGAGAGATGGGCATTTTTTTTCTGCAGATAACTGTCTCTCATGCCTTAAAACCCTGTAGAGTTAGGCTGGAATAGCCTTTAACACCTACTTTAAAAAAACCCTAAAAACCAGCAGACAGCAAATGGTCTATTTAACATCTGGGAGAAGCAGATACACTGCAAGAAAATATTAATCTCAGTTCAAAACCAGATGATTCAAGAGCATATTTTTACAGTGCCTGTTAACTTAGACACCAATTCAGTTTTCTGGTTACTGGGTCAGGACGCTTAATGGGTGCATCAAACACAGGGTGATGCACGAGTGAAGTCCCTGGCTCAATGACTGGGGCATGAGATCTGCTCTAACGTCTGAGCGCACAGTTGTGACTGCTTCTCTTCAGAATTCGCTAAGAATGCACATTAAAAGAGGCTGCAGGGTAAAAAACTACAGCTGCCTGACAGACAGGCAGCAGCCTCATTTTACACAACTCTTGTTTGTACTCCACTGAAATAAAAACAACAGGCTGATTCATAGCTTCCAAATTATCCATGCAAGAAAAGTGGATTTTCCTGTGCTATAATGAGAGTATAGGAGCCTCCATCCTCAGTGCTGTGCTGGGGAAATGGTCCACAATCTGCCCCTCACTGCAGCCCATCCAGACTGTATTCACTAAAACAGGCTTTAACAACTCACTCGTTAAGAGCTTTTTCATTGCATGTGCTTGATACAGTCCTTAAGAGAAAGACTATTTTTGATCCTTTTCTTCAGGTCTCAGTTTTGGACCCAAATATTCTGGGAGGGTTTGCCATGTTGGCTGCAGCCATGACCGCATACTCTTGCCATGGACTCAGGGGATGTACAGTGGGTGCTCTTCGGGAGAGGGTGGAAACTGTCAGACTTCTGCAGCCTTGGTGAGCTTTGGGCAAAACTTGCTTCCACCTGGGCTGAAGCTGGCTATTTTGTTCCTAAGTCCTGCCTGACCTGAGCCCTGATTCTGAGAAGGCTCACCCTCATGCTCTTTCTTTAAAAGGTCTTTTCTGGGCTCAGCTGAAACAGCAGCCCATGACCCAGCAGGGCCCTGCAGCCACCATGCAGGGACATGCTTGTGGCCCTACCCCTCAGCCCTCATTCTAGGATGGGTCAACCCTGCATGATATTTACCTGTGTTTTAAAAGGAGAAAACAGAAGAGAACCTTCCTTTAAATAAAAGCATGAAATCTAAAATTTTTAAATTAATAAGGAGAGCTGGTGAGCATTTAGTATTTACTTGAGCAGAAAGGCTGGGATAGGCCATGAAATAAATGTTCTGAAACATCCTCACTACGTCTTTGGTTTTATGGAAAGATTTGGCTTTACATGGATTGCTTCATTTTAGCTTTTGTATTATATAAAATGCAATTCCTTTGAGTAGTAAATTGGATGAGATAATTTCTTAAGGTCCCTTCCAACCCAAGCAATCCTATGACAGAATGAAGCAAATTTAATACAGCTCAGTAAAATTTTATTTTCATATAAGAATCAAAGAAAAAATCAATTTGAAAAGATGTTTCAACATTTTATCATCAAAGATTGAACAAAATTCATGCCAAAAATGTATTGAATGACACCACTCTGCTTTCTGGGGGAAGAGAACTGGACAGTTTGGATTTAAGACATTCCATGGCAATTGGCCTCATAGCCAGAAAACAGACTTTGCTGGCACTTTTTATGTACTTCATGTTTACAGTAAAACTTGCTAATAGGATTTAAACTATTTTTTTCCCCTTGAAAAATATTTTCTACAAAAGTCTTCAACTACTAGTAAACTTGTCATTTTTTCAGTCCAGCTCCCACACTAGCAAAATCCACCAGCCACCTAAGTACCACTTCCGCTGATGCCAGGACTGAACTCATCTGGAAAATACTTGTAGTACTCTTCTGGCTTTACTAAAAACACATTTTCCCTCCAGGTTTCTTAGTGGTGATACAGCAAAAAAGGTGTTCCTTGGGGTACAAAACATAAGCACGTGCATGCATAGATGTGCAGATGTGTGAGATTTCTCCAGCACAGAAACATAAAGTTGAGGTTACAACAGTGGCATATCCATTATAATCCCATTTTCACATGCTCGGAGCTTTCTGAGCTGTATTATTTTGTCACAAAGGTTTACATTTGGCCCCTAGCTCATAGGTGATATTTTTTTGAGGTTTCCCAAAACCTGTTAATCCATTTTTGAGTTATGAGAGGGTAAAGAAATGCTTTTCCTGCCTCTTAGGTTCTTGTAGTCCTGTTATGGCATTGATTTTTACACAGAACTCTCTGCAGAGTTTAATAGCAATCAGCAGCCTGATGTGCATTAATGACTTCCTCTGTGCATTCAAAAAATGGCTAAACTTGACAAGTTGAAACTTTCCAAGGGGCCAGTGCTCACTGACTAATAGCTCCAAGGTCAGTTTGGGATTATTATTTTAAAGTAATAACAGAATAAAGATGTTAAGATTTCCTTGAGTTCATAAAAATGTTTCAAAAATTAGTTTTTTCCTCAGAACAGCCCCAGAGTTTAGAGCTATATGGCCACTTCTCAGCTTGTGCACATCATTTTAGACCTGCTGCAGTTACTGTAACTGAAGCATCCAAACCGTAAAGAAAATACAAAACAGTCAGTCACAACTTCATTGACTGCACTGGCAACATGTAGACATAAAAGTGATTCAGTTAGGTGGAGGATGGGACCTGTAATGTCAATTATGTTAGCTATTTTGCACAGTATTTTTGTACGAAATTAAAAGAGAACAATTCCCTGAAAACATAAGCCTGCACAACACGCAGAAGAACATGACATAAGAGTTTTTTCTGTATCAGTCCACCTCATTTATCTCATGCCTGCCAGGGAATAGCAATGGGACAGGGCAAGGGTCCTGCAGCTGCCAGTGTGATCTTTGTCCCAAATATGACAGCAATTTGCAGATCAGGGTCTTCCTGAGCCAAAAGTCATGTCCTTGAGTTTAATGACTTTCAACTGATTTTCTTCTCATTGGTGTTAGTTGGATCTGAAGCCAAGCAAACATTTAGCCTCCATAACAACAAGACCCATAAATGCTAGTTTATGTGTACTCCGAGAAAACGGTGGTAAACTCAGAGGTGGGTTTTTTGCTGGGATAAATTTTGCTTTCTGAAAGTTTTGATTATGAAGTGAGGGGTGAAGAAATATAGCCAAGCAGTCAAATCAATATAAAATATGGCTTCCATTTCCTTTTGATTCTATTTTTCTACTGCTTCAGTGGGAGAAAAAGTCTACTAGTCTATAAGTCTAGCACTTGAGTGGGAGTTTTCAGGGCTGTGAGTGAGAACAGAAACAGTATCAGGAAGTTGGAACTTTAGCAAGAATCCAGCTTTGCCAGCTCTCTTGGTTTTTGTCATGAATATCATGAAATTTGGTCACAGGTTTTAAAGCATCAGCTGCTGATATCATCATATTGCCAAACTTCTCATTTAAAGCGGAGGAATTTCCTGGCTATTATTATTGCAGAGGAAGTCCCCCAAAATATATCAAATGGAAAACTAACCAACAGTACTTTCTGAGATACAAGGATTTTATAAAGTTTCACAAATTTTTGAGGCCTGACTTACAATGTTCAAAACTTGGAGTGGACAATATTGAAATAGAAAATTACTGTTTTACTCAGAAAAATGTGAGCTTTCACACCACCCGTAGAGAGGAGACAGGGAAAGATGAGACATCAGGTGGAACAAGCAAACCACAACACAGCCTGAAATGTTCCAAAAGGAAGTTAAGAAACAAGGTAGATGACCTAGCAGAGTACTTCATGCATTAAGTGTACTCCAACAACAGAAAATTGTTGTTGTTGTTGTTTTGGGTTTTTCTCTAGCATTGTTCTAGCAGTACAAATGCATTTGAAAACTCATGTGCCTCTTTGCTCCCCTACATGCACTGTGTGCACTGAAAGGAAGGTTATGTCCAAACTGAGAAAAAATTCAATGATGAGATATACTGAAATGTGCGAGAGAAGTGCTCTTCAAAAGAGGTTTTACTGGAGCCCAAAATAATTTTTTTTTTTCGGTCCAAGTGATACCGGGGAGAAATTTTGCCATTGACTTGAAGGAAGAGAGAATTTCACCCTACGTGCAAGGATGGGGAATGCTCCCCCCATAGCAGACAGAGAAGGTCCAAGTTCTTTGTGTCATCTGTTTCCACCCAGTAACAGCTTTATAGAAGTAAGTTAAGAATGAATAACTTAACAGCTGCCCAAGGCGGCTCTAAAGTGCTGCTTTCCCTCACTGCACATGAGAAGACAGCCATTAGTGTTGCTGCTGCTAGGTTCACTACTCCTTGGGGGACGCTGCGTTTGTGGAATGGCCTGGTTTTGTACTGGCAATATGCACACATTTGAAATTGCTTGCATTTGGATCCTGTTTGGTGCTCAGTTTTGAGTTAGTTATATTCTTCTCATTATGGATAATGTGTCTCTTGTGAGCATGAGTCCTATTCTTTATTTTTGTTTGGATAACACTTCTCTGAAAGTCAAAAGTTTGCCACATGCATTTCTACACAGCAGTATGTTGTTAAAAATAAATTAACAGCTAGAAGATGAATAAATACAAAACAATGGCAAATAACTATTATACTGAACTACATTTCCACCCAGCAATCTCTAAGGACTTCACAAACACTAATAAGCACATCCTCAGATATTTGCAAACCAAAGAAATATTATCTTCTCTAAGGAAACTGAGTCACAAAGATGATGATTGGCCCAAGATCAAGCACTATGAGACCATTAGCAGTGTAAACAGCCATGGTGCCCTAGCACCTAATCCTGTGTACCTTTAAGATGTTAGTAGAAAGAAAGATTTGTACATGTGACAGACTTTGGTCTTTATTCCACCCACTTTTAAGAAGCTCCTAGCCATTCTGCATGAATATTAAAGTCTGATCTAGCTGAATGGCAAAACTTTAACCGGCTTTACTCTGCGTTAATGCCATTTCAGCTACATTACTGGCCTTTCTTCTAAGAATTTCTAGGGAACTGTAGAAATGTAGAGTCAGCTCCTCACTCAGCTGATAAAAATCACTGGTGCTCCACTAAGTTCAGTAGAATGATCTTCAGACAAATCAAGAATATGGTCCATGAAAAACAGCTTCTTTTCTTTACATATTTAAATAAAAATTGTCTGATATCTTTCAGATGAGAAAGAGCTGAAGCTGGGATGTGGGAAGGAAGGATATATTTTCCTTTCTATGCTGAGCATATGAGGACATTCAAAAGTTACCCGGTGATTAGATGTCTATTTTCAGAGCACTCAGAGTTTGATTTCAGAGCATCAGCTGAGCGGTGGTTACACCTATGAACATGTTTTTACTTTGCATTGTTGGGGGTGGGGTGAGGAATAACTAAGAAAAGGGATAAACTGCCATGTATGTCACATGGAATATCACAGGGTGAGAGTGTGCATATGGACAATTTCCATGGAGTAAGCGAGGTGCCTGAAGGTCACACCACAGCAATTTATCTAGCTGCCTAGTGAGGCAAGTTCAAAAAAACCTTCCTGGAAAGCATAAGTCACAATAGGCAGAGGAACTGCTTAGCTTAGACACTTGGCCTAAGCATTTGTTCGAAGAGTAAAAGCTGGGAGAAAATGTATGTGTCAGTTAAGTCCCCCCATATGAATATATATATATATATATATAAAAAAGTCTATTATTTGCAACTTGCAACTTGCAATCAGTAAGGCAATCTAATTAATTTTTGCTAAGATATTTATAGCATCCAAATAATAATACAGTATCCAAAAAAACTCTACTAGCATTTGTGACCAGCTATGTAACACAGAAGTAGGTCTACACATTGTTTTTACAGCCACTTTAAGTACACCAGTTTAGAAACCATTATAGACAAAGCAGTACAGTCACTGCTACAAACCGCTGACACTAGCAAGGTTTATTTTTGCAAAAGTACTGACATAAGACATTATACTAGAACACATGTATCCCCCGGTGTGTGCGGAATTGTTTTAACTATACACAAACAAAACCTTAATTGAAATAATTAAATCAGTGCAAAAATCAGTGTACGAAGACTAGGCTTTAGAACACAAAGATTCAAGTCTCAAGTAGCACACAGGTACAGTGTAAAATGTAAAAATGTGCAAAGGAAAAATGTAATAGCCAGTAGAAGGAGCCTAATTTCCTGGGAAATGTGAGACTGGGTCTTGGCAGTAAGCTTTAAGTTTAGTTTGGGGGAGAGCTATTTGTGTGGGAAAGGCTGAAGAGCACTGGTTTCTTGAATAATGACATGCTATGATGGGAAGAATGAGAAGCAATTTGGGCACTATTAGCTACACTGTTCAAGAGTAATAAGGAACTTGAAAATGATGTCAGAGAAATGAGATAAAGAAGACTATTATACTGTTTGAAGGCCATCATCTAGTGTAGCTGTGGAGAAGAAATGAAAATGGAAACCAGTATGGAACGTAATACGATATGCTTATGGTATTTCATGTTTGAGCTGTTAGCAGGTTCAACACTATTGACATCAGCGAAGCTGTCTTCACTTGCTTCACAGCTCAATGTGGTCTTGTATCTATTTTATATACCTACACTATATAGTGTATGTGCTGTTGAAACACAACAGAAAACTTCTGAAATGCATTAGAAGGCTAGACTGTATAGAATGGTTAAATGCACCTGCTTTAACTGCTTGCCATCTGAAATACAAGGAGATGAACCTGAATTGCCTGCTGTAAATGTATGTAAAGAAGTTTTGGATTTAAGCCCAGAGATGAATATACAAATAGATAAAGTTTATAGTATTGTGACACAAAGTCTCAGGGGTTTTGTGGGAATGTCAAAAAACACTCAGCAATGAGAACATATGCCTGCCATGTTAATACATCTTATGTCTCTGTCTCCAAAACAGATTATAGAGATGACTGTGAAACAGAAAAAAAGAGCTTTTATTTAAGAGTTACCTTTGCATATTTTTCCAGACTTAACTAAAGCTACTCAAATGGAGCGACAGCCTAGGATTTCCTCTAAGAAGGGTTTTTAGCACAAGGGATGTAAGCCCCTCATTTTTCATCTGGCAAAGTGGAGCGATCGCTATGGAAATAGGCAGCGTAGCCTATGTTTCTGCATGGTGACCACCCTAAAGCTTTTCTAAATTGCTGATCTGTTTCCCTTGTTACAGATGAATACATCAGAGGGAAGTCGGTAGAAGTTGTCTGGCTTAATGACAGGTTGGCACAAGAACCTTCAACAAGGTGAACTTTGATTCTTTCCCATGCACTTAGCAACTTGTCCCAAACATCCACTATTATGAGCTAAGATTCTGGAGAAGAAATGATACCTTATTTATGGTAATTTATGAATGGAGGGGACCAAAAAGAATGAAGCTGAATTTTCTAGTGTATTGTAAATTACTCTGCAAGCATCTGAAATCCACTGTTATAAAAAGTAACTATTAATTTGTGTAGTGCCATAAATGTATGTCCTAGCTGTTGGCCCTGCACAAGTGAGTCTGTTATTTTAATTGAGTTCAGTGGGACTGTTTATGTGAATAAGATGAGCAAAATTTTGGCTACGAGGAAGCATTTCACAAAGCTTGAGGCAGAATAGTCACACAGATGTGAACAGATCTCTATTTTTCTCTGAGCTACCAACTTCCAGTTTAAGGAGTGGTGTATAAAAAAAGAAAAAGGACTATCTGTATCTTCTTTTCCAACATGAAAAGTAGTGGGGCATGGCCCCAGCCCAGGGCTGAGCTGGGAAGGCAGTGCATGCCCCACCCCCTGCAGTGAGGTGCTCCAACTCCCCTCCCACCCCAGAGATCTGTTGGGCTGTGTCTTCACATGGGGGCATGGAGCAGCCCACAGGGCAAATGTGAGCTCAGGCAGCTGGCAGTGTAAGGAAGGGATTAACCCAGGCTCTCATGCAGTGTGAGGCTTGGTCCATCTGCATTTAGGGGAGGCATGGGGCCACTGCAGCTCCACATCAGCGTGGAAAGCAGCAGACAACCGCCCAGTTTCTCCTGTACAACAGCTGGTTACTGTGCTTCTGGGATGTGCATAGTTTCTTCTGGAAGAAATCAACATGTCAAATGGGTGTCTCTTCCACATATGGAGATATTTTCTCAATGGTCCTTTTGAGCCATCTAAATTCTTCATTTTATAGCATTACGTAAAATACTTGTAATGCTATTAACATGCAAGATGAGTCTAAGTATGTACAATCCTTTTCTGTTTAAAAGAATTATTATAAAGCTCACACAGTTCACAACTAGCTTTGTGGATCACAGAGTTTCACAGTACCTTATGTGTGAGAAACAATCAGAAATTTGATTTTTTGACGTTACGTTTTTAAAAACCTTTGACACTACCCATGAAAATCAATTTCCTCCATGGAAGTTTAGGACTTGGGAAGGGGGTTATTCTCACATTTTTGTGAATTCCTACAGAAAAGCAAATGACCTATGCTCCCAAAAATTTGGCAGGTGACTTATTAAACTTCCCTCAAATCTCCTTCAGGAAGTTCATTAAAACTCTATTTGGAAATGGCCAGGTGCTTGCTTCCCACAGTGCAAGAGGGAAATCTGTCACCCTGTTTAAAAAATTGTTTGGTTACTTGGGATAAAGAAATAATCATTATACCAAGCTGTGTGGTTTTGTGATGGAAAACTGTGGCTTGGTGAGAAAAGTGCCAAGGTCAATGCAATGAAAGACCCACAGTGAACTCAGACCTGATTTCAGAAGTCAGTGGTGGATGAAGGCCAGGAGAACAAAGTCTTTTCTGTGGTTAACTTGAAAACACTTTTTAAGATTCTGGATAAAAATAACTCCCTAGCTTGAGAGAGTTTTTAGCTTGAAAAAATGTCATTAGAAAAGATTTTTAGATGTTTTATGAGGATCGCTAAGGCTGACAAAATTACCTTGTTTGACACTGGATCCTGACCTAAATACTACAGCCAAGTCAACTAACAGGAAAATAGTAGTGCTAAGCCTTTTTCATTCTTTATTCTGCCAAACCACTGCCTCTTGCAATCAGGATTGATTACAAACACCCAATTAAGAGGCATTTGGAACATGATCTGAACACTAATCCTGTCTCCTTTTCTCTTTATACCTAATTATCAGCCTTAAGATGGGTATTAGCACTTTAATTAGTAGATTTACTTTAGGAACTTCTACATAAACTAAGAAATCTATACTATATGCATAAATGTGTGTATGTATGCACAGTCTTAAAGAAGTGCATATGTCTATATTCCGGTAGTTCTGTGTGATATAGTAGTCTAGACATATGCATGTGAGTGCATGTATATCCTGTTTTCAGACATAATTTCATTCTTTGGAAATACTACAAAAGAATATAATTTAATTTGGTTTTACATCAGCTGTATAAAAATCTCTATATCATAATTATCAATTTATGAACCAATGTTATAGCTTGCAATAAGTTCTAATTAAGAAACTATTTTTCAGCAACATATAGGGCTTTTTTTTAAATTACATTAGCGTAGGCGAGGGGGTGGAGAGGAGTGCAGGGTGGGCTTGACTGAAAACATAATGAGTGTTTGATGGGGCTATTGCCAATGACTCTGGGTTTCAATTCAGAAAGGACTCAGTCCTCTGCTCTGAATTTGTCTATCTCTGTCCACAGAAAGTATGAAGGATTATGCTCATGGGAATCCATATTTGACCCTCAAATTTCTTCCTCTCTGAAGGGCATCTTATTGTAGCACATCAAGACAGAATTGTCCCTACAGTTCACTTAACTCTCAGGATTAACAGCATATGATCATTGTTGTAATTTTAATGTGCTACTGTACAGACAACCAAGTCAAGACTGCTGTGCCTGGGAATGCACGCATACACATGCAAAACCAGGCTCTGCATCCAACACCACAGCCTTGAATGCAGGCAAGTGCAGACTCTCTAGCTGTGAGCAGACAGTTTGGTCATGATTTCCCTAGTACCTTTTCCTAAGAAAACTCAAACCCAAACCGCTACTCTAAAAGAAAGAATTGTTAAACAGTTTGACAATAGAGACTTTCACAAGAGTTAACTGCTTGGATAGACAACAAAAGACTCAGTTTATTACACTGTGTAATCAGAAAAACAATATAATCTACACCTTCTTTCAACTCCTATTTTGTCTCTAAGGCACAATAAAATATCAGCATTATCTTTAGATACTTTCATCCGATACTTGTGTGCAAATACATGCTGAATCCTGTAGCAAAGAGCACATACTTGTATATACTTTTATGATCCAGAACCTTTAAGTTAAGAAAAAGTACTATTTTTGTGTGTGTCTGTGTGTTAACATGCTCTGTGTCTACTGCAACAAGTGTTTTTCACTTCCCTGGTCCTGAGCAGGTTCTGGGCTGAGCCCTTTCCTTGGCATGGCCTACTGTAGCCTCCCAGAGGGTATGAAATAGCAGTGGTCACCAACAGGGCTGTCTGGAGTCTAACAACATGCTCCCAGAGAAAGCCTTTTGTGTACTTTATATAGAGAAAAGCCCTCAAATTGCACCCAGAAACATCAGATATCACAGGTCCCTCAAATCCATTGCAAAGACTCATCCTAAACTATGCCAAAAATACTTGTTTTGGGGACAGAATGAAGGATGGTCCCTTCATCCCTTTAGTACTCCCAAAAAAATCTCTCAGCAACACCAAACAACTTTCGAGGGACAGATTTTTGAGAGAGAAGCAGGTGGAAAAGCTGCCCCTGTGCTTGGTGTATGACCTTCCCAGGGGGTCGGTGCTGGGTCCCACGTTCTGCTCATGGCTGTGTCCAACTTACCTTTGACAGACGTTCAGGCCCTTGCTGGCCTCCCTGCGGTGAAGTATGTGGTGGGGTGGCTCAAGGTGAGTGGGCTGGGTGATTTAGTACATTCAAATCAGAGCAAACCCATCAGTGTGGGTGTCCTGCCAGCTGCCTTCAGTAGGTGAGAAGGGGGCAGTCTCACCTCTCTTGGGTGCCTCATCCTGAGGCAAATCGCTAAAAGCTCGATGCCAATGCCTAGAGGAGAGGGGCCAGGCCATTAAAAACATATTTATGTTTGAAAGCTCAGGCCTTGGCTCTTTCAGACTTCTCTGCATGACCATGTGCAAATATGATCCCTGCCTCTCACAGGCCTGAACGAATCTGCTCCTTCGCTATCTCTGCTGCTTACCTCGTGTTGTCAGCTGCAGTCACTTCCCTGCCTGCCACGCTCAGCAGCAGTGAAGGAGAGGGAATCAGGAAGCTCTGACTGACATTTACCATCAAAACGACTGATACAGTCATAAACCAGTAGTACAGGACCTGTGCTGCACCCTTCCTCACAGCCTCGAAGAAGACAGCTCTGTGGAATTGGAGGGCAAAACGCCCATCGCTTTCAATAACTGCATTGGGCCCAGACCCTCCATCACACCCGATGCAGTCCTTGGTGCAGTCCGTGGGGGTGGTTTAGGGCTGGAAAGGCCAGAGCCACGCTCTAGCCTCACCTCTGGGCAGTCAGAAAGCAACTACCATGTGCAGCCATTTTCAGGACCCTTCTGACAGGCAAGGCTGGATGTCCTTGATGTCCTTTACAGGCAGATCTCAACCCAAAGGGCTCAAACTGCCTCTGCACAAGGGAAGCATGAGGCACAAAGTCTGCACAAAGTAGACCTCGCTGCATGGAAGAATAGGAACCGAGATTTAGACAAAAGCAAATGAAAGTTTAAACTTTGCAGAAACTAAAGAAAGAATGAGCTGTGTCTTGCCTTGCTCCTGTTTATTTTACCAGCGTCAGTTTGTTATACCTACAGATTTGTAGCATAAATCCATTGACATTATTTAGAAATAAAATGGATGGATGAATTTCTAACATCATTAAGGTCTATAGGAGTTCCATGGGGCTACAGTTTCACTCTGTAGGTCTGGATAGCTATGCTTTCTTCCTCATTCAAGGATCTGGAGGAGCTGTTTTCTTCTGTGTAAATAAACATAGATATTTTTTGCCTGTATTCCATAACTGACTGCAATTTCTATAGAGTTCTAATATCATCAGTCTAACTAATTCCTGGTAAATACACCACAAAGAATAATTATCTTTGACATTTCTCCTACAACATGAATGTTTCCAAAATGGGCAATTTTTCCATTCCAAGTGATTTGACAGCATCATGTATACACTCTATAGTTGTCAACTAAGGATGGTATTTACTCTCTACATCTATAAATGATGGCCGATAAAACAATTGTGTTGTGTGGTATATCTATGAAAACCTTGTA
The DNA here is from genome assembly GCA_027574665.1 of Rhynochetos jubatus. Classification (NCBI taxonomy): domain Eukaryota; kingdom Metazoa; phylum Chordata; class Aves; order Eurypygiformes; family Rhynochetidae; genus Rhynochetos; species Rhynochetos jubatus. Next base: position 15,580,407 of record CM050653.1, on the reverse strand, counting down.
AAACAATACGGTCAAGTCTGGCAACAAAGTCAATAATTTGTCAGTAAGGAAACCACTATTGGGCTTTCTCTACCCAACCCTCCACCTTTCTTAAGCCCTTTTCTTCTGAAGCTTCACATTCATTTTCTTAATGTTTTTAACCTAGTGTCTGTGAAATTTTTATTGCTCCCTAGATAATGACATCTGATCTGAATGTAACCACACACCTCTTTGCTCAGCAACATTTGTCACAAACCATTATAAATTATCATGCTGATAGTGTGCATTGCTGGGAAACCGGAAAAGTTCCATAAATTCAAAGTACTGTATCAGTGACATTCTTGTTTATTATCTAGGTATAAAGTTTTACTAGATTCAAGATGGCTACATTTACACAGTAGGATACTTCAGCAACACGAGACTTATGCAGCTTGCGCAAAGTGCTGAAAAGCATTTACCACATGCAACAAGCACCGGAGCATTTTAACTAATATGTAGCCATATGTTTTGTCTCTTCTATTCATTCTAACCATGTTCCTGACTCCAAAAATGCATGGCTATTATTTGGGCTTGCTTGGGAAACGGCAAAACGGCAACCAGAAACCAGTTTTCTCTTAAAGTACAACCATAATTTCTGTTCCTCAGGCTCCTGAAGAGGAGGCATAACACTCATTAGAGTTAAAAGCTAAAAAGAGACTGTATTTTTTCATTATGTATGTCCTTGATAACAATCTGTGGTTGACATGATTGTATACTTCCCGTCGAGATTCAGTATTTCCATTATGCTGGTTCAGTAGTTCTGGCTAGACTTTTTTATTAGATGAACCTAGCTTGTGTGAACATATTTTTAATTATTTGCGTATCTTTATTCTTCAAAACTGTGAAAGTTGAGTCCTTTGGAATGCCTCCAGAGAAATAGGGATTTTCACCATGTTTGCTTGAAATTTAAAACAACTCAAACAGTTCTGATTGTCAGAAAATCATACATACATGAATTTTATTAGGAGTCATTTGAGAAATACTTATTCATTAAAACATAGCATAATAAGTAGGTAAATCAAGGGCATATTTTTTTAAATTAATTCCAAACCCTAACGTACAAAGAGACTAACTGGGAACAGCTTCAGTACAGCTAATACTTAGATTCTCTGCTTTTGATTTTCCTCAGGGAATCAACCTTTCACCAGTTTTACATTTCAACACATCTAGCCCTCTTTATAGCATAATATTTAAGAAAGTTAGATAAGGTCTCTTGATTTTCTTGTTGACACTACAGAACAAGAAGGTAACCTTTCCAAAGTCAAACTGTTTCCCTCCCTGAGCTCAGGGGGTCCTTGTTATTAAAGTTGTTTCCAACGCTAACTAAGGTCTAAGATGCAATGAACAGCATTATAAAGAGGATTTTGGGAGCTAGGCCAGCAAGCTAATCTTCTCCTCTGGTCTACTCTAATTGTGTGGGGCATTTTTTGTTCCCAGACATGAATTCCCCTATCTCTCATTTTCTATCTGCATTTCATATTTAAGTGCTTATTAATTTCCAGTGCTAAACCTTTCAATAAACTAAAGTGTAACCTAAATTGCGCCTTTCTAGATTTCAGACTGGCTTGCTAATATACTAAGTATATTAGAAAATCAAAATCTACTTAGCTGCAAAACTAAAAAAATCTTGCAATATGTTTTATTGCATTAATCTCCTCTTGTACCCAATACTTGGTACAAGGAATGTGAATTTTGTAAGTAAGACGCTGAAATTTCAAACCACAGAGATTGTTGACAAATTCCAGTTGCTGAACTCATTTTCTATTATTCTGGTCCTAAGTTTTTTGGCACAAATACAATCCCTCTCCAGTTATAAAGAGTAATTTTAAAAATAAGTAAAGTAGCAGATGAGTAATTTAGCATAGCCTAGAAGATTAGCATTTCAGCATAGACCAAATAACTGTAAAGTTATCACCACTGCATGCTGCAAAGACAATGCAAACAATGCTGTTTAGAGACTTCCTTCCACCCACCACCATCTCATTACAGCACTTGGGCCCCCTTTCAGAGGAAGAAATAAAGCAAGAGGGAGAGTGGACAATGAATATTGAGAAGGGAGCAATGGAGGGAGGGAGTCAATCCCTTCCCTGGACCCAGTTCAGCTCAGTCTAGCACTGTTTAGCACACCACTATGCCACAAAGATTACTTGTTCTTCAAATAATTGTATGCTGTACACCACTTTACTGCTGTCAAAGACCATGTTGGTTTTATAGCATTGGAAAAACATGTATTCTAGCAAGGAACAAAAAGGATTTGACACTGAAATATGCTTGATTTAATTTCCTAATCTCTATCTAAGAGACAGACAAACATTTTAAAGCATTAGCACTGTCCCACAGAAGGAAACCAAAACCTGTATCAAGAAGACACAGGGAAGTGAATCATTGCCTGAGTTCAGCAAATTAAAAATTAAAGAATGGGAAGTCAGCGTGTGAACATATGGTGTGAATATGAGCTGCAGCTTCAACACCACAGTAAAAATTCATTTTAATGAAGAGTCAGTTTAGTTTTATGAGCACAGGGGTTTCCTGCATTATCACTCAGCTATGGCACTGAAATGCTGATGTGTAAGAGATTATTAAAAAAACCCCAAAAATGCAACTAAGCAACACACTGCATCATTAAAGAATTTCATGTTAAGGGAAGTCAATAATAGTGATCTAAGTAATCAATTTATTAAATAATAGAAACAAAGATATTCATAGTAAAAATTAAGTGCTTGAGTACAGTCACTCTGTCCCCAAGTCCAGCACTCTAACCCTATGGTATGTTACAACCACTCCTGATGATGCTGAGCATCATTTTACAGGATCAAATCTTGCAAAATCTTGAAAACTGCCATAAAATGCTAAACACCAATGGCTACTGAGTTTAGTCTCTTTCTAACCTCGATGGTAGCGTAAATGACCAATAACTCTCTCTTGCAGTTGTCAGAAGGGAATGAAAACCCCATGATACTTGAGAAATTTTTAAATAATGAACCACTAAAATATTTTCTTCATGAAACAAGGAGGTTGAATTTAGAGGATATGTTGAACAGGGGAATGATCTGACCATGTGTTGCCTTGTGCAAGCTATGTGGTTTACAGATTTGGGGAAAAGTGGAGTACAGCTTCTGGGAGGCTCTGATCCCTCTTCTCACACTTGGAAACAGAAAGTTGAAGGGAATGCCAGCCCAGGGGAGCAAAGGGAGTCTCAGCTGTCTCTTTTCTCCTCTCAGGGCACTACAGTAGAGCAGGAGGAGGGGGAAAAAGAACTACTGTCTATAAATCAGCAGCAAAGTGAGAAAGGGGAAACACGACTATCAGTCCTGCAGTCCACTGCCCGGTAATGGGTGAGAATAAATGCCAGACTAACTCTGTGTTAAGAGAATTCAGCTATTTGTCTGTTTGTAGCTCTGGGGATATAAAATGAAAAGGAACTATTTTTAAAACTCCAGAGACTTACTCAAAAATGCAAGCAGGCCAACAACCACGCAACAGTGCCTCACCCTAAATCGCACCCCCATAACGCACGTCATCACCATCATTCACTTGCCTCTCCCATCAGGCAGACAGAATTCAAGTGCATTGTATAAAGCTCAAAAAGTTGCAAACACCTTTTTAAACCTATCCCGCCTCCCTCACCCCACCCCGCCCCGCCGAAGGATGCTCCACCGAGCACTTCCCGCATCTGGCCGCAGCAAACACCGGCACAGCCCCTCGGCAGCGGCGGGGACCGGCCCCGGGCGCGGAGCCCCGCAGAGCCCAGCGCGGCGGGGGATGCGCGGGGCGGCGGCGGCAGCGGGCCGGCAGGTGGCGCCGTGGTGCTCCGGAGCGCGGCGCCCGCACTTACTTGCAGTCGCGGTCCTCCAGGTCGAAGTGGGGGTTGAAGTTGATCATGATCCTCTGGTAAGGCTCCGGGGCCTGGATCAGCCACTCGCATTTTTGGCTGGGGTGGTAGGACTGGGGGTAGCCGGGAGAGGTGAGGTACCCGGGGTTCAAAATTTTGATCGTGTCGCCGCACTTATCTGCAGGGGAAGGAAACAGATTGGCTTTTTTCAGTTCCCACCCCCGGGCAAGCTCTGGGTTTCAGCTCGCAGCAACGAACCAGCCGTCCGCCGTGGGAATGCTGGCAGGGTTGCAGCCTTCCTCAAGGAAACTTTTGCTGCATTCTTATGCCTTTAAGGCAAAAGCATCTCTGCTGTGTTTTACCGAAGGAAAGAGGCCTGCCTCTCCATGCTCATCCTTAAGTCCAGCAGCTGGACAGACAACAGAAGACACCCCATTTCTGAACAGCAACCTTTTAAAAAGCCCCATGCGAACAGTGCCCCTTACAGTGTTAAAACCTTGCATCCTCACAACAGCGTTAATGTTGGCTCAGAAGGGTGTCCAAGACTCAATTATCTCCAGAAAGTATAATCTTGTTAAGTATAAAGTTTTAAGGAAAGCTGGGAGGAGAGCTGAAAGGATGCCATTTGACCCCCTGCCCAGCTATGGGATAAGCCTGGTCTGTGTCACTGACCACTGGGATTGTTTTGGTGGATCCAAGCTCTTTCACAGCAGCCCCTCCCTTTGTTTTATCAGTCCATAAATCTAGGTAGGTTGAAACTATCTGTGCTCTTCAAACCCAGGCTAGCAGAGAACAAAGTGGTTTTAGTGAAGCAGAAATCGTCCACTATTTATTCCTTCAAGGAAGTTTGTTCATGCTTGGGGACTGCATCAAAGTAATGGAGCAGAACAACATCCTTGCCTCTACCCTTCGTCCCTGCCCCCCCCCCCCCCTCCCTCCCCCAATTTATTTCTAATAACATAGTGGCAAAAGTTTCCAGAATCACTAAGTGTGACTCTGAAATGCGGCATGTTGCATCTTGCTCCTTTGGACAACATTACCACGGTTGTATTTTAAGGTTTACAGGAAAAATAAAAAGGGACAGGAAATTCAACCTGCATGTTTACTCACTTCACTGTCCAGTGCAGGCTTGTGACTTTTTTTACTGCTATGGATTTCTTTCTATAGACCTCCAGGGAGGAAAAACTTTCTTCACCCATTGATTGTTTAATTTTGAGCAATAAAATATGACAGTAGACTACAGACAGGAAGAATGTCCACACTAAAATGTAAGACTACACTATATCACTACATCCCAATAATGCATACAGTACAGTATACAGTACTGTATCAAAAACATTCCCTGTGAAAGCAAAATGGCATTCCCTGGTCTCAGCAAGACTTTATAAATGTACAGGATTTTATTGCAGGAAAAACAGGTCAAATGGAAATGAATGAGGAAGTGCACATAAAAAATGCATAAAGCTACACTCTTTATAGAAATATAGGGGATGATACATACTCAGCTATATGGTCAAAACCCAGATATTGCTAAGCATGTTGCTGGCAAAGGCTATCTTATTATTTATTTCCGCTTTGCCTTTGCAAAACAGGCTGTTTTCCTCTGACCAGAACAAAAGGCGTTGCAGCTCAAAGCTCAAAAGCCGTCACTGGTGATCTTGCTAATCCGCTGTCTGGGGCTCTCAGGGAATCTTGCCTTTTCCTCCCTGTGTAAGCACACTCAGAAAGTGATCCTGTCTCATTAAGTCCACTCCGGCCCTGCAAACAACATGGCAGAGTCTGGCATCTGTTAAATGCCTGAAATAAAGCAGTGCTGCTTCTAGTCACTTGACAGAGTCACTTCAGAGAACGCTGAGGTGGATTCACTACCACCAGCACTCCTTAATCTGCGACTTCTGGGAAAGTGACAGTGTAATAAGATAATGCGGTCTGCTAGACTCCCTGGCTCTGTGCAATCTCTCTCACACTTGATTAAGAAGAGCAGTTTCTAACGACTTTGGGCCATTAGTTCTAAATAAGGTTAATGAATTAATTTAGCGGACACTAGTAGCGCATGTAGGTGAAGGTGGCGTTAGTAGGTCTGGTAGGTTACAAAGGAGGTTAATGGCCTTGGTGACTCCAGCAGGGCCACCCCATTAACTGCTCATGGTGGAGGCTTCTACCCAGCAACTTGCACTACTCCCCTTCTTTTAATGGGGAGAAATGATCAGTAAGAGCACCGGGTGCCCGTCTCCCACCCCCAGAGGGTGCAGGACTAGGGGCAGTCCTGATTTATGTGGGAGCCAGGGAGGCGGCTCCCTGCACCCCTCACCTGGGCTGGGGGGGTGAGCAGAGTGCACCTATTGGAGCATCCCCAAGCTGGGCTTGGCACACGCCTCTAGTGCCTTTGCTCCTGTGCCACGGTGCTGGAGGAGGCAGCTCATCCCGATTAAATTAAGCGGCCTTCTCACAACATATTGGGAAAGAGATTAACTTCCATCATAAAACACACGATTTTAATACTCTTTCTTCCATGACACTCCACTTGCGGTCCCTTATTAAAACAATATACCAGCGTAAGCGGAGGGTGCTCTCTTCTTTTAATTACTTTGATTTAAAACCCAGTCAGGCAAAAGTAAATATTTGATAATTAGTTAATAATAATTGTTCAGGATTCGTCGGGAAAAGAAAACTCACATGAGCTGTTTCATGTGTGAGAGCTAAACGTCAAGCAATCCCACAATTAGACCGTCTTTAAAAATGCATCATGCAGTGAAATATTCACGGTGCCCTGGCATTGTTCGGGGAAGGAGGAGCACGCTGCTTTTAATTAGTTGTGTTTTCAAGGGCTGCCTGATAGTACACTAGCTGCATTAGTCATTTGTTACGGGATTTCTCTCTTCTAAGGGAGTCTTGAGCCTTCACAGAGACGCTCAGCTTCTCTCTTGGCACTGTGCAAGTTGCACGTAAACTGCAGTCTTGAGAGAGGGGTAGTCTAGAGAGCTCCCGGTTGGAGGGCTACCCGCAGGTACACACAGCTAGTAAAAGGCACGATACCCTGAAATCTTACACTTTGGAAAAAGAAAGAGGGGAAAAGAAAGGCTTCGCTTTAAAGCATTCATTATGTTTCAGGTATCGAAGGGAAGACTTATTTAATTGCCTAGGGGAGGAAACATCATTGAGATAATTGGCTGTCCTGATTTAGTGAAAACGAGCAGCCTGCTTTATACAACAACCCCAAACAGTGAAATATTAAGTCGGAAGGCCATGCCAGGGCGGGCGATCCTCGGGTGAGGACCGCGCCGCCTCCCTCCTCCGGCAGAAAGTTCCCCCAGCCGGGCTCAGGTCGGTGCCGGCGCCGCCGTCCGCCCCCGGCAGTCCCGCAGCCCAGCCCCGCAGCTGCCCGCCCCGGCTGAGACCCCACGTCCCCCGTGACACTTACCGCTTCGCAGAGCCCTGGCGAGGGCGAAGGTGAGGGCTGCACAGTGCAGGAGAAGTCCCCAATCCATTTTCCCTTCCGACAGCACGGAAAAGAGGGAAAAAAAAAAAAAAAGGCCCTCCACGCACGACTCTTCCTGGGTCTTAAATCCTCCAGCCGGAGCCAGGAGCAGAAAGCAGGGTCCGCAAGGGCAGTCCCGGGGGCAGAGGGAGGCTGGCTTCTTTCTGTGCCTCAAGTCGCCCGCATCCTGTCATTTAGCTCCGGCTCCCTCTCCCTTTCCCCACACTTGTTCCTTCTCCAGGCGCCGCTGCCCCTGCCATTCCCAGCGAGACTAGAAAGCCAAATGAAAACGAGGGGCAAAAAGAAAAAACCAACAGAAAAAAAAAAGCACAACCAACAAACACACAAACAAGACAGACAAAAATCCTCGCGGCTGCTGGCACCTCGGGAGCGCTCTGCTGGGGTGGGCTCCGGGAGACGGGGCGGGGGTGCTCTGCGGAGAGGAGATAAGGAAGGGAAAGCGGCCGTGAGCGGGGACCAGTCGGGCGCTGGAGTTTGGCAAACTGCGTCCCTCCCCGCCTGTCCCGCTCTCCCGCTGCGGCACGGCCGCGGTTCCCGAGAGGCCGGCAACCCCGGGGCGGCGGTGCCCGACGGTGGCTGTGGGTGCCCGGCGGTGCCCGGCCGGCGCGCTGCTGCCGGGGATGCCCGGCGGTGCCCGGCGCCCCGCACTCACCTGCCCCAGCGGGAGGCGAGCGAGCGCGCTGCCGCCGCAGGGACTCCCGGCCGGCCGGGGAAGGGGAAGCGCCCGGGCGGCTCCTGCTCGCAGCCTGAGGAAGAGGAGCGCAACTCAGCGGCAATAAGAGAGGCCGAGGAGCCGCCGTCTCCCAAGCCCCAGTCCCCTCCCCCTCCCCGCCCTCCTCCTTCTCCTCCTCCTCAGCCCCCCAAGACATCGGCAGCGCGGAAGAACCAACAAACAAACACGGCAAGCCCCAGCCCTGACACCCAGCCGGGGCGCGGGCTGGCTCGGGGGGACACGGAGGGGGAGAAGGGGGGACAAGTGGCGATGCCCCCTCCCCGGCAGGTAGAGCCCATCCAGGCGGAGGCACCCACCTGCGCGCCGCCGCCCCCGCGGGCTCCTGCGTGGCCCCGCGCAACCCTGCCCTGCCCTGCCGTGCCGTGCCGTGCCCTGCTCGGCCCGGCCCCGCCGCCTCCGTGGCCCCAGCCCCGCACGCAGACACGCACACACACGCACTTCTGCTCACCTCCCGGCTCACTCCCTCCGCCGTGCCCTCCCGGGCCTCCCCCTCTGCCGCCACCCCTACTCCCCAAACCCACTCTTCTTGTTTCGTGCGAGTGTGCAGACAAGCACCCGGTCCCACGCATGTCCCTGCGGTCCCCCCGTGGGACACACCATCCCCTGTATCCTAGGGGCTGCTGGCCACGCTGGTGTGGGCTGAGCTGTGGGGACCCCCCGTGCAGGGACCCCCAGGTGTCAGGCTCACCCGGACCCATCGCCCTTGTCTTCTTTGCACCTCTGGGAGGGGGGGTGGCTTTCTGCACCCTGTCCCTCCCGACCCTCTTCCCATGCCCCTTCTCCCCCACCCTGGTTGTCCTTCCCGCTTCTCTCAGCTTCTCTTGCTGCTTTGTCCCCCCCACAGTCTCTGTCTCTTATGAAGCCTCTTGAGGGGATACGAATCTGCTGGCATCCCCAGGGCCGGCTCTGCTCCCCGTGGAAGCTCTGTGGCATGAAATCCCCACGGGGATTGTGTATCTCCTTCTGAGCAACCGTTCCCTGTCACTGGCAACAGGGGACAGGCAGGAAGGAGGGATGCAGTGGGCTCTGAACCCTGCTGCTTTGGCTGCATAATCTGGTGCTCGTCAGCTATGGGTCCGGTCAGCTATGGGGCCTGTCCCTTCCTTGCCCCATTGATCTGCCTTACAGGCTGTCCCTGCACCCAGGGAGCGATTACCTAGCTGAACCTGACTGCATCTTTTATGTGGAGCGCTTTGAGCTCCCTCTGTGTGGAGGCAATCCAGTCGCTGGGGTAGGGGTTAGAAGAAGAGCTGAAAGCTGAAACACAGTGTTAAATGGTCCCCAAAGATGTGTCTGTGCTAGGAAAATGACCTGCGGCCAACGGTGGATGTCAGCTACTCTCATCTCCCGGAGCAGAGTTTGAAAACAATTTGTTACTGGTGCACAGCCGAGGTGAAGTCTGTTCACGCTTCATCAGTAAAAAGGCCTGTTAGAGGACCTACTCCACAGGGAATCTTTCTGAAGGATGCAGGGGGAAAAGAGTTGGGCTTGGCTGGGGGCAGGGTCATCCTCCAAGTGGAGGTGCAACAGTAAATCTCTGTCCACTCTGAAGATGTAACCATGTTTGAAATAGTTTTCAAACATAGCTGTAAGTCTACAGCCACACAGATTAACTACAAATGCGTTACATCTGTGTTCAGAAATCATACACAGATTCAGCCTCCTCCATCCCTTTGTCTTTGTCCCGAGTTTAAGCCTTCCACTCTCACTCTCCCTCGCTGCCCTTTTGAAGCCCCGACTTTAAGGTCAGCTGAAGTCTGGAGATTAAGTCTGTAGGAAATCTGTCTGCCGGTTTCATACTGCACACGCTCTCATCACTACTTTCTGAGTTTTTGCCAGACATTCCCCTCCTCTTCTGTGATTGCAGTTCTGTAATGTCATGCACTAAAGTACCATTTGATCCTGTTATACCCCTATACACTTCATACTTTCCTTCCTTAACTTCTGCCTCTGCCCCTGCCCTTGCGCCTGCTCCTGCCTGTGCCCGTGTCTGCAGGCAGGCTGGAAATCAGGCAGGCTGGAACTAGTCAGACTGAGTTATTTGGTTTAGTCTCATTTCCCCGTCTTCAGGCAGCCTCTGGATCATCATATGCAATACATACATTTCCTTGATTGATTGGGATGTATATTTTATGGGTAAGCACATTAAGCCCCCTTTATTTCTTTCTTTTAGAGAAGTTCCCAGAACAAGGGGGAAGGGGAGAGTTACAGTGCTTTCTGATTATTAAAACTCTCATGCTGCTGGACAGTCCTTGAGATAAATTGGTTCTGTCCTGAAGCACATCATAGTCTGTGACTGACTGAGAGACAATATAGGTTTTAAAATAAAGTACATCTATTTTAGAAAACAGAAATTACCTGCTGATGGTAGCTTACTGGGAGGTTGCAGAAGTGTATACATACATGTTTGCTTTAAAAACTCGGTCTCAGAAGCCAAGATCAATTCTGTAAGAGTAAAGTAGTAAGCAGATGCATGTGTGTCAAAAATTACAGTTAGTGCATGACAATGATGGCTCCCTTGCTTTGGGATTAGCATTGTCCATCAGGTAATTTCTATGAATCTGCAGAGATGAATTATTCCCAGTTGTATGCTGTATAGATGCTCCAAACAAACCAGCAAACCAACCAAGCAAGCAATTGTGGTTGCTTTTTCTATTTGTTTTCCTATCAGATTAACCAGTCACTTTCCACAGATGCAGGCACAGTGTGTTTTAAAAAAATTCCATTTTCTGAAATAAAGATTAAACACTTCAGTGCAGACAGAGCATGTACATTAGTGAAGATGGCACAATGTGATAAGTTGTAAGACTAATGATGAAGGTGGCTTTTATCACCTCAGCCTACCTGGTAACCACTAACCCATATACCATGGTTTATTTCAACATACTCATGTCTCAAGTATTGGTGCTTCCTCCTCTTGCACAGAAAGAGATGCACACCAGGCTGAAAGGACAGCTGAACGGGAATGGCCTCTGTTGTGGCGAGCATGACCCACGGAAGAGGGCTTCTGCCCTTCCTCAGCACTCCGTGGGCATTTTGGATTCACACTGGGAATTTTTTATTTCCTGTGGAATTCTCAAGGCTGAGGAAATATAGCAGAGTCTGGTACATTAATGGATTTTCCTATTATAATGTCAATAGTATTAGTCTAGTTTTCCTACCTGCCTTTTTCTCTGTAGTTCTCACATACAGGTGCAGGTTTCTTCCATCTATGATTTGTCCTGAAGTGATGAGTAAAGACGTTCTATCCTTGGTTTACATATATTTATCTAAAAATGTTTAATCTTTAATCATCTTGAATATAAGCCAGCATCAAATGAAACATTCAGAATTCTCTTTTTATAATCCACTTCTCACATTTTAGTCACAGTATTTTAGGTCCTGATTCTGCAACTGCTTACACATTTGTTCAGCCTTCCTTTTTCATATCAGTAATAGGATTTTTTGGCAAGGATGAGTTAATGTTACAAAGACTGAATCTGAATCCAGTGTATGTAAAAGTTAATGGAGTGGCTAGCTTTGGGGTTTGGGTTCAGGCCCATCTTTGCTTCATAATTTGACTTGGTGCTTATAATGCTTTTTTGAAGATTGTCTGCAGTTCAGTTATAAACCTGTTTCTCAAGAACTTTATAATTCAGCCATAAAAATATTTGCCTTGGGCTAAATCATGTAATATAAAACTTAAAATTCCAAAGCAAAAAACACTTTTCCCATTTTAACAATAGCAGAATGAGCAACTTTGATGTTTACTCCTTTATGCACTCATATAGCACAGTAATGCATTTAATTAAACACTAAGTTTGGCAAATGATTAATCCATGGCTGAAGACACCTTTATTTGGTATTATTTTGAAAAAGAAACACAATAAATTAAACCCATCCCTAATACTACATGCCTGAAAATGGAGAATTCCTACCAATCTTTAGTGGAGAATAAAAATATATTTGCTTTATTGTTAGTACCTACTAATATCATTATATATACAGTCTAGTGCTCATTTATAACCTTCTCTCTAAAGTTTTCCTTTTCTTTCAATTATCTTCCACAATAATCTCTCCAAAATTAGGCTTCTGTGCCATGTCCTCCCCTCTTGCTTTGGCCATATGATTCACTGCTTGTCTTCCTGTTGCTTACTGTACCAAACTGAAGCTATTTACCCTTATCTTTAAGATCAGACACACATTTTCCCTTGTCTATATCTCTCCTCTCTCAACCCTTTTATCTCCTACATCTTTTGTCCTCCTACTTAGTCGCTCACACCCAATGCTTTTTTACCCTGTCCTCTCACATTACACCTCTTTTCCACACAAGGCCATATGCATCTAAATGATCCTTGTTCTTTCATTGTGCATCTTATCCTTCTCCAAAGAACCACTGCAAATGCATATATTTTTATAAACCATGCCGTCTGATTTATGCATTATTTAAATTTACATATGGCCATGTATTGCAAAATACACTCAGATCCTATACTGCATTGGTTAGAGATCAGATTCATTTGCATTTACATCATCTCCATAGGGACTACATTGTTAGGGTTAGAGCTACTTTACAAATATCTTACCAAACTCCTTGGAATCACAACTGTGCCATCTCACAAATGCCTTATCAAAACATGTTCATCATCCTGTCTAAACACATTCCACTCCAACAAATTAGCACAGCCCAAGGCTTTATTAGCTGATTATCTGATTATCAAAAGTCGAATGTTTTCATCTGTGTCAAAGGCAAATCATCACACATATCATTCTACTCCCATTTCCAATTTGACAACAAGCTCATCAGGTCTCTTCTAGGCCTAATTCCTCTTTTGCTTGCATTGCTACAGCTGCCAAAATCTAAACATGGTCACCATTTTCTTCCAGATTGCCCTACTCCTTTTCTTCAGTAGTATTTGTATATTCTCAGTGTAATCTGCTTTTTATCTGAAACAGGAAATGGGGGACATATACAGCATATGATTTATGGTAGTGTCCTTAATAATAATGCCTGATCAACTCTGAAGTAGCTGTTTCTGTGATGAAGGAAATAATACATAGCAAATCCACCCATATGGACTAAGAATCTGATTATATTTCCATTGATAGCAATGACAAAATCCCCACTGACTTCAAAGGAGAAAAGCAGGCTGTGTATGATGATAATGGACCCTTAGATTATAAACTTGTTTTCATCAACTTCAGTTGTTTCCATTTGGTTGCACAATGGGTATATCAGTGTCTGTGTTTACACTAAGATAACTGCTACAAAAAGCCAAAATAACAGTTCCTTTCAAACTAAGGCTTTGCCAGACACAAGGTCTGTAATCATTAAGAAGCAGGTGAAAACAGTGCTAGATGTATCTTTGTATTTCTTGTCTAGCTCTATTTTTGGCTGGAAGACTAGTGTCCTGCTCATGTAATCTATTCATCTGTAAAGGCCCATGTGATTATATCATATTACTGAAAATTATATGCACTACTTTCTACGTGTTACCTCTGATAGAATAATGCTTGGAAGGGTGCGATGTTATTAGGGAAATGGAAACTGTCACAGCGACACTGCATGGTTGTCATGCACCCCCTTTAGCTACAGTGCAGCAATCACTGTAAACAAGCAGTCGTACTGCATTCATTACAGATCAGATTCCCTTTCTCAGTCATCTCTCATCTTCTTCAAGGGATGTTCTCTATCATAATTTTCTTTGTCACTTATTACAGCTGATGTTAAATGGGTTTTCAGCTAAATGCTTGTTTGGGTTATTTATTAACTAGAGAACATTTACATTGGCATACTTTGATGTCATACATGAAGTGGAGAACCCATTTGTAGACTATAGTGGATTAACTAGAAATTCAGGGAATCGCATTCAAAGGGATTAACTCTTAGGCAGTGGATTACCTCCAGTCAGTTAGCTTCACTGGAGGAGATGGAAGCAACCCCTAAGACACAGATCTCTATTCAGGTGATTAAATATACATAGGAGTATTATTCAAATAAACTAAATATAATTAGTCTAGATGTCTGCTGTTATTGGTCTTGTGCCTTAAGAATATGGGGCTGATATCTGGAAGGAGCTCTTAGGCTCTACATGGGTAAATTTTGTTTCATACGAGGGCTTGAAAGTGGAAAGTAAGAAAGACAAATGATTGGTCTGACCTAATAGGTTCATTTTCAGAATGTTGGTTTCTTTCAGTATTTTCTTCTTATCTCTGTGTCTATAGAAAAATTGCTATGAAATGTTAGGTCTTGTAAAAGTACTTTGAAAAGAAACCCACAGAGTTATATTTTGTTTTGTTATTCTATCAAGAAGATGCAGTTAAACCAGAAAGACATTTTAGCTATGGAATATGGGTGGGCAATTTCTTTAAAACTGAATTTTTATGGTGCAGTAGAAGGATGTTAGAGAAACCCAATGGGGGTGATAGAAAATTGGACTGGCAGACTCCCTAGTATATAACTAGAAAAAGAAATAGAAAATTAAAGAGAAACTGAACAAGGACTGACTGAATAGGAAATTATTTTTTAAAAGGCCTCACCTTTCTTGGAAATTTGTTGTGTTTGTCTTTTTTCTCCCTTTGTGGATGATGAACTTTGTGGAAAATAAAATGTTTTCTGTAGGAGCTTCTAAGCAATAACTAAAGCAGTATTCGACACATCTCACAATCTTCTCAGTCTTATTTCATGAAAAGGGTAACAGAATCATTGTTAGATTTCTTACAATCTCCCAGGTATGGTTTTACATTTCTTAGTGACCTTTCTGGAATCTAGTTTTCACTGTGGGTTCATGATTTTATATAATTCAGACAGGTTGTCATGAGGAGAAACACAGTTGTCCAGGTTGTCATAGCAGCTAAAACTTTCCTTTTTGTGAAATTGTCACCAGGCCCTTGGCTTCTTGTAACCAAATAACCAGAAACATTATTAGTTTAATGAAGAAGCTCTCCAACAGGCTGTTTCCAAATCTGTAAGTTATCTGTCCAACAAGTATGTCATTGCTGTGTGCAGTATTTTATTCGCAAAGGCCATCTGGACAGCCTTGACAAAGGATTCATAGCATTTGCCAGAGAACATCTTGTTTGCTGTGGAAAAAAAAATTGAATGCAATGTTTTTCTAAATCTATCTGGAGACGTTGCTTTTTTGTTCTCAACTGTTCTGTTGGTTTTACTGTGTTGAAGCTTCTTTGTCACCACCGCAGAATTTATAAACATGACATCGTCTTCTTTTTCATCCCTGCAGTTATAATCTTGCACACACCTTTGTTCTTTAGGATTATTTCAGACTCCGATTAGTAAAAGTCATTGATTTATTCCGGTGAGATCTGTGTTTGAATGGAAACTCCCTGACATTTATATGTTATGTTGTTTTTGAGATTTCCTTCATGGCCTGTTCATCACGCCATAGCATATCATAAAACCTTCAATTATTTTCTCCTCCTTTGGGGCAAATTCTTCCATCACAAAGATCTTAATGAGTAATAAACAGACAAAAACCAGGTACCACATATAGGCTGAAAAAAGGTCAAAGCCCACTTTAATGGCTTGGCAACTGCATGTTGTGAATCCAAAAGGTGCTTGGTTTTTATTGACTGGAATGAAGATGATTTCAGCTAGGCAGAAAATACCATGCTGTGACCAATGGCCAAGAACCCCACTTCAAATTAATCCTGCACGATAGTGAGCAAGCTTATAAAAGACTGAGTAACCTCAGCTGCCATAGAACACGGAATAGTAGCTCGTGTTTTTTCAGCTCCTTAGTAAAACCCTGAGCATCTTGCTGGAGAGCTCTGTATCCTTCATGCAGAAAGTTCAGATGTTAATATAAATTCAAATGTTCTTTCACCCAATTACCCATAATTAGAAAAGGGCTGCCAGACCTTTGTGATACAGTATCTGAATGAAACGTTAGAAAATTAATTGAATTGATTTTTTGACATGCGCGGTATCACTCCCTGAATATAATTAAAATATCATGTTTGAGAACAATAGGATCTTACTGGATCTATTGAAAATGCCTGTTTTGTATTTACTGCCTTGATTTTTGTCTTGCAAGATAATTTTGTGGCATAGACATACGATCCTGGTACAACCAGTATAAATGTAATACATTTTACATTCATCATTATATTCAGAATCTCTCCAAGTCTTCATTCAAGTAAAGTATAGATTATTTTGGAGAATTTAAGGTGAATTAAAATTTAAAAGCAAAGTATATGAATGGTTTTTAATTATGTAAATTTGGTACTTGGCAAAAAACCCCAAAGTTCCTGATGAGACAGTGTTGACAAACGATTTTTGCTTTTTTATGGCTAAAGACCAGAGATGGGCTGGTGCCCATCCTTCCAAAGGCCCACAGTTTTGCAGATGAAATGTAAATGTTTTATACACTGACTGCTTTCAAAAATGAAACTGTAGCTTAAAAGTTTAGCATCTGTAGTCACTGTGGCAAGACTGCATGTAGATGCTAAAACCCAGCAGAAGGACGGCAGCAGGTATTTAAAGGAGGCTGGGGATATTTGTGTGTAATGCTTCCCTTGGCAAAGAGGAGCGTTACTGGGGAAGTTAAGTTCACTATTATAGTCTGCTTCTGCATTCTGGCAGCACAGTGTGGCGTTGCCAAGTGAAGCACATTCAGGTCCTTTAGCCGAGATATTAACCTATTGACCTACTGCCCCAGAATGAGAATGCTGCTAGCCATAATCAGATTTCACTGAAGAGTAAGGTATTACAAACATTGAAAAGAAACAATTCCTTGGCATCTAATCAGAAGATTTACCTAAGAAATACTCATTGAAGCAAGTAAGTTTTTCTGGAAGACTCTGCTGTTTGCCTATGCCCTATGGAAAATTTTGTCTTCATGAAATCCAACTCAATATATATTAAAACAGACTATGATAATTCTGTACTGTTGTCAACTTACTTTCGAGTCCAAAGAAAAGTTTATTTTTCTAAAGAATAGAACAAGAAAAGAGTGTTGCTCTGTAACTTAAGGGTCATTCCAATCCCTACTTATGTCAACTTGAAATAGCTTCAGATTTTAGTGAATTAAATAGGCCATAGCTAAACGGATAAAGTAATTAGGGTGTGGTGTGGACCTGACCACTACTGATAATTGCCAGCATGTTTTCAGTATAGTTTTGGTCAGTGTGATCTAGTTCATTCAGGCAATTCCTGGGTGAGGTTTGGGAGTTAGTGTGGGCCAGGGATCATTCCCCATAGGAAGTCCAGATTATGATAAGTCTGGACAAAGCTGTCATGCGTAAATGAGACTGGGTTAGTTGCCATCAGGCCAGAGCACAGTCCCTGACCTGCTTCATCAACTGGCATAGATGTAATTTTAGTAGCTACACATTTATAACATCTTTGCAAAACCTAGTGCAGTCTAGCAAGTGGAAAACTATCCAAGTAAGAGTTAACCAAACTGAAGGGCTACTTTTTTGGGAACCATTTTTTTGGTGTGGAGAGGAAGCAATCAAAGTGATGGATGCCCCTATGTACTACAACCTGTCGTTCAGCTCCCCAGTGTGGAGAGCAGTCCCTGAGCTGATGCCTAGGGATCAGACTCTGCAGATGCTCCAGGCAGGGTTTCTGGGAGGGTCTTGAGCATTAGGACATGCAAAGGATTTATCATCCCTCTCCCATTCAGATTTCTGTTATTCAGCTACTAGGTGATAGCCCAGATTTATCTGTGTCTCCAGGACAAGCTACACAGCGCTTCCAATGGCTTTGGCTAGCAGAACATCTGGGAAGTGCATCAGCATTCAGCAACGTGAGCGACTCTTTGGCAATGGGGAGTGGGTCCAGTGACTGTTACAGTTTCAAATGGAGGGAGGAAGGTAGTTTGAGAGGAACAGAGGGTCACCACCCCATATTGCTGGGCCAGCCTGCTCCCCCAGCGCATACAGGAGTGGATCTCCCATTTGCAGTAAGAGGGGGCATGTGTATGTTTTCACCACACAGTAAAAGCCCTGCTGTGTGATGGTGAGTTCTGGGAAAACATTGAAGGCAGTGGGACACGACCCTTCTCATGCCACGTTTCCTGTCTTTCTCTTCCAGATCTTGAACCTGTCCAGTGTGGTGCCCATCTTGCCCATCCTATAAGCAGGATCACCCACAGATATTCCCTATGCCTTGTGTAAGGCATAGCTAGGTCCTTCTAAGCTCACCTGGGTGAAGTATGAATGAGTTAAACACTGGAGTGTGGGTAGGTATCAGGAAACCGGGCAAAGTGAAGACAAGGAATATCTCTTAGACATTGCCTCTGGGATTCTCACAGGATAGCTTTGCTGTTTATTGAATGTATGTGGTACTACCAGTATGGCCTGTGGATGGTGCAATAACCTGATGTTTCTTTAGGGGCATCTGCCTGGCTCTCCCCTCGTGGACTTTCTTTTTGCACGTTGAAAGGAGGGTTGCTCTCTCTGTGAGGCACAGGGTGGCTCCACAGTGCTCCTCAGACATTTGTTGACATGGTGTTAACAACACTTGTCATCAGGACTAGGTCTGTAGGCCAGGCTGCTAATGAGGAAACTGCCTCACAGCCTCAAGAGTGGGATTTTAATAAGTGTGATGTGGAGAGTATACACATGGCCTGGAGTGTTGTGTGAATATTTTGGGTGGCATGTGAGAGTATGAGGTCTTCTGGGTTAATGTTGGAGGATGGTGACAGATGGAGATAGCTAAACATGGTATGGCTTCATCCATACTGCTCCTTGGTGGAAGCTAACCCCAGGATGAACTCAAGCTTCATCTCGAAGAGATGTAAGAGGAATAGTCCAAATCACTACAAAGGACAATACAGAGCAGATGTCAAGGGTCGAATGCTCTAGCTTGCACGCTCGCCCTTTTTGATTTCACAGGGTATGTTTATGCACCGTCAGTCTTCACTGGAACTTCTGTCTTTCCTTTTTAGAAACCATGGTTCTATTGCTTTACTAAATTACAGAGTTATGAATATTGGGCTAGAAACACAAATTTTAAGCAATTTAATTAAAAAAGCCTTACCAGCTTCCCTATGATCCACTTCTGTGTGCTGTCACAAGAAGGTGTCTGAATTTCAAAGCTGGCGTGGCTTGAGTCACATCCTGGTGAACCATGGTCACTATCACTGCTGTACACCACGTTCTGATTGCTGTTTTGCAAAGACATTAATGAGTTTCCCAGATCAAAGCCGGCTCTTTCTCAGCATAGTTTAACATATATAAACAAAATCTGTTGCAGTAACTGTGAAATAATTTGCATTCATAATTATAGTGGTTTTTCTCATAAATTGCAATCATATCCAAGAAAACATATAAAAATAGAAATACATTACTTATGCTTTATTGTTCAAAATGGGCTTCTGTTTTATCAAGCTGCAATGATAAAAAAAAATACATTTACTCAAAACAAGAAACCTGGAATATCATACTGTGGCAAGGTGGTGACAGATCAAAATCAAGAATAGTGCAGTTATCTCTTAAAAAGGAGCTAGAACCTTTGAAATCACTATCACTGTAGTGTTAAAAGCCCCCAAATAAAAACAACACCATGCCGTATAGACATGAGATGACATTATTCTAGCTGAGGGCCTCAACTGAACCAAAACATTTGAATTTTTTATAAGCTTTTACATTTTTGATGAAAATATCTTAGTAAGGAACTGTTAGTAGATTCAAAAATATGTCTGTCAAATAGATATTCAGGTCTGTAGTCTTGTGAAAGCTCTTGGAAGTGACTGTGGATGTGCAGTTGATCAAAAGTCTCAGCCGATTTAAAATGCTCAGTAAAATCCAATTAAGCAAAGTAGAGACCAAGGATTCGAAATGTCTCCTTTTTCCATCCGAGCACCTGCATATCTTTAGAAATGTAAATTATTATTGGTGTATGTAGTCTATATAGGAAATAATGAAACATTTTGCCTTCCAATAATTATAAATTACATCTAAATCCCAGTTATGCAGAATGTTTGAGACAGAGATATTGTATTCAGATAACAAGGTGTGAACTGGTCAGATGGAGCAACAGAAGAAGGAATTCAATTCTTGTTCTATTATCGTAAAAAAACATTCTGCCACCGTTACTCTCATGAAGTTGTAGCTTAGTCCTCAGTATCTTACACCACTTTGGCAGTTTCACTACTGATGGAGAATAGCATTATCTGACATGGTTACAGATAATCAAATTTGTCTAAAAGAAAAGATTTTTCAGTATTCTGAATTAAATACATAGTAGTGTAACTTCTGACTACAGTATTCTACTTAAGCTTTCTCTTGTAATGGCTGATTTGGCTGCAATAAGAAGTGACAGGCTTTTCCCTTCTTAGGACTAAACATAAAGCCCTTTTGCAATTCAAAAGGAGAGTTTTATGTCATAACAATTCCCCTCTGTAGGTCCTGGTTTTAAATGGAACTAGAAAAAGAAATGCTGAAATGTAATAAATAAAGAAACTCTCTTGAGTTTTTCAAACCACTTTTGCTGACCCAAGAGGCAGGTCAGAAAAATATTGAATCCTGGGAGTGCTTATCTGAATGACACATTTTAAGGAGCAATGGGTCATGGGTGGAATCTTTAAAATAAGAATCCAAAGTTCAAGGCTGGTTAGATCGAGTTCTTGGTGTCACTTTAGTGTAATTTCATGGGGAGTCCATAACTCTGCTGCAATATTAATGATGAAGTTAAAAAGCTCATGAATAAGATGCAATTACAATGAGATTCCCAAACCAGTCCTTTGTGATAAGCGTGATGATAATCCACAGCTAGGGAAAAGTGAAGGGTCATTTACTGTGCCAGGCTTTAACACATTTGAGCTCTGTTGGAGTAGTTGGGGAAGCCAATTTTGAAGCTGAGAGCTGTTTGTTTTAAAAGCATTGCTACTGCCTCCTATTTGTTTAATTCTAGAGCTCTAACACTATATTGTCAGGAATTGCTTTGAGACTTCACTTGGCAGGAGGTGTTTTCTCAAGAAGATAGGACCCAAGTCATTTAACACTAATTCAGTGTAGGAACCAGATTCAATAGGGACAGAACCATCCCTTTGGTGGGGAGGAGACAGAATTTTTGCCAGAGGAGCTATCCAGTATGTGCTCAATGGCTCCTGTTGCCAGCCAGGCAAGCAGCTGGTTTCAACACGCACTATTGTTTCCAGTTGGTCCTCATCTGTAACCCCATATAGAGCACATCACAATAATTAAGTCTAGAATTTACAAAGGCATGGATTGGAGGTGGCACTGTCCAAAGCCAAGAAGAAATGTGATAGATGTCTAACTGAAGCAGATATGAAAAGCTGTCTTGGGCCCTCAAAGCCACCTGTGATTTCAAACAGTAATAGGAATCCAAACACACCCCAGGGCAAAATCCTCCCAAGTGGGAAGTGGAAAAAAGTAAGATCATGCCTATTTTCCCTTACACAATAGCACCTCCTCCATCTTGTCCAAATTAAGCTTCTGTCGGCTTGCCCTTATCTAAGTATTAATCTCTGCCTGGCACAGGCAAACCAAAGATGCCACACCATCTGGGTTTGATGAAAATGAGGCATAGAGCTGCGTGTCATCTGCATCTTGATAGCACAACAGCCCAAATTGTGTTATTATCTCTCTCAGCATCACATAGAGGAGGGGTGCTAAAATATAGCCTGGCAGAACCTGTGTGAAAGTGTTCTTTGGGCAGATGAGCAATTGATCAAAATCACTTTCTTTCATCTCCTGGGGCCCAAACCTGTTTTAGTTGAAGCCTAAAGCAGTTTTGCAGTTGGGTTCAGTGGGAACTGGAGTTGACATTTGGAGAGGAAGGAACAAAATCACTCAAGTGCGTGATAGCATAAAAGCTATGCTGTTTATCACAACCAAGGACCACGGGCATCAAAGCCTGCTGACTGATCTAAGAAATTAAAACAGACATCTGAGATTTTGCCCATTGCTAAGGAGAAACCAACAATCAATGAGATTGGAATAGTCTCTGTGCTATTCTCCTAACTCAAATTAACCTGAAAAAAAATTATAGAGGACAAATTAAGGTTCCAGACTGCTTTATCTATCCTCATCTTCCTTCCTGAAGACCCTTAGAAATGAGATTGTGGAGCAACATGATAGCAATAGAATTGCAAGTACTGAGACATGCGTTTTTTAAGAAGACCAATGGCTATATAGTTTTTCAATGATGCTACCTTTAGTTCTTATGAGCAAACAGAAATATCTGATCTAATGCATTTGTGCTCAACTTGGTTCCAAAATCCAGGTTGCAAAATGAAACCTTTTCTCAGACTTCAAAACTGCTCTTCCTTAAACTTTATCGCCAGAGAAGAGGTCACATTTATCTCTTCCAGTCCCAGCTGTGTGACCACAAGTAGAGACACTGCTTGTCTTGGAGAGCACTGAGGGTGAAGTGTTCATTTCCTTTCCCCCAGGTAATTAATTGCAATGAAGTAGGTTGTCTTGGCTTCCCCTGTAGAGTCACCTTTATTCTTCTGAACGGAGACTCAGCATTCACTACTTTTTGGGGTCTGCACAGATTAAAAGCCTTATATATGTCACCTAGGGTGAGACTCAAAAGGTGTATAAAAGGTGGGTGATGACATAGATACAGGATGAAGGTGAGGAAAAGACATATTTCCTTGTAACATAATTCCCTCAGTTATTACTTATTGTTTATTAAGCACAGCATGCGAGATGTGCAAATGTCCTGATGGAGTGGACACACGTACTACAGATCGTGCTTTACATCAGTCTGCACATATGACCTTTGAATGGGATAAAAGATTCTCTTCTAAGCAATCTGGGTTACAGGCTCACATGGGTTGAAAGGAAATCTTTATGGTATTTTAATCCTAGCAATTTTCTGGAAATTTGTGAGGGGAAAAAAAAGCTCAGATTAAAAACTTAAGCTCTTATACCGGTTAAGAAAATCCAGCATTCTAACATGATTAACATTAATAAGTAGCGATTTAAAAAGTGGCAAAAGTGGCTAAGCCATGGTGGAACTGCATTTTAGGAATTTTAAGATAATAATTTGAGTATTAAGCTGTGAGAAACAGGTCCCAGAAGGGAGCTGCAGGTTTGACAACTAATGCATACGATGAAGTGAAGAAGACAAAATCCTCTACAAAAACAGTGGTTTGATGTAATAATGATGTGGAGACATATGTGGAAAATGTGAGTCAAAGTACCTATGTCAGAAATGGCTATTTTAGAAAACAAGTAGTTTTCTGATGATCCCTGAGAGATGAAGTATTAAAATAATGAAAGAGAAAAGGACACTAACTCATGCTAATATCTCTTTTTAATTTAAACACAATTTTATGATAAGCACTACTTCCTTGGAGTAGTAATGGTATTTAAAAAAGAATATGCACATTAACTTTTATGGTGTCATCATGACCTGTAAGTATTCAAATGTGGCACATGAAGACAATGTCCTAGCTTTGTAATTGTAGAAAGCCAAATCATTTAATAGTTTATGGACAGTAAAAAGCATTATGGTTTGTATAGGAGGGAGCAGGAAGTTTTTATTATCTTCTCTGCATTGCTGTTCTTAGATTTTATATAATTTTTTTTTTTATTATTAGATTTAATAAGTACCCAGGGTTGTAAGAAATAACACTGAGAAATGAAATTTCTCTCTCACAAAAGCTTCTATTTGTGTGCTGGTGCAAACTTTATAATATGAGTGTATTTCTTATGATTTTAGGTTAAGCTGTGCAGGCTGTATTCAATATACTTACATTAAGATTTTGATGACACAAAAGTTCAGAGTTCATTTTGCCTAAAGCATTCTTTCTCTATTGAGATTTCAGAGAAGAACAATGAAATGTGACCAGAATAACCAAGTAATGACCAATACTCGAAGTTATCAGAAAGATAAAAAAGATTGAAGTAGCACTTTGAAATACAGCTCTGAACATGGAACACAGTGAAGAAAACATTTTCAGAGAGAGGAAGGAGTTTATAAACTACCTATAGATTAGCAAAGTGCTGTTAAAAGAGCTGGTTGACAGGTGATCTCTGTCCTGACAGTAAAGGAAATCAACAGAGAAAAAAGACGTCAAGAAGTCTTTCATAATTTGAGAAACTGTGCATGATCCATGCATACTTACAGTTTGTATAAATTAAGCATGTAGTTCTATAACATCGATGGAGTAATGCCTCATGCGAATTAAAAGCATTTTCTAGCCAAAAAACATTTTAAGGAAGATAACAGATCTCCTATCCTTTTCCTCTCAGTGGAATAATATAGATTATGTCTGACTGGAATCTACAAATACTGAACAAAAGTATTTAATTCAGGGATCAAAACAATTCCCTCAAATTGGCATGCTTACATAGATTCTTCTTACATGTCTTTCTACCAGTAGATGTATAGAATGCCTTTTCTTGGAGCATTTAGTAGTGTGAAGGGTGCATGGTTGTTTCCAAAGGATTTAGATGTCTTATAAAAAGGACTAGGATGCATGTGTCCTCCATGTATTGGGGTCAAAAGATGGTAGTTTAGCGTGAGCCAGGTGTAGGGGATATAAAAGGAGTATCTGGAATTAATTGTTCATGCAGTTGCATGGTCAGCATGCATATAGAAATAATTGCTTCTTTTCACTTCTAACTGTGAATGACTTTCTCTGTTTTAAATTTCCCAGGGCAGGCAAATGGTAGAAATCATTTAGGATGAACAAATCTGGCATTTCTGCCCTTGCTCCCCTAAGGCACCCTGTTTTATAGGTGGGCATGCTGAAATCACAGCCAGCACGCTGGCAATGCTGACTTCCACACAACATGACTTTCACGACAAATGTGGTTGGCAGTTTACTAGAAACAGTTCAAATAAAAGCCCATTGAATAGTAGTCTAATTAGAAATCAAAGACCTGTACTCTGAGCATGTGGAAAAGAGCACCTTTCAATACCTTAACTAGTCCCTAGTCCCAAGGTTAGAGGTCAGGATTTGGGCTGAGAAGCATGGATTTAATTTAGCAGCCCCTATGTCCTACTCAGTAAAGAGGTAAGAGCTGTGAGTTTGAAATGCTCTGTCCTCCAACATCACCAGGACATAACCATCTATGTGCTGGTATTCTGCAGGTGTCAGTGCTGGAATCACCCTGTTGATAAACAGTATCAGGAGATCACCAAAGTTGTCAGTGTTCCCATTTCTAATTTAATCAAGGTGTAATAAACTGTTAGTTCTTTACTTCAGCCTCAAAATACTTAAAGCTCCTGTCTTTTACAAACAGAAATAGTGTTATCAGTTATGACAGAGATGCCATAAAGTGTCCCTGTCAGTAGCTACTGGGATCACTTCCTTTTTTTTTCTGGGTATTCATTAGCTTTCAAAAATCAAATTGCTTTAGCTGTGTTTATTCACCTGCCAGGATCACCTTCTATGAACATAAAGTACATTATGGGAGAAACATTCACAAAACAGTGAGGATAAGGCCAAAGCTACTGTAAACTCTATTTAAACCTGGTAGTGCCTGTTTTCTCTTCTGTAGCAATTTTACTGGCAATGAAACAGTTTTAAGTTAATTTTGAAGAATTTACGCTGACAGAAAATGAAAAAATCAAATCAAGCACCCTCACATAAAACAGGTCATAGTGGTATCCACATTACCAAGTAAAACAAAAAAATTGTCAGGTCACCTGCATATCTAGTACTTTTTGGCACTGCAAATTTGTATGTTAGTGATCAAATACATGCAATGAATTGTTCACAGATGAACTGCATTGCAAAAATTATTTGAAAAATTCTTTTGAACAATGAATACATTCAAGGAAGTTGTTACCTGTTCAAAGACAATGCGTAGGCATAAAAGAAAGGGCAAAATTAGTCAAATAAATTATGCATAACAAATCCCTGTCTCAGCTTTCCTGATATCCTATCCCTTTACTGTAGCTCCTGCTTTCACCATATGGAGAAATAAAATGCATTTCTAATTTGTTTTCTAATAAGTACTAATTAGTCCAGGCCTTTGAGATCCATAAGGAAATAAAGTGTGTCCTTGTAGCCTTCCAAATAAAGCTCTAAAGCTGCAGCTGGTACAGTCCTACATTGCTGTTCCTTCCAGGCTCCAATAAGAAATTGAAATCATCCCTCATTTAGATTTTAATATGAGATTAGTTTAAAATAAAAATGGCTAAAGGTAGCAGCAGTCACTTAGTCAATGGGCAATGTATGGAAGATGTACCTTTGTGGTGGCTTAAAAGAGGATGATCTGAAGGAAAACACACAGAAGATGTTAAAAATAGAAAGAAGCAGATGATTTTAAACTGGTTTTGTCAGATGATACTGTTAGCAGAAATAGTTTCCTGGAGAAAACCTGTTTTGCTGTAGAAGTGTCCACTCCCTCCACAGAGCTGCTCTGGAGCAGCGTCATGCCGGCCATGGGGAGCATCTCCCAGGAGTCATGGCTGGAACAACCTGTGCATTCGTTGGGTCGGTCTCACTTGACCCACTGAAGAATTTTATCATCTACCCTTCAGCATTTGTTCTCCTAATTTTACTATAAAATTGGATTCTCTTTAAACTGTGGACACTTTTGTAAGGAATAATAATGTATTTGGATATTTTGACAGTTCCTCTTCTTCCAGGGCTGCTTTCTGAGATATGTACTCTGATGCATTTTTAGGGGACTTATCATGTCCCACTGACAATCTCTGCATATGTGCTCATGTTGTGTGAGAAGAAAAAGGGAAATGCTTTATCACCTCCACTATTTCCTCTGCCTCCTTCAGCCTGCTTTTTGGGGTCTCTGCCTGTGTTTTTTGCCTACTTTTGACTGTATAATTTTTTACTGACTGCTCTGGTTCACATGATCTCCCCAGCCCACAAAGATTCTGTTGTCTCTCACTTCAAATGTTTCCTAAAAATCTCCCTTCTGACACAGTGAAAAGTAACTGGTCATTAGTCCATTACACACAAACTATAGAGAAAGTGATTTTGCCTTGTAGAAGATTTTAATATTTTAATCTCTTTTTCCAGCTGCAATTTGGAAAAAGCAGAAAAATAGTCAGATGTTTCAAAAGAAGGAAAGAAAAGATTTTGTTGATGTGCCCTGCTCCTTCGGGGTCGTGCTGAGGCTCTCCATGCCCCACAGTGGCTATGGATAAGCTGGTCAGCTGCATTAACAGGAAACCCAGGAGCTTGCCAATGAAGACTTGGCAGGTAGGTCTATGAGACCTGGTCAGGGCTCTGTCACAGTGAGACCACTTCTACCAGACCTTTCTTTATCTTTTTTTTTTTTTTTCTTATGAGACAGCTAGTTCTTAGGCAAAAGTATTTCCATGACATTTTTGTGTTTTGTAGGAATGTGTGGCTCTATATGAGGGTAATTGGGAGAGCACTCCTGATTGCATGGAGCAGTGTTGGACTTCCAGCGTGGCAGCTCAGCTAGTTGCTCGTGTAGCAGCTGTCCATGGGGTGCAAGCGGTTCTCCTCTCCCCTCCCTGTTGGCAAGATGGGCTCCGCGGGGCACAGCAGGCTCTGCTTCACTCAGCTGAGCATTTAGCACGTGCTAAACAGAAGCACATGAGTCATCCTGCTGGCATGAACTTGAACTGATGAAGAGCAAGTAGTGAAAAAGAAACAGCAAATACTTCTGTTCATGCATGAAGCCCTTTGGTTGAGCAGGGATACTGTTATCTGGATGAATAATAGCATATCCACCAATGTTTATCTGAATGCCTGAGGAAAAATGGGAAAGGGCAGGGTACTGATACCACAGAATTGTAGTCTTTGGAAATTTCACAAGTAAGATCACTGAGAAATATTTTTGTTACTTGGTCATCTCTTGTGAAGACCATCAGTAGCATTTTCTGGCATGCCCAATTAGCTGAGCTAACATTTCTTTTATTTTGCTGGCCAAACTAGACTAATCCAAATTTCTACATTTACCTTCTTAACATTATAAGTGCACCCACAGTTGGTGGGTTTTGGTGGCACAGCTAAACTAAATAAACTTATCTAGGCACAACCTCATGAGTGTTTGGGAGGCCGTCACCTAGACATCCAGTGTTTGTCAGTCTGAACATCCCCACGAAGAAATCCAACCCAGGATTTCTAATTCATGACCTTAAGTATTAGCACCTTTTTATTTGTTAGGAAAGTAATTACCACCATGTCTAAAAGAAGAGTGTCTGTATTTGTTGTGAACCTGTTTCCTTGCTTTAAAGGAAGCTGAGATGGAAAAATATCTACTTGCAGGTACTTGTTGTTATTACTGATAGAGTTTTGCAGGAAATAACAAATGAGTATGTAGAAAGAAATGTCTGTAGGCACAGAGGGAACCTTGTAAAAAAATAAAGTCTCTAAAGAATTTGGGCTGTTCCCTAAAGAATTCATGATGTTCTTCAGTAAGGAGGAGAGAATTCAGATTAGCATTTAGTGTAAAGGCTACTCAAGCCCCACTGTATATGACTACATCATTTACTATGTCTAGCCTGTGGGGATGTGCTAAATTTTATTTTGCAGTCACCCTTGTTTTCCTCTTCTCTTTCTGAGAACAATAATTTTTAGAAAGAACACTGGATGTCATATCCATTTTTGGTACATGGGATCTTAAAGGAGATAGACTGTGATGTGAATTCCTAAAAACTGGTTGTGATCCAAGCTCATGTTCTTTGCTTGTTTGTTATTTTTACTGGTACCTATTTGGCTGCCTCTAGCTTGCGTGTTACTTTTTCAGCTCATTTCCATAAATAAAATGTTCTTTCTCTGCCATGTTGCTGTTCCCCCTGATTATTTCCTGCTGTGGCCTTGGTGTAATAGTGTTTCTTCTTTTACTTAAACCAGCATGCAATTGCATTTTGAGTTAAGTTAATGGGGGATGGAAAGGATGTAGCCAAATCTCTACAGGACTCCCCCAGTCTCACCACAGCATCTCTACAAAACCTTTCTATGGGTCTGACTCAGTTTTTCTGCTGATTTCTGTTGGCTTTGTTTATTACCTACCAAAGTAGAATATTTTGTATGTCACTTGCTATTTAATGAAGTACCCTACAGTAAGTTGGATTTCTAGTATTAGCTTCCCTGGAACCAGTAAGAGTCCAGTTATTGTTACTGCTATTGGGGCTGTATTGGTTCTTTGCCATCATTAAAAGAATAAAGTATTACATCTGCTACCCTTGCATTACAAAGCAGCTACATAAAGCTCAATGTGAGCTTTATTATCTGTTGGACTTCCCATAATGTCTAGCATACAATACACTGCACCTATTTAGCAAAAAGGTTCCTTCTGCAATTGAACGTTCTCTTAGAAATAGAAAAGGATTTTCAGGCTGTGAATCTGCAGGTAGTAATTTTAATAGCCACTAATGTGAATTAATAATTCTAATAGCCTCATTTCTGATGCATTATCAGAATACTGGAGAGTGGGTTGCCATGGCTGCTATGTTTTATCACTCACAGCTGTGTAAACTCTTTTAGACCAGCCTTTTTTTTTTTTTTTTTTCTTTTACTAAAAAGGCTTTCGTGTGACTTCTCACTGGGGTTGTTCTTAGAGCCGTCATTCAGCATGGACTAGCACAGCTCCTAGGAAAGTGGTTTTTACCCCTCTGGGACATGGAGCCATATTATTAGCAGCTTAGAAAAAATTCGCTATCCAGGGAAACATTCAAGGTAAATCCAGTTGTTGTCACGCTGGCATTATTTACATTAGGAATGCATGGTCTGCCCAATACTCTTCAAGAAATTCAATTGCCCAGTGAAATAACCAGTGAGACAGAAGAATATATTCTCTGTTTTCCAGAATGCAGCAGGCTCCAAAAAGTGCAGCATATCTTTTGATTTGCACAACTGTTACATGAGGATGGGATCTGCACAGATATAAATTTAAAATCTTAATTTCTTTGTCTAGTAACAGCACAAATCTTTAAGCACATGAGGAACCTCATTCCTGCTTGTCAAAGTACTTGACTGCATGGAACTCAAGTTCTTGTTTAAAGTAAGCCCTTAATTGCTGTTTGTACCAGTTGCTCCTCTAAGGTAACAAAGTAAAAGCTCAGGAGGCACAGCACTCTGTTCACAGGGCTTTTTGTATCTCATATTTTATTTAGCAAAATAAAATAATTTCTGTACCATCTGTGGGCAACTGAGTGGTAGAGTTGATTTAGGGAGCATGTTAATCATGTTGGCAAACATCACCAGTCCATCCATATATATAAATCTATCAAAGTCAATGTTGCAAACAGTCATGTCAGGGAGATCCTACCAGTTTTGTACGATAGTTATACTTCAAGAGTATAACCTGTTAGTGGGTGGACCTTAGAGTGGAGATTTGCATCTGGTAATGAGACAGTCTTTCAATTCCGTATCTGAAGAACATCCAGATCTCTGCAGCCAGCAAAACATCTCCAAGTCTCACAGCAACTGACTTTATAGAGATAACGATGGTATTTCCCAGATGTGTAAGGATGGTCTTTCTCACACGATTTCAGCACTGCTATTTCTGTCTTTGGATTCAAGAAATGAAAGGGATATTTTAAAAAAAATATAACTCAATGTCTAAAAATTCCCATTTGTTTCTGTTTTGGTGCTAGAAATAAACACAGAAAGAGGAAGTGATTCACCTTCACTCCTGTGTTTTCTGTACAGCCAAACCTACTTTACCTCAAGATTTCTACTGAGCACTTTTCAGGCAAATCCTGTTCTACTATGCTAGGAAGCGCTGCAACACCTGCTTACGTGAGGATTAGATGCATCCTTAGAAACCTCCCTGTAGCATTACTGTTTCAGGGCAGTGGGAAGAAGACCTTTTTCTGAAGCTCAAGGCCCTGTGAGGCAGACTGTGCTGCCCTTCAGTGGGTACTACAATTTGCTTCGCAGCCTCTCTGCTCTCATTTTCAGTGTATTCACCTTCACATGACGCCTCATTTGCTCTCAACAGTTGTTGAAAGTCACCTCAGTTTCTGTACTTACAGTTAATGTACATTTTGTACCCTTAAAACCCTAAAAGGATGACCATGGCAAAGCAGGGATTAAAAACCTTTGATGGATGACAGTCTTGCTCTTCACAGAAAGCATTCTGTCTATTTAATATTAGGACAGTTAGACAAAATTACATCTCTTCAAATGTCCCAGAGTATGTCCTTCGTTATGATGAATCACACCCCCTACATGAGGCAGGGATCACAGCAATAAAACAGATCCATGCATGGCACATCTAACCAACAGTGTCTCTGCTTACTCAGATTCAACAAAACTACTTTATGCAATGTAAATATAATATACACAAACACACACACACACACACAGAGTTAATTTGAAACACAAACTAATACAAACATATTCTATTTTTTAACTATGGAAAAATACTAGGGGAATTTTTTGTTTCTTGACTCAATTGACTTCTTAAAAAAAGAGTTGATAACTGCAACTTTTAGGTTACAAAAAAGTATTTTTCATAGCAAATATAGATAGACACACACACTCTCCCTCAAGAAATAATCAGATTAGAAGGTATTTCAGAATTGGACAACTCTAATTAAATTACTTCTAAGTTTTACTGGTCTCTGTGGATCAATCTGTTCTTGACCTTCACAGTCCATCAATATAAGCAAAAGCAAAGAAAAAAGTAATCTTTTATCTAAAAAAAAAAGAGTCTTTTTCTTATTAAAAAAAAAAAAACCTTTAGTTGGCTGTATTTTCTTGCCACTTGACCTCATCATGCATTAATATTATATTAAAAAACCACACCTATTTTTTACATCTACTTTGTCCCATTTTACAAGCCCTATGTAAAGAAATATCTCGTGCACTCTGGTTTTCTTTTGCATAGATCATTTACCATCTTTTGAGGTTAGGAATTTAAATGTATGCTGATGCCTTTATCATCTTGACAGTTTAAGGATAAAAGTTCTGTCCAATGTGATGAACAAAAGACTTTTCCCTTTACATGTATAAAGTAGAAGACATTTTCTTTGCACCTCTTAGAAGATTAAATGCCACATATTATTTTGCATAACATTTAGGAACTCTTTTACTTGAGAAGAACAGCGTTTATGTCTTTGAGGTCCTATTCTGATCCTTTGCATTTACATAGTGTAATTGTAATCTGATTGTGCATCTCCTCACTTGCCACAGTAATGAATGAGGACATACTCTGCCAGAATTCTGTCCTTTTGATGTAGATGATGCAACTCAACACTAGGCAATTTAAGGGGTCTGGAGGTAGGACTGCATATTTAGTTTCTCACCTCCTGCTGTGCCTACTATGTGTTTAAAATTTTCAATGTTAGTATTTATATTGAAACAAAAATGAAAATTTTTTACAATTAGCTTTGATTTATGAAGTAAATTTAATTACAGTGATGCCAGTGTGCATTAAAGTGAAGGTTGCTGCTATAAAACCACACAGCTTGGATCAAAACAGTTTTCAGTCAACAACGTACAAGCACTATCTCAAATTCAATCTTGAAGTAAGCACAAGCTATCTCAATTAAAGCCATGACATTCTGTGTGTCTCAAGACGGAATTTTTCCCACTAATTTTTGTGTAATTTAATGTGTGCATCTGGAAGAAAAATGCAGTCTAATGCCTTTATCCCATGTGTAGAAATGATTCATCATAAGCTTCAAACTGTCACTGCTGAGGATAGTGCATTGACCTTGGATGACCCTGGTTCAGAAGGATGACCCAGACTCAAAAGTTGAGAAGTTTTCATCATGTCACATTTAGGAATGTGCAAAATATTTTGCACATTTTCGACTGATTAAAAAAAAAAAAAAAAGATTCTGTGAACTTTTGGAACGTCACTGAGAACAAAAGCTACTTTTTCTGGTAAAAAAATAAAAAAGCTAAAAGCTATTTCTAATTTTCTTTATTTTCTATTTTTTTTACTGCTCATAAAGAAGATGTTTGTCTGTAAAAATGAGACTTCTCACCAATGTGCAAAGTCAGAGCCTTTCACAATTTTATTTTAATTCACTCTTGTTAGAGAAAAAAATCTTTAGTTGCTAGGAGAAATATTAATGTATTTGAAAAAAAATACGAACCTTCACAAAATGAAAAATGTCAAATCAGGCAAACTCATGGTTTGTGTTTTGCATCAGAGACTTCACAGAGACATATAACTTGGAAAAATAAAATATAAATAAATCATTCCTTCACTTCAGTTACTCACACTTCTGCCTCTAAATGATACTCTACACTGAGCTGTCTTTTCCTTTCTCCAGATATTTTTTCCTCCTTTCTACTCTCTTTTTCCTTATCAAACAACTGAAAACATCTTTACGTCTTGCCCTGAGGGAATGCAACTATTTAACGTAAAATTACCCAGGGATTCTCCAGATGGAATACATGAGACATTTCCTAAAATACCAATTGAATGCTTTCTATGCATGATGATATGAGAAAATAGTCAGTTCTTGTTCAGTTCC
The DNA here is from genome assembly GCA_027574665.1 of Rhynochetos jubatus. Lineage (NCBI taxonomy): Eukaryota > Metazoa > Chordata > Aves > Eurypygiformes > Rhynochetidae > Rhynochetos > Rhynochetos jubatus. Next base: position 15,547,016 of record CM050653.1, on the reverse strand, counting down.
AAAACTCATCCAGCTACAATATGATGGATGTTGGGTACATGAATCTTCAGATGCCTTCCTAACTCATTCCTCTTGTTTTCTTTTTCACTTAAATGATCACTCTCACTGCAAAACCCAACTACACACACCCCATCCTTTTGCTGTCTGCATCGTGAATAGTAAGAAACAATTCCTCATGAACCTTCTGTTCTTCCTAAGTTGAATCTAAGGAGGGCTAACTCAAAAGGAATTTTTCAGCAATGACCATAATGACTGTTGAATTAACCCCCATGTAGATGGGACCATTAGGTGCAGCCCAATGTTGAGTGAACCCCAACGGTTGGGTTGTCCTGCATGCTTCCTCTTGGGCAGTCCTGCTAACAAGCCATGTAGTATTCTGAGAATGTCACCAAATGTCTCTTCCTTTATTTCAGAGACCGAATTTGTAAAATATTCTCCATAAAATAATAGCAAACAGAGATGTGGGAGTAGTGGGAAAATCCACTATAAAATTTCCATTAGTAAATGAAAGTGGCTGTCACAATCATGTGAAAAGTTCAAGGAGGCAATCTTGTTAAACAGCCATTTTGCACAGAGAAATTTATACTGCTATAGACCTTTTCAAATAACTTTGATGTTTTCCAGAACAATTTATGAATGCTGAGCTTTGGAAGAAGAGAGATCAATCCACTACAAAATAAAGTTGGCCAGCAATGGACATTTGGTCATAGCTCAGACATTACATATTCATTTATAATGCACTTCTATACAACTCAGTAGGGATTTCTCTCTGCTGAAGAGCTCCACAAGCTTCTTTGATTCCGTTTCAAACTGGGAGTTGTTTTAAAACATCCCTGCAATCACATTAAATGCTCCAGCAACACAGTGTTCTTAACACAGATGACAAATTACTCTTAAATGAATAGTACCACAGCCAATGGCCTCACCACAACTAAACCAGCATGTTTTCATTTGTATTGCCCTCTGAACCCTTCAAATCCGTCCTTGTCTTGAGGTGACCAGCATTCCGAGGTACTTAGAATGCTGGATTTCTTGACCTACACAGCCTCACAAACTGCAGACTTCAAAGACAAAGGACAAAAAAGCAGAGTTTTAATCTGTCTCCTCAGCCAGTCATCTCCCATGAAGCTAAAATTAACAGCCAGTCCTCAAAAGCATGCAAACAGAACAGTTAAATACAATTAACAAAACTTAAGACTATACACCAAAACACGTCCCTTTAAAGGATGTAATAATTTCTGTAATATGCAAATGTTTTTGATAAACACTTAAATATTATAATGAAATATGGGAGTATCACAACTTGTATTATTAACAAGGATGAAATAATACATGTAACAGTTTAGATGCTGTGAAACTGTAAAGTATCTAAAGCCATTAAAAATCACCATATATTTTTTCAAGTTGAGATTCTGCTGGATTTGTTCAATCTTCCTTTAACGTTGCTGGGATTCTGTTATTGAAGAACTCACTGTAGTGAATACTGTAGGTATAAGATTTTTTTTCCATAAATTCTTCCATCCATTGGCCCTGTTGGAGTAAAGTTTTAAATCAGCATAAAGTCTGTATGTTATTTTCAATTACTGTAATGACAGAATTGTGTGTTTGATTATGCACTTGAATCCATCTGATTGAGTGCACAGAAAACTAAACATCTTTGGATAAAGTTTGGTTTTCAATTACAAAGTGTGGTCTAACTGCCGAGATACCACATGACAAAGTACATGAAGTGTGTGCTTTTTCCAGACCGAAAAAGATAACTTTTGCATTTAGTGATTCTTCATGGTGATGGATATTTGCTGCTGTTTTCCTGAAGCAGAACAGTTGTTGGACATCTCTAAAGCTTCGTGGTTATCTCCTTGAAAATAGAAGAATCTTTCTACTAAATTGGTACATGCTTGAATATCATATAGATCTGTAGTGTTTTGATTATCAGCATATTTCCACAGTTAGGGAATTTATGGTGTCTACCATTTCTTAGTATTTTCTTAAGACAAACATGAAGCCATTAACTGATAAATAATTATTTTAAAATAGTCCCAATATAACTCTACACAAACCTTCCTCTTTCCTAAGCCTTATGCTGCACAGCTGCATGTAAAGGTGTACAGCCTTCTGAAACACTCACCAAAGCAGACACTTCTGCATTTTCACTTTTTTTAAGCCTTGGAAAATTGTATTTCATAACAAGCTTTTCATGCCAGTACATCACACAGGCCAGGTAATAATCCAGATAGATTCTTCTGCTGTTCTTACAACACTTGAAACTAGTGAAGTGGATGTTAGAAAGAACGTGGGTCTTCTTCATTATGTTCTAAAATGTGTAAACTTCCATCTCCCTGTAGGAATGCTTTCATCATGTCATTGCCCATCAATGAGAAATGCAAAGACTTAAATATGGATCTGAGATCTATACTATTTAATGTCCCACTCACTATCCCTACTCTTCTCAATAAAGTACTTAAGTCTCTGTCTTTCCATTCTACTCATGTATTTTTTAATCCATTGTCTGCGTGTGTTTAGCCCAAGATATGTTCCAGCTGACAATTCAAAAACTTGTGTTCAAAGGAATATTTAAGTTGATTTGTGCGGTATGCATCTCTACTGTAAATTTGAAAAACCTTTCAGCTTTCCATAGTGGCTTCAAATATGTAGGCTTCTCTCCATGGATTTCACATCCCTTCAAGAATAACAATCAATCATTTAACTCCTCACTCTATTCCCTTCCTGTTTCTCTTGCCATCCAGTGCTTTTGTCTGCAGTATCCTTTAGGATCAGGCTAACATTTTCACACTGGTTACTGGATATGCAGCTGTTTCTGTTACAGTCTTATCCATGATCCTGTTTACCTGTCATTTTTTTGTGACTCCTTAGTCATTGATTAGAGAAGGTTACCACTTGAACAGCTTTTCCCCCCTTCATTAGCCTGTTAGGTTTTTAACTCTCACATCCTTCTTGTAAATTTTTTTCAGCTCTTCAAATAATACCTACAAAATTCTTCAATTTCCTGGTTACTGGATTTACTGGGCTTAGTCATCTTCTCAGCCTGATTTAGCTCTTCATACACAGCTAGTTTGAAACCCTCCTTGTAAATATTCCCCAGTGTTCTCAGTCACTAACCTGGCTGCAGTCTCCAGTAATTTATTTTCTTGTGTCTATCTCTTGGCCATTTTAATTTTCTTTGTTTTCTGCAGTGCGAAACATCTTACCAACAATTTACCATACCAGCACCTTAAATGAACTGCAAACTTGTCAAATTCCCTTCCTTAATACACTTTTACCTTTTGGATTAGTTCGCATTTTTGGGTATGTAAAGCTCAGCTAAATTTTGTTGGGAATGCTTTGTCAATTTAAGTTTGATCTTCACTGTTTAGCCCCGGATATTCCTCCAGTGCTACTAGCCAATCTGTGTGTATTTCCTGTTTAAAGATCCTAAGTCCTTTTTCGGTTGTTCTAACAGGATTGGTGTCCAAAGCTCTTCAAACAGTGATTTGTTAACTTGTCCTTTGTTTCTTGTAGATTGGAAATTAATGTGATGATCACTCCTTTTACCAGTTCTTGTGCTTGTTTTAATGTTATTTGTTTGCATTCTCTTCTTAATGAAGAGAGTGTGTATATTTTTGTGAAGTCTCATTAAGTTTTACAAAATTTGGGTCATACCAGACATCTCCATTCAGTTAACATTTCTGCTTGTAGAACTGTTGCATTATGTATTTTTGATGCTTATTTTTAAAAGTTCGTATTTAAACAAATGTTTTCAAAATGTCATATTCTCTGGTAACAAAGTATGTGATCAGATTTCTTGTCTGGCTCCTGTTGTTATCTTCCAGCACACCTTGAAAATTAACCTGGGCTTCACTTAATTTTTGGTTTAGGTCTTGCTTCCTCTTATAGGAATTGATTACTCTATTTTTCTCTATTATGTTCTTTTTTCTAGTAACCTCAGCATTTCTGTTGCTCAGAATCCTTTTGTGCTGCATTACCTGGATTCATTTTCTTCTAACTTTTATTTTGACTCCCATAGTTCTCTTCTGGGGTTTGGCTCTAATTTTATTTAATCTACTTTTATTTAATCTTGTTTCTTTTATTCTACTTTTTGAAAAAAATTTTCTTTGATCACATTTTTGTTTCTTTGGTTTCTTTGGTTTTATTTTCAGTGTCTTCTGTCCTACCTCAGGTTTCTTCTTCTGTACACTGCAATACCCAAATGGGTCATATTTTGAACCCACTGGATTCTTTTAACTAAAAGTTTCTCATTTTGTATTAACACTTAGACATCAAAAATTCAATCTATATTTTTTAATGATCCATGGAAAACACTAACTGTCTATGGATTTGAACCCCGTTGTGAGATCTGTGCTTCTAGTTGAGAATTCATTTTCCCATGTCCTAGAGATGATGAGACAGAGGTTGTGATCCTTTCAATTCATTGCTCAATTTTTTATGTCTGGTTACTACCTCTTGGCTAACTGATTCCCAATTACATAGGCTGTTTGGATACTTAAAATTCTTATCATCAAATGGTGAAGTTGAAAGATAAATGTTTCAGGCACTTAGACCGTTGAGACAGAATTGCAGCTAGGTCATGTGAGCAAGATAAACCTTCATGGCAGGTTTTGTTAGCACTGTTTCCTAGATTGTCTACATCCTCCCTCAATTGCTGCATGCAGAATTAATAGCCAGTCCTCAAAAGCAGGTAATCAGATCAATCAAGTACAGTCAGGTACCAAAACACAGTTATGATTATGGTAGTAAGACAATATTACCATAGTATAAAGTACTGCTGTATTACTACCACAGCACTAAGATGGTTCAGGGCAGGACCTGAGCCACCGGTTCTGCACACCTGATTCTGAAGTACAGGATAAAGGCAACCAGTTGCTTTTGTGACTGTCTTATAAACAGACCTTAAAGACCCTCCCCCTATGCTATCCATTATAGGCAGTTTCATCGGCTGCTACACACATCTGCACCAGTGACCATCCATGTGTCTGTCTGCTGGGTCTCTGGACCACTCCTCTTCCTGTATTTCCAAAGTCTCTACTCCCCAGCTTTGTGGTTGCTTTCTGTTACACACACCCTTATCTGAAAGCCACTGGTAATTAACTCTGCTCAACCAGGGTGTTTCAAAGCACATATGTATATACATATGTAATACTTCCTTGACTTGTTATTGATATCTAATTCTAGTAATGTTGTTATTATGGATTTGGATTTGGTTTCTTTCAGGTTGTAACACCCAGAAGAGTGAGGACAGAATATTTTCACTAAAAATGAACAGTGTGGAACTGTGACAGATGGGCATTAATCTGTCAGCAATTACATCGGACACAGAACAGAACAAAGTTGGGAAGCTGTAAGAAAACATGAACCCTTTCTTTTTAAAGGAAAAATGAGCTGGACACAAGTTGACACCGCTTACCAGAATACATAGGTTGTAAATCCATGATTATTTTAAGGCAGGAACGTGGGGCAGATGGAAATAAAACATGGAAGCCAGCTCTTGAGAAAAGGCATTATCCTCCTTCAGTTTCAGAGGGACTGTACATGACACAGGGCCAAAAATCCAGGATCACAGATTGCTCATCTAACTGTGAGACTGTTGGTAGTGTTTTGAGAGAGCTTCTACGTAAGTGCCTTTGAGAGGGGAGCAAATGGAGGCAGACATATTTCATACAGAGAACTATGACTGGATTCTCCAGAGGAATGTAAGTGAGGAGACAGTTAATAGGATCTGTACCAGTGGCTGTGGTAGTGCCAGGGCATCTTTGGGGCAAAAAGATCAGATACAATTGAGAAGCTGGACTGCAAGAGACTCTCTGTTGCCTTGGATTTTGCCTCACAGGGTTAATGCTTGCAGTGTATGAGCTAAGTGTAACTATAGTTTGTTTTATTATACTTTCCTTTGGCTCTTTTATTCACAGTAAGTATTGTATTTCTGCAGTGTTTGAGGTTTGGGAATGTCATAACAGGATTGTCTCAAACATCTAGAATCTACCCATCTACCTATCTGTTTTGAACGATGTCATATTTGTCACACTTGCCTGGCATTTGTTGCTCAGAAAGATGCATGCTGAAATTGGAAAAATCCTTTAAGATCATCGAGTCCAACCGTTAACCTAACACTGCCAAGTCCACCACTAAGCCATGTCCTTAAGCACCACATGTACCTGTCTTTTAAATGCCTCCAGGGATGGTGACACAATCCAGGCTAGGGTAGTTTGCTATGAGGTCTGAGGGCTGACAAGTGAATAGAGTAGTATGGCTTCTGAGCTCAGAGGAGAGCTGAGCTTACAAGGTTATAAAGGGACAAAACTATTTTGTCACACATGCCAAACAAACAATTCATATTTGCAGTTGTCTGGATAACTGCCAGCACCAATTTTTCTCCTTTTTTTCCCCTCACATAAAACTGAGAGTATTCTTACATTTAACTGATACTTGTTTGTATGCTCACTGAAAAACTCTACCATTTTTACAGACAGCAGGAACTCCAATTTAATTATCAGTTCACATAAAAACATAAACAGATGCCCCATAGTAACACATATTTTATTTCTGAGAATGTAGATTTTGTAAGATTATCCGGAGACAGTGCTGTGAGTAAGCAAGACTTGCATGACTAGCATTCTAGATGCCCTCATGATATGGGCACTGGATCTGATTTTCTGCAATCTTGAAGTTTCTACTGATTTTACAGGGAGAGTTGGGTACTCTAGACTTCCAAAACCTCAGTCTGTTTCTTTTGTGGGTCAAAACGTGGCACCGAGAGAAAATAGTAAAAACTCTTCTGGGTGAGGCTTTTATTGCTGAATCAATGCCAGGTACCACTTTGGGTGCAGCAGTCACAGCAGTGCTGAGCTTCAGCTGATCACACAGCAGCGAAGCAGAGCTTATTACCTCAGGCATGGAACGATGCTAATGTAATTATACAGCTTTTAGGACATGGGCTAATCTTTCCAACAGAAATCAGAGCTGTTTTATACCAGATTGGTCAGTACTAACTCAAGGATCTCTTTGTGAAAGAGGATAAAGGTTGTCTCTTCTGATGGATATAGGGCTAGTTACCTTCCTCTTCTGTGCCAATGCATGGTGCTAAGCAATGGTGTTACTGATAGTGAGTCTATCAACAGATCTCACTGCAAGTGTTAGACACAGGACTTTTGGAACTATGATGGCTAGAAATATATATATATATTTTTTTTTAAATGAAGACTTAGAATGAAACTAACTTCATGATATGTTTCTGAAAGCTAAGACTGGAAGCACATTGCTAATTCTGAGTCAGTAAGAGCTAACTTCTGCAATATCACTTTGGCAAGAAAGGTGCCCAATTACATGATAAAATCATTATCAGAGACAGAGAGAAGGAACAAACAGAAGAACTCTGATAGGTGGAATACCTTTCTGAAAATGCTGGCTCTGTTTTGCTTCTGTTGTAGTGTATTCTCATACAACTTGTTCCACTGAAAGAAAAAATAGAGAAACAGCTCTCATGAGTAACACAGCAAGACGGAGTCACTAAGCACAGGTAGCACAGCTAATTTCAGAGTTATCAAGCTGAACAATGTTCCTTTAACTGTGGTAGAACTATCAAACTCATTTTGTTGTGGGCTTTGTACCATCATATCCCAATTATTGAGCTATTTCTGGGAGATGCTTTGCAGTTACCATCTAAGATATTTTGTGCAATTCTTCCACTGCACCAAGAAATGTTTGCCAGGTCAAGCAACACATACGTTTTCCTGTCAAACAAACAGATGTGCCCATCTGCTCACCCTTTAAAGGCATATTCTGTCTGATCTTTACCTGACTAATACCCGAGGCCTTAGAAACATTTTGGAGATAAGGAGTTAAATAGGAAGTGAACTGTTATTTCACCAAGACGTCACAGCGAGACAGTCTGAACAGGCCTTCTGCTTCAGGTCACTTCTATTCTGCTCATGCCTGCATGGGTAGAGTGCATCTCCATCTGTCCTTGCTGAGGTGGAAGTAGCAGAATATTATGCCATACTTTCTAAGCTACAAACATAGAATTGCTGTTTTTCTGGGGTGCTCTCTAGCTACAGTAGACCCTTGCACTGATAGCCAGGATCCTGGTATAACCAATGAACTGTGCATAGGACTTTCTTTTACATATTCCATGTGAAGATGATGCCTATATCTCCAGAATTTTATCTACCTGACAGGTATCAGTGAAAATGCAGTAACACAAAAGCAATTAACATTTATGTAATATCTTTCAATCACTTTGGTCCCTGCCCAAAGACCACGTTGACTAAACATGCCATACCTGCAAGGTGTCTTCTCCTTCAAGAAGTCCAGTGATATAACACATTACCCCAGGAAATCTGTTGCATTTCCCAGTTTTGTATATCACTAGAACATTGTTTACTCTCCTGGAGCTTTAGTCTCCTTTTCACTTTCACCTGAGGCTTGTTACTGTGTTGCACCTCAGTCTTCTCTGCTTTAGGCTGTGCATCTCCTCTTCTGTCAATCTTTCCTGATAGATCGTATTTTCTGTACTTCTGATTGGTTTTCTTGGTCTCCTCAGGGCTTTCCCTAATTAGTCCACAGCTCTTTCTGGAGCATAGTAGCCAAAACTAGAAGGAATACTTCTTCTAAGTCCCTGTTATTGCTGAAGAGAAGTGACAGATTACTTTATGCATCCTACAGGCTATATTCCTGCGTACACATTCATATCCTAATAAAATACATACAGTTTGTACAGATGAACCTGTACAGAATGTGATATGGAGCGTTCATTAAATCATCCCACAGCTATGTGATGCATAACAGCTTTGCTGTTTTTGTTTTGAAGTTATGTTGTTAAACATCTTGCCCAGTTGTTACAGTGAATCAATACCAGCAGCATCTCAAGAGTCTTGCTTCCTATTGCCCGAAGCTAGCCTTAAATCACACTACAAATGCCAAGCCTGATCATTATTAATTCCGAGCAACTTTCAGTCATACAACTACTTCTCCTGGAGTTAGTGGGATTCTTCACACAAAGAGGATGACCACCATGAAGCTGGCCAAAGGATTAGCCCTATTTAATTTTGAGTGAATACCGATCTATGTGAAAACCGAGACAGAACAAACACCAAAATAACCGGGGTCGGCAAAGGATACAGCATTTTGTATATATTGTGCTGATAACTCCATCCTGTAACTGAAAATCAAGGATTCAACACGCTGCATCTGACTGAAGCTTTCAAAGAGCTTGATAGTATCTCTACTCCTGTTGGCTTTATGTGCAATTTGGGTCTCTAAGACAATGCAGAGGTCCTTACTCTAACTGAATGTTTGGTGGTTATTGATAAGGCATTAGGAGACAGCAGATATTAATTATCTGTGGTTATAATTTAAATTCGGTTTTTTAAGTATTGCAGCATAATGTCATTAAAAATATAGATGCTGAATGATTGTAGTCTAGAGCCCCACAGAACTCGTCAGCAGATTCCACGGTAGGTATTCCCTTTGGAATCAATTAAAAACATCTTCTATAAATCCGTTTCTTCTTATCCTCATTTAAAAGGAATACACAAACAGCATATTTAGGCAAAGGAAAAAAGGCTTTAACATCAATTACATCAAATTAGGTGAAGATTCATTAATAAATTGCTAAGCTTGACACTATATGAACATATTCAACTGAAACCGTGACATGATATATTCAAAGTATTCACTGTGTGCCATGAAAATAATTTTAATGGGTTTGCTAGTAATCCTTTCACTGTTTCAGGAATAAAAAAATGGACTTAATACTGAAATCACTCCTCCAGACCTACCCTTTATGCCATATTTAGAGGACACTACCAGCAAAATGTCTGATTCTGCAAGCACTTGAGCATTTCAGCCTTATAATTTCTGTGACTAATGGAGCTCAAAGGTTATTTGTTTGTCTTGATGTTTACAGGCTCATATCTGTAGACTGATGTCATCGGGGCTGTTCTGGGTCTTGTGTACATTAACTAAATTGTGATTGGTCCTGAAGTGCTAGCAGTGAGCGAAATAATAGCAATACTTCACTACTTTTTACTTGAGAGACTAGAAGCTATTTTTTCTGGCAAGTGGCAACTTCTTCTGTTGGCTGGAAGGTGGGCATGAAGGTCCATATTCTGGGATAATCAAGGAGCTGAGTAATGCCTTAGCAACCATTAGATTCTACTCAGGTCCCTGTGGAAGTAGCCTCAGCATAACAAGGGTGGGCTGAGTGGGCAGATCTGGTTGCCCCATTAGTTCTTTATCCTACACTGTTGTCATTAAGGAGCTGTATTTGCTAACAGCCGGAGCAGCACCCCTTACTGGCTTTAATTTCAAGGTAATGGCTCTGAGTTCAGGGTGACACCCCCAAAGCATGATTTCTGTAGAACTGTCCTGGCTCTATGGAGTAGAAATCCAGGCTCTCAGGGAAGTCTGCTTCTGAAGAAATAAAAGTTTATCTTTGTTATGTAATTAGTCTATGAAGCATAAAATTGAATAGATTATTCCCATAAATAAAGAATTGATATTAACAAGGAATGGATATTATGGCAAAAGAAAAAGATAAATGGAGAATTATATTGTAATGAAATTATGTACTGCAAGCAGTGTTGAAGCTCCAGGGTATTTATCTCATCGGTACAATGCATCTAAATAATTGCTAACCTTACATACATTTGTGGAAAAATTAAAACAACATAATGACAAAATGCTTTTTAAAAAACAAAATGTAACCTAAGACTGATACATTCCATCTATTTATTAAATCAAGACTTATGATTAATATCCCAGTTTAGTGTATTTTAGGACTAGGAAGAAGTCTTTCAGTACAAAAACTTCAAAAAAGGTGTATTCTTAGGAAAAAAACCCACCTCGATTCTCTTCAAAGTTGTCTTGGAGTAGAAGTGTCTCCCCCTTGCCTCCCCTTTTCTCAAGGGTCTGCTGAAGACATTCTTTACTGTCTACACCAAGGATTAAGAAAATGACCTGGAAAGCAGTGACGCAGAAGACTCTCTCATGAGGAAAAGTGCTAGAAGAATCTCTAAGGAGTTTTGAGACTTAAATATATGCCAGAATGTATCAGCCCGTTCTGTCAAGATCTGAACCATTGATCCCAGCTTTAGACCTATGGGAATACTTTCAGTACTTCTGCCCACAGCCAAGGGCAAATCATTGATGATCGGATATATCTGTTTCACAGCTTCCACACTTGTGCAAGCTGAGATTTCTACTTGACTAGTAGGTCTCACAAGTTGTATGAATGCAGAGTAGAGGCCCATGGCAAAGGTAATTTACTGTCTACTAAAAAGGAGAAACACTTACTTCTGAGAGTTGTGATAAAAGGCTTCTATATCTGTCAAAGTATAGAAACTGGTGTGACAGGACATTTCACAGAGCCACCACTGACCAGAGCACAGGGTGGGGACCCAGGAGATCGAGGCCCTTCGTTAAATTTTATGTCATCCTGGAGAAATCACCTCACCTTCATGTGCTTCAGTCCTTAACCTATAACATGAAGGAAAGATACCAAATGCCTTTAAAACTGGTTTGCGATTGAATGGTAAAAAGTAGCTGGCTATTAGAATCAGAAAACAAGAAGAAGTGGTTTAATGGTTAGAACTAACACACAACCCAGGAAATAGTGTTGGTGATCAAAATACAAATTAATCTTTTGTTTATACCCTCCCATGCTGTGACAATCATTCAGATATTAAATATCAGATGCTATTCTCACACACCCAAATGTATAGCAACTGATTTTTTTGTCAAAATGATTCCCTTTTTATATTACTTTCCAACACTTACATTCCTTATTATTTGCTTTGGTATTGAATGTCGAGAAAAAAGGCACTCGTATTCAGTTCTGTACACAGAGTCAATAAAACCAGTGTGTGCACAAGAGGGGAAATCAGGCTACTGTAACAGCCCTGATTGCAGTTGTCGATGCAAATATTAAAAATCATAAAATAGTATAGGCACACTGTACTTCCCATTGCAGTATTCCTCATGGCAAGATTAACCTGTCTAAATCGAGATGTTCATTTGAGATACCATCAGAGGTGTTCAGAACAGCTATAAGAGCCGGCAGATACAAATCACTATCTGCACATACTTACACCATTTTGGAGCAACAGCTGGGAAACAGGCAGTACACCTCAGTGTAAACTACTTGCACATGTGAGTCTTAAAACCAAGATATTTCAAACTTTGAAAGTATTTCTAGGAATGACAACAAATACAATTCACATGTCACACTTCAAATGAAAAAGCTACCTCCAATCCATCAATGGTTCTTGTCATATATTTCTCTGTAGGACAGAAACACACATCAATTAACTACCCCTGAAATATGGAACCAAATCAAGGTCTCACAAAATGTGTTGTTAACAACACATACTGGTGGTGTGTTTCCATTGCATCAATTGTTTTAATGATAAATAACCCTCACAAAATGGAATGGTTTGTTGACAGACAAAAGCACAATCTAACAACGGACTATTTAGACTTGCAAATGACAGAACACTTAATTATTCCAAAATAACATTTCTCCGTTAGACTATGATCATTAAATCCATCATCCTTCAGTTTAGATGCATGAAACATTTATCATGTCTTCTACAAACAGGAGTCAGTCATCTAAATATAGATTTTTGGACCATCCATTTCATCATGGCATTTCATCGAAAGCCTAGGTTTTCATTTATTTTCAGTTACAGAGATAAAGTGTTTGTAAACGATGTGATAAGACCATAAAGAAAAGTGAAGTGAAATTCAGCTCCATACAAAGATGATAAATACAATACCTACTTCAAACACTGGGATTATTGTGAGAGAAAAATGAGATATCGGAAGTCAGCAGCTATGTTTAAGATAAGAACTTTTTTCTCCTGTGAATTTTTCATTAAAGTCAGGGGCCAATAAAGAATTATCTGAATGATTCCATTTTTTAAAATGGCTGTTACAAACATCAAACTAAAAACACCCAGACAGTGAACAACTGGAACTAAAAGGAAGCAAATTCTGCGGTACTCTACCTCTCCTGTTGTGGAATTACTAAAGGACTGATTTTCATTTACTGAAAAAGCCTGGAAACATATCTAGTGCATTAAGAGGTGCTCTGTTCAGAAGATGTGTGATTTTCAAATGCTTATTCAAGACTACCAAACCAGAATCCTTTTCTTCAAACAATATCTAATCTGTGTGTTTCTGGGTGTTTCCAGCAGAAGCCTGAGCTTTCAGTTCAAAACCTTATTTGGGTAGTTTGCTTATAGACATTTGGAACATTCATAAGAGCATTTAATCTGCACCCCTGGGCATTTTGGCTTCACCTTCGCATGAGTTCACTTTGGCATGATTTATTTCTTCCCTTGCCCCCACCCCTTCACTCTCTTTTTCTATTTGACAGAGTGGCAGCTTCTCTCCAAATCACTGCACCCAAGCCTATTTGAATGATTGTTTTTACTTCTGTAATGCAATCTAAATCATAACTATCATAATGAGAATGTGCTTGCACAATTCCTGTGGGACTTATTTTGCACAGACTGCAGAGTGAAGAACATTCTTATTTTATTTGCCAAGGTAACAAAATCTGTTCTTTTCTTACTGCAACTGTATAGCAGATGAACTTTTTTCCTGTTTCTACCTGTTGGTGCTTTTTTCTTGATAAACAAAATCTAAAGAAAAAAACCACCCTGTATAAATAATGGATATACAGCATGTTCTTGGCTTCTGTGTATGCCTACAGGTGTCCTTTCATCATATTCATTTGGCTGGCAAAGTGGGAAAGTGTTTGCAACCTGAGGGTTAGCTTGCATAACAAAAGAAATCCAAAACATGGCATCAAAAGAGAAGAAAGCATTAGGTTTTGTAAATAGTCTCTGTAGATGGCCCATTTTCTGGGGTCAGCTACAGATTAAACAGTATTTCTATAATACCAGAAACTATATTAAGAAAATGTTAGGGTCACAGAATGGTTGAGGTTGGAAGGAAACTCTGAAGGCCACCTTGTCCAATCCTTTTAAAAGAGACGAGGTTTTAAAAGTGAGGAAATACTAGATTTCAGGTAGTCTATCTAACCTTAATTTGTCCTTCCCCTGAGTATGCATTTAAACTGAGCTTTGATTAGATGTGTTAAATTTATTCTTTATTTGGCCCTCATATTATTTAATGTGCTGGATTTAGAGAGCTCACAGAAGCAGAATTAGATGTTGATTTTTTTTAAGCTGACTCAATTCCCTTTGTGATGTCTCTAAACCTTTTGCTTTTAATAGATACTCCGCAAGCCTCTGTCACCAACAAAATCATTACACTTCCTCCTGTGTGTTCATATCATGATGAGAAGGTGAGAGCCCATTGAGATACTTTGGCTTCCAGTTTTCATTTTCAGTGCTTACAAAAGTGTAGGTTTCTATCTTGTTTCCTCACACTGGGATTCTTGAAAGGGCAATGTTAATTCAAACACTTCCTCACTTTTGAATCCTTCAGAAGTTAATGACCCTTCTATATGTTTACTGCTCATCCTTTATACTGTGCGGTTTACAAACAAGTTCCTTAAACTTGTTTGTAAAGCACCCTGTGAACAACATCCAATCCACCCAGAGGGTTTAGCAAAGTTCAGGTCAAAGCTGTTGACTGCCGCATTCATATAGACCTATCAGGGCAGCCCCCAGCTGTCTTTGGGCATGTTCTGTTTAAGACAGTAGGAATTTGATACCTTATGGGTTCACTGTGAGATGAAGAGAAGTCTTGAGAATAGAATTAAGCACACTGATCCCTGATGCAAGTGCTTCTGTCCTCATTGCTGTAAGTAAAATCATCTATATTGTCCTTGAGAAGAGCTGAACCCTTAATACTACTGATAGGTGGATCTATAGGGCTATCATGCCTGATTCATGCAACTTGTATGAATGACATTGTGAGTGGCCTTGGACTATATATTCTTTATGTATATATGTGGGTATTCTCCACAGAGAAGGCAAATATACATGGTGCCCAAGATGTTATAGTTGTATGAGAAGACAGCATGCTCACTGTAAATAGAGTATTTGGAGAATTTACATTTTAATAGAATGTGAGCATGTGAGAATTTAGTTTTTTAGGAGATTACAGCTGGATCAGATTTCCACAGGAGTGACAGAAGATAACTCTTGACATCAAAGCAATTTCCTTACAGAGTTTCAAACTTTAGCTCCAAAGCTCAGACATGCTATAGTCTCTTAACATGATGGTGGCAAGGGTCCTTAACATGACTAAAAGGATGTACTTTTACTAACTACATTCTTGGAATTATCTGAGCCATTACAGTGAAAGCTTTCCAAAACCAATTCAGTTAGAGACAGACACCCACCATGGAAAATTTAAGCTGTAACAGTTAAATTTTGGCAAACTGCATAAGTAATTGAAAGTAAGTTCTTGTAAATGAGCATTAGCCAATCTTAGCTAAAGGCATTACTTCTCCTATTATATATAGACATACATGAATAACTAATACGTTTACTCCTGTTACGCATGTACATACACATTATATATGCATATGTATAACAGGGAATTAATGTAATAGTTTTTAATGCAGCTGGCAATCGGAAAGACATGGCTTTATGTGAAGCAGTAGCTTGTACTCTTTAGGCAGAATCCCGAGGTTAAGAACTAACTTCCAAAGACTTCGAATTTTTCACATAAATTTAGAGTTCATGAAAAGTGTCAGCCCAATGCTTGTTAAGAAAGAAGTCCTTTGTTTGAGTACGGCACAGGGCGGCACAGAGAGCAGCAGCCCAAGCTTCCTATGTGGCTCTATCAGATGTCTCATCCCTGACCTGGAATAAGAGGGAGGTGAAAGGTTAGTCCATTCTTCATGCTCATTCAATACTTTGCTTCTCTGTTGAGTGCCAAAAGAGTATCAATTACTGCCAGTTGTGTGTTGCTTTTTGTAATGTGGACTCTTGTCCATTAAGAATTGGACTGAGGCCACAAAACCATCTCATTGAGCCTGTTGGAAAGTCATCTGATGGCGATGGCTCTTCCATCATTTCCACAATTGTTGGATTTGAAACACGTACCTGGATTTAATGTACTTCATTACTTCAGTCATACAGCTTCCCAACTTTTCATTTGTGTTTGGAGAGGAGATGTCAGGGCAGGAACTCTCTCTGCTAATACTGATAAAATAGAATGGTAATTACAATCTTTCAGTACAGCCAGGATGCCTGGTAAATCTATGCTTTTCTAGTCGGGACCTTGTTGCAAGAAAGGTCACAAAACATTATTCAGATAAAATTGCTCTAGTCAGGCAGTGTATGCACATTCTTAATACTCCCTGCAACAATCTAATTTATGGGATACTGCAGCGAGAAACAGGCTGCGATGGTGCTAGTGTAACAGTATCTTAGCAGCAAATAAACACAGTGCGAGAAACTCTTCCTTTTAAAAACAATATAAAGGAAAGACATTCAATCCCTTGGGCAATTTCTTTTCAAAGTATTTGCATTCTACAATACTAGAGAGATTCTCAGTGAATAACACGGGGGATATGGAAAAATGCCATCTATAAGTTAATTAGTTTTGCACATGCATTTCACAGACCACGTTTCAGACACTTTGCCCTTACTATCACTACTTTTTGGTTTGCGTGCATGTAATTTATCTTAAAAATGCAAAATTGCAATTATGAATTATTGCTTTATCTAAACAAGAATGCTGTGCTGATTTAACTGCAGACATTTTCTAACTGGATATAGTTACACTTTTGCAAAAAGCTGTCATGGATATTCTAGAGCCCAGGATTTGAGTCCTTCCAAGCACAGACTTTCTGCAGCCATTCCTTTGCCTCTCTACATTCTTCCCCATGACCCGTATTTCAGACCTGCCCTTCTCAGCTCTCTCACATGCATATATAGCAGCACTGGGATTTCACAAGCTCTCCCTTCCAGCTCTTTGCCTCCAGAGCAAGAGGAGCAGGAACAGTGATAGATAATTCAGAAAGGAGTGGCTGGTGCTAACAAAGAGAATTCTCTGCCAACACAAAGACTCCACCCCAGTGTGCTGCTGAGGATGGGGAGGCTGTGCCAGTGAAGTATCACTACGTGCTCGCCCTGTTTCTGTACTCTTTTATAGGCAACAGCTATAGGATAGTGTCAGAGCCAGGACACTGTGCTAGGGAGCCTTTCATTTCGACTCTGCTCAGCTGGTTTTTGTATTCTTACTGCTGGGTTACTGCACTGATGATGCCGGCAGCAAATGTTGAGCCCCTTTGTAAGCACAAGCCCAGTTTGTGGTTAATGCACGGCACACCATGAGAGACTGAAATTTGGGCCTGCTAATTAGTGAGGGCCTCAAATCATAGGGCTCAAATGTGGATCCAAACTCCTCTGGAGTTTCAAGTTATTCAGGTCTATGGTTTTGGCTCTGGCTCATCTGTCCTAAAAACAAAGTGAAGTTGACAAATGTCTCTCTTAGACAGCTGCCCCGAAGGACTGAATATCATTACAAAAAAGACATTAAAATACAAAAGGCTTTAGTAATTTGTGTAGGGTCTAGTTTCCAGTAATGCTATAAGAAGCCTGCCAGCATTTTGGTGAAAAGGACCTGGAGCACAAATCTTATTAACCAAACTGAATGAGGAACAAAACAGCCTCGTTTTACACTCCCACTGAAGTCAGTGGCAGAACTCCCACTGGCCGTGGCGGTGCGTGATCCAGCCTTTGCAGTATGGAATATGAGCACTTTCCACTAGTTACCTGGTCAATTAGCTACCAAGGGCTTTTCATTCAAAAAAGTAACCCTGTTTACTGCACCATTTATGCACCACGTTTAAGAGTTTAATATGATCTCAAACACAAATAGATTTAAACCTGCTATTTTTCCTGAACATGAACCTCTATGAATAGCAGTGAAAAGTATAATGAATTTAAAGAACAGTGTAACTGAGAACTGTCTTCATAAAATACTAACCATGGTATATTCCAAAGTGAAAATTAATAGAATACATTTATTTAGCACCAGGTTCTCATAAGGACACTGTGAAGCAAGTTTTACCCCTCAAAAGGTAACAGCTAACTTGCACGTAGTGCTCACTAACTGCTGGATTCACTAAGATACGTAGGAGACAAAATCTTCCCAGCCTCAGTGAACCTGTGTGTAATAAGAGCATCCATGGAGAAGGTGAGAGAGATGTATCTGGTGCTGAATTCATGACCTAGCTTACTATTAGAAACACGATAGAGCAACATTGCTGTTGATTTCATTGCTGATCAAAGGCTGCAGGTAAGTAGCAATTCACTACTGTCATGAGAGTCTACCATGGGCTGCAGACAGAGCTGGAGAGAACTCATTTTTTCCCAGGCTTCTCATAGATCATGCTGATTAAAAAAACTTGTGATAACTTATACTGAAAGTTTGACAATAATTAATTAATTAAAAGAACATTCTGTACTAGATTCTTACTTATTTCCATTTTTAAAACATAAGTTATGCTATGCTGATGATTAATTTTTATTTATTTTGCTCTTTTTCAGTTCAGTGATCTTGTAAGAGCTTTTCATTCTCTCCCGTCTTCCTCCACTGCCAGCATAGCTCAGTATAACCCAGACTTCTTAGCAAACATTGCTACACATGCCAGTATTCTGTCTAATTTTAACTAAACATTCAATAATACTAAGCTATTTTAGTACCTTGGGCCCACATTCTCAAAGGTATTTAAGCACAGAAATCCTGTGAGGATCTTGGCTTTGTTGCTTTTTAAAAATGCTAGAATTCCCATACGTGCTAACATGGCAATGGTAAATGAACAACTAATACTGCTGCTGTATTTACATAAACTATTATAAATTACATTCTTTCAGTGTAGAACATGATTATTAATCATGCCATTCAGTTCTGTGTTATATGCAACTAAATAAAGAACACAGTGAACCCTTTGTAATTACTTACCCTAACTTCAGTTTTAAAGCCAAACACATTGTGACCTTATACTGGTTTTGGGTTTATCAGACAGACTCCTCTATTATATGAAAGCAAAGAGAAGAAAATGTTTACGTAAGATTTTTGACATTTATTAACCCTGCTGAAATCTCTCTCATACAGTAGTCAATAAAATGTGCAGTATGTACATATGGGTATAGTAATTAGCACGTACGTCAGAGTAACAAATGAACTCTTTCTGTCAACACAGAAAAGGCCGGAAGAAGGGTAAATCATGATTATTCTCTATTCATGTGGAATCTAAATAATTCAAAAATAATCTGTTGTCCTTAAGTGCCACAAATTATTAAAAGCACTGCAATATTCAGGTCTAGCCTCATAATTGTTTGTGCACTAAATTATTACCACCCAAAGTCCTCAAATTGATGACTCAGATCTCCCCTTCCACTCCCTGCTCCCCAAATCTGTTGCATTGCTTAATTTTCTCTTGCTTAATTAATACTGGCACTAAATTTAAAATTGTCACAGCCTGAAAGGACAATTTACGATCTATGCATGCCTGTATTAGCACTAATGGAAATAGTACTTGGGGAAATATTAATCTAAATTTGAACATTAGTTTAAGGTCATATTTTTCTCCATCCTGCCTGGTATATTTGCAAGCAGATGATGTGCCCATACAGATAATAGTGTTCAGATAACAGACTTCTAGCCACAGGAACTCTGAACATTGGTTTGCATACAGAAATGTCATGCTTTGACTGGGTTAGTTGGGGGTATTTACAGCACTGCCTGATAGGGGAATGCAGAAAGTTGCACTGTCCCAGACAGAAAAGCTGAGGCTTTTGGTATTATGCTATCTGGAGGGGTACACTACAGCTTCATAAGGAATTTTAATAGCTAAAGCGGAGAGCCTGTACCTCCTCTGCTACAGGGCTAGTTGAGATGGGAAGCGAATGCAATCCCTCTGCTTCACACTGCAAGCGCCCAGCTGCATGAGGTGAGAGATGCAGCTTCTGTGTTCTTCCCATACTGCCTGCCTGAACGCTGCCCTTGTGTAGTCTGGCCATAAAACCCATTTCTTGAGAATCTGTCCCTGCGTCTTGAACTATCTTGAGAGAATCAAGCCTTCCGAGGTTCAACATCTAATAAATTCTGCCCCTAGGCAAGGATGTGAATGGCCATTTCATTTTTTCTGCAGCTTCCCAGCCAGTGTATGCAAAGCAGCATGAGGAGGGAGAGACAAGCATGAGAGGTAAATGATGATACAGAAAGAAGAGGTTTCATGCTCTTAAAATATTGGACCTAATGAGTAAGCTGGAAAATGGCTGCAGGCCAAAGAAGAAAGGGCCATGCAAATAGTGGCAGAGATTTCGATGCATGAGAGTCCCGGAAAACGAGTCATACAGTTGCCTTGGAAAAAAAGAAGAGGGTGGGTGGGGGGAAGAATGTGATGGAGAGGTGAAATCCTGAAAGCAGGTTTAGAAATAAGTCCTAGAAATTTCTAGGAATAGAAATTACTGAGGCACCAATAGGAGAAACAGTGAGAAAAAAATTAAAAGTGATATGGAACGAGAAAGACTGTGCACAATACAGAGAGAAGCTGCTAAGGGATGTACAAAGAGGTACCAGACTGGGAAATCCAGGGAGAGGATCATATTTTGGGGGGCTTCCTGTGAGGTACAGAAGACATAAACTTGCTGTTTCTTCTGATTTTTTGTTTTGTTTTGTTATTTCCTCTGACACAAAATTAGTTACATGAGATATAACTCTCAGCATTTCAACGCCTTTCCATGAAAGGCACCCCAATGATTGAAACAAAAAGCTTTCAGAAAACATAGAAGGTCTCCTGCTAGTGGTCCAAATGTTCTTCCAGGAAGCATTTTTCATCTTAGAATAAAAGCTATGTTTTTGAGTCTTGTCAAAAAGATAGAAGGGCATCTAAGGTGTTAGCCTGCTTAGTTATCAATGAACATTAGTTCTCATGGACCACATACAACTCAGTGTGGCTGGCAAGTCCACTCAAAAAAAATTAGAAGGCAGTGTTGTCTCAGATATCTCCAAAGTAAATTTGACTTATTCTTCCAGAGAGCAATGTTTTAAGATCTGTGTGGAGATCATTAGCACAGTCTCTTACACAGAGGTTACTTGGACTGCAACAGCCAAGTAGGTAAAAATAGTCTTATTAATACAAATTCAGAGAAATAATAAAAGTCCATTTCACATTACAGTTAGAAAACCCACAAATAGTCTCCTATCACTGAACTACTCCTTTTTAATGTATTTTTGATCATTACTTATTATGGATGGAAAACATGTTCATGCTAAAAATACCCATTATCATCTGCTTCAATGGCCTGTGGTTAAATGTACTTAAAACAAACCCAGTAATAATATATAATATCCCCTCTTTTTTTGCCTTGAAAGGTAACCTTAGGCAGTGTTCCCAAACTATTTCAGATAATTTTGCCTTAAGAAAAAGCAATGTTCATTGAGTACTGTTGGCTAAACCTTTTGAGACATCTCATTTGGCAGATGCCACTGTTTCTCCTATTGCTGTGCCTGAGATAATACAACTTCATACTCCTTTAGTTTTCTCAGTCTGAAAGAAGGTTTTTGATATTTCTTATGAATTTTTGATTCTGCATCTCAATCATCCAGTAGCTGAATAGCCAGAAGTTTGTTAGGTTCCAACTATTACGCAGCATGACTAATTTCTTTAAAAAAGATCTTTATGCCACATATGGTTGACTCCTTATCTGCAGTTTGCAGGAAAAAAAAAATGTACAGGGAAATAAACATAGTGATCTGTTAAATTATGGATAAAGAATGCACTATTTTATGGCTATTTATAAAAATAATGAGCAAAGCATCAAAGAAACTTTGTTTTTGAATTCTAATGAAGGAGACACATAATTTCCTCCAGTTTTCCCCTATCACAATGCACACAGAAAGAGGGAAAATTTCTGAGGACAAAGAAAGCAAACCCATAAGTGCATGTTTTTTCAAGAACTTCTCCACAAATTGATCTAGGCGTTGCTAGAAATGTTTGGATTTGTGTACTGAAATCAATCAAGCAAGATAGCACAAATACAAATCATGCGCAAAGAGGGAAAGGCTCTTCTGAAAATGTTTTTTTGGTATGAAGGCAAATAGTGAACTGCATATGAAATATAAGCTAAACAAAAACACTAGGCTCAATTTTTGGCTGTTTTTCTTTGTTCAGCAAAAAGCACAGGTAAAGTCAGCTTAAATTATACTTTGAAGATTTGTGGTTGTATTTTGCACTACTTTTTTATTCCACTGGAAATGGTTGTCTGCTTGGAAAGGGGTTTCCCCATGTCCATCTCGGTTAATTTTATAATTTCCTTTACAGTAGTTAGTATAGCACCTCTAAGTTTATGGAATTAGCAGGTGCTTGCGAGTTCAAAGGCAGATAGTAGACGTCCATACAAACAGTATTTGGAAGCATGTTGATCCTCACCCAAACGGGTATCCCATTGTGCACGAGTCCTACCACAATGTTTTCACGCTGCCTGCAGATACTGACTGTAGATGCAGTGGCTCAAAGTGAATACATGCAGGACTGAAATAAAGCTGGTTGAAAGGGGTGGATGGTTTGGATAAGGAGCCAAAACAGAGTATGCACCTCAGTTTGTTAACGACTGAGTTTCTCTTAGATGTTAGTCCCAGATAGAATCGTAGAATGGTTTGGGTTGGAAGGGACCTTAAAGATCATCTATTCCCAACCCCCCTGCCATGGGCAGGGAAACATATACTTTGGATGGTCAATGGAAGGGAAACACCTCCCACTCTTCTATCTCTTCTTGCTGCAGGTGGGAACCAGTCGCTTCTTCCTGGCTTAAAATCTGTCCTTGGCTATGCATGTAATCAGTATCTTCATCTGTTATTGGTGAAATTTCCTCTATCTGGGACTGTGCATGAAAACAGAGACCTTAGTTTATTGCTGCCATAGGCTACAAAGAGCACATTGCTGCAGCCTCAGCACTGCTCAGCGTTTCTCTCCCTTGGCCCTGATCCCTGAAGCTGCTGACAACTTTGGTCACTGCTATCCCAGAGACTGTCTGCCTGTCCATAGTGTATGACATCTGTGGGGATCCTGTAGCTTTGCAGACATTACCCAAGGAATGTCTGGCAAGCGATCATACAGTGTTTTCTTAATGTGTATGCTGCCTGGTTTGGATAGTCACAGCTGAGCCTGTAGTGTTGTTTTCCTTCCTTGCCCGGCCAGCCTTCAACTAGCAAAGCTACAGGATCTTCGGACAATCAAACACCAGAGCCATTTCCACATCTGACCTGAAGACTGGCCTCTGTGAACACTCAGCAAAGCTCAGTCCCTAAAGCAATCATGGACTGTGAAAGGATACAGCACACCTGAAGGGAGGCCGTTAATAAAACTGCAGCTTGCTTTTTTTTTTTTTTTTTTTTTTTTTTTTTGGCAGTGTTACCTTCAGTCTCGATGCTTTTGGCATAAAAGAGATCCAAGAAGTGAGGTTTTTTCCCTTACAGCACAGGCAACCAGGTGGTTTCCCCAAGGCTCAGCATCAGTTGTGAAAGGGGCTGGCAGTGAATAGCAATCTTATGGGGATAAGGGGCAGATGATTTCAGCCAACTCAACTGTGGCACGCTAATGTGATTGCCAGAGAACTGAGAGTTTTGGTAAATCCTTTTCTCCTATGGCAAAATATACTGCTAAAAGATTCCAGCAATATTTAGAGTAGGTAGTTTATTTTTCCCCAAATTGCTTTTGTTTTCTTATGCCATTATTCTTATAATTTTTCATCTGTTTCCTTTCAACATGATTGTTTTTCAAATCTTGAACAAAAGAGTAAGACAAATTATTCTGCAGCAATATATGAGTTGGCATAGAGTAACAGAAGGAGCCATTATGATCTGTCAGACAACTACTTATTTAGGGACTTTTGAAACCACTGATAATTGACTTAGTAGAATAAAACAGCTTCTCTGGATCTGATGGAGTCTATTGTTTAAGTACTTACCACATTTGCTGCAAGTCGTTTAAAAAATGTTATTGACCCTGGTGAAACGATTACAGACATAAAGGAATGGTGAAAGTGTGAGGTGCAATGGCACTGTTTAATACAGTTTTACTAAACTGTCTGCATAAAGACAGGTTTGAAGACTAAGGTGGGGTGGAGTTGGGAGAGCTGGTCACAAATCTAAACTCCAGTGGCAAACACCATCGGTAACAGAGGCAGCTGGAGACTGGAAGAAACAGATTATAATATGCAAGGCACTCAGCTGTGTCAGCCTGTCAGCCTCTCTGTCTGCTCCACAGGACTCCTGTGAAGGTTGCCATGGGCTCAGATCCATGTGTCCCTGATGCATATTCAATACCAGACCCCATCTCACTCTCCAGTACAGGGTAAGAGGTACAGACATGCAAGACTGACACACGAACACAAGCAGCCACATCAGCTGGAGCAGGGAACTGGTCTACTAGTGATATCCAGGGACCTAGGGGACTCACTCCCCTAAGTTTCTGAAAGCATAGAAATCCTGAGAAGGCATTTGTAAACCTAAATCTTAAAATCTGAGCATCTTGTGAAACTGCCAAAATGTAGCTTGAAAAGTCTCAAAAAATGCTAACAGCATTTTTGAAGAATTGTAACTTTTTCCTTGCAAAACTTTTGTGACTATTGAAATGGTGAAATGTTTTGGAAAGAGAGCTTAGCACACTGTGGTAATTTTGAGTGCCAGTGCTGATATGGACATCTTACCTGAAGTAGGGAAATGTTCATGGAGATGCACACGCTTGTTGAAGATGCTGTCAGCTACCACTAAGGAAAAGAGAAACCCATCCATCTTTTTCAAGTTCATAGCATGACATTAGTAACAGAAATGAAGAAATTCTGAGGTCTGAATTTGCCTTTACTCTGCATGTACACATCTGACTCATTTTGCTGGTTTCAGTGGAATTACTCCAGATTTACACAGATAAAAGAGAATTTACCTTACTTATATTTCTACCCACACAAAACAAAATAAATGGCAGTCTCGAGCTCTGGATGCTCTTGACTGTCTTTAAAGAGCATTAAATAAAAGTGACTAGCTCCAGCAATTATCTCCAGATCACAATACCTCAGTTGCACCATAAATATAACCAAAATTTAATTAGTCCCATCAACAAAATCACTAACTTTGTGCTTTCTAAAAGTGAAATTGTTCTCCTTTGTATGACAATGTCAATGTTTTGGGTTAAGCCTAAACATTTTTAATGTAATGAAAGCAATATTTATGGAAGAGGCCATTTTTCTGCTAAAGAAAATAAAGGACTTGACTAAATTCATAGGCTACCTGAGACAGGTAAAACAATATTGTTATTATGAGCATCTTGGCAGCACCATACAGATATATCTGTGCTGACACTATAGATATACTTACCTACATGGAAGTAAATATACATCTATATCTTAAAATTGGATGTAAAGCAAAACAAAGGGGTATTGGGAACATGAAGCTTGAAGTCACAGTGATTTTTTTCACTGCCTTTTCCCATAGGAAAATCTGTGGAAAGGGATGAGAAAAACTATTCTACTGAGAAAACAGGTCAAATGCCTATTTTTGAGAACAGTCTGAATGATCAACCCTCAGATTTTTTTGGAAACAGATTTATCTGAACAGAGACATTCATGCTATAGCAAGCACCCATCACTGACCATCAGGTATAACCAACCTTCTTCAAAGCAAGTCCAGGATTCCCTTAGGACATCAATACCTTCACCTCTGGTAAGGGATCATCAAATGTATAAAGCAGTGGGTTACAGGGACACTGTATTACGTTATCTATTAAAGAGTTCGTGAGCCACCTGTGCACATTCCTTTAGACCTGTTGTTTGCAGACTAAGCTCCAGTCCAAATCTGGTTTGTGGCCATCTTTCTGGAAAGTGGCCTCTCCCTGTAGGAGGGAAAAAGCCACGTTCAGAAAAGCCATTCCCATGCAGCTCCTGGGGCATGGTCCTGCCAGCTCTCACTACAGGCTGTTACAATGAGCTTTCCTTTTCTGAGATGCTGTTTTCTCTTCTCACTATTCTTGTGGTTATCCAGGAATGTCAATATGTTCTCATGCTGAAATTGCAACAACTATGTAAGAACTGTTTCAAATAAAGGACTGAAAAAGAAAGAGGAGGAAGAACATGACAGAGGGGAAAAAAAGAAAGGACATCATTATGAAATTAAAAGGACAACATAATTTTTCTCATGCTTTTGCTTTTTTCTTTTTCATTTGTTTATTGGTTTCTTTAATTGTTTGTTGTATTTTCCTAGAAAGAATGCTCACTGAAAGAACTTTGTATAGAATTGTATAGTACTGATGATCCATCAACCTCTAGTAACATACCAGGTACATTTTAGTCCATTTTAAGCCATGAGTTATTTGACCTGGAATGGAATAATGGATATTCCTTATGGAATCATCCTCAGATTAACCAGCATTCATTTGTAAATAAAATATTCAGCAAAAGAATATTGCATAGTGTTTGTAGCTAGCAAAACTTTCTCTCTGTCTTGTCTTTTGTTTTTCTTTTGTCATTAACTATAATCTCCTCCTACTATTTTCTAGGTCTTCAGTTGATAACAAGTATTAGGTTTTACTGTTTGTTTGCAGGACAAGTGTACGTGAATGTATTTAAACGTTTATGCAAATTAAACTCAACCCTTAGGCTGTCAGAGTTACAAATGTTGTAGTTTGCAGCACAAAAGGCTAAGCACCTCTGGTCCAGTGTGAATCTTTATAGATGTGTATTGAGGGGATACTAGCATTATCTTAAGTGGTGGCACTCTAATGTTGCTCATGACTATTTCTTAGTATTAATTAGGAAGGGACAATTAGTTTGGAAAAAATCACAAGCATAAGTTA
This sequence comes from Rhynochetos jubatus, assembly GCA_027574665.1. Lineage (NCBI taxonomy): Eukaryota > Metazoa > Chordata > Aves > Eurypygiformes > Rhynochetidae > Rhynochetos > Rhynochetos jubatus. Next base: position 15,520,216 of record CM050653.1, on the reverse strand, counting down.
AAGTAGAAATTTTAACCTCCAGCTTCTATAATTGCCCTAATATGAATCATCTTCTGATTCTACCTCCCACAATTGACTTACCCTCTGCCCCAGACATTTCTCTTGATATTCGACCTCTCTGTTGAAAGACCCTAGCCAAAAAGAGAATCAGCTCTTGGCTGGCTGCTGTTTTCCAATGTCATACGCACTAAGTGATCTAGGGCAAAAATATACAGGTTCAATGATATTATGCAGACTTTGCAACATCTGTTACAGTCACACAGACAGTTTAGAGGGAGAAAAAGAAGCAGCTCAGTGTGGTTTGTCTGAAGGAGTGTGTAGTTAAGGGTAAAAGAGAAACCTCAAAAGAAGGTAGGAAGGGACTGGAAGAACCTACATGAGTCAGCCAAAATGCTTATTGAATTTAGAATTCCACTAATAGACACAGCTGGTTGCAAGGTCAAAGACAAAGTCAAAGATATGACAAAAGGACATAGATAAGTGCTCAGAGGTGGAGTAGAGAAACTTTGTGAACCGAGGACAATCTTCTTTGAAAGAGATGTTTGACAGAAGAGAAAACGTAGTAGGAGGGCCAGAAAAAAAAAAAAAAAGGACATGCTCAGGTAATCTTACAGTTCCTACAAAACAAGATTGCTCAACCTTTTGAAGTTTTCACCCCTAAAAATGGTATGAATAATAACCATAATAATCTGAAACGGAAAAAATTCTCTCTCAGTAGGTGCTAATTAAAAAGCAGTATATTATTGCTGCCTGCTAAATATTACCAGAGATATAGGAAATCTATTAATCAGAGAATCCATTTTATCTGTTAGTTATATTAATTCTACTGTTTTAACACATATGAACTATCAGACTATAAATTATACCGAAAGCTATAAAACCCCGATAATTTAAGTAGGCTTAGGTGAATGGGAAATTAGCAATGGGTAAGGTCCCAATCTCTTAAAGCTAACAATCATGTGACATTAGAAGTGGCTTGAACCTTAAGTTCCAGCTTAGAGAGCTGAGTTTTGTTAGTGAGATTTTAAGGCCACCTACTGTTAACTCATTTCCATAAATGTATTAAAGCCTTGTTTAAAGGTACTCTATTCATACCTGAAAACATAAGTATAAACCTGTTCCTGGTGTGTTCTCTGCTCAGGTAAAAACCCTAAAGGATCTCCTTTCTCTTGGGGAAATTGTGTGTAATCAAATTCCACATGTGAGACAGAAAGGGTTCTACCCCACCTCCAAAATCTTGGAGTAATGTGGAAGTTTTAAAAAAGGCAACTAAAGGGAATGTTTTAAAAGGGAATTAATTTAAAAATTAAGGAAAAATATAGGGTAAAAGAACAAGTACAAGTATATGGGTAAATTCTTGAATGTGTCTCAAAACCAAAAAGCAGAAATTATGTTCAGGAAAGAAGGCTTCAAAGAACCATAATCCTTGACAAGTTAAAACCAAAATCATGAAAACATGCCAAAAAGATTTGGGGAAACTAATCTATAGTGATACAGATGTTGCTTCTTATTCAAACCTATCAGAATAAGAAAGCTAGTCTAATTCCAAGATATGGTTAAGAAATAACAGGAATATTTGTGCAATGTATAGCAATTACAGAAAGGCTGACTGAATCATTCCCCTGTCACAGTCATTCTGTAAAGGGAATTAGCCGGAGGAAATGTTTCAGACTGGTGTGTCAATGAAAGAGTTTTAATGATAGCTAATACACTTAAGAACAACAGATCACTAGAACATCCTAGCATTGTCTCTAGAATTAAAAAAAAAAAAGGTAAATAGAGTCATAGAATCACAGAATGGTTTGGGTTGGAAGGGACCTTAAAGATCATCCAGTTCCAACCCCCTTACTGTGGGCAGGGACACCCTCCACTAGACCAGGTTGCTCAAAGCCTCATCCAGCCTGGCCTTGAACACTTCCAGGGATGGGGCATCCACAGCTTCTCTGGGCAACCTGTTCCAGTGCCTCACCACCCTCTCCATGAAGAACTTCTTCCTGATATCTAATCTAAATCTCCCTGCTTTCAATTTAAACCCATTACCCTTTGTCCTGTCACTACAGGCCCTTGTAAAATGTCCCCCCACCACCTTCCTTGTAGGCCCAAAATTGTTGACCTGCTAATTGACACTTGTGATATTGATTATTGTTCACATCTGTCTTATTGTCAGAGGAAAGCAGATGGGAAACATGGCATCAGACTTTGAAGAAAAGCTCCACTCATGAGCATGGAAATGTGAATCAGTAAATCTGACTTGCACAAGACAGTAGAAATGAAAAAAAAATTGATAATGAATAGTTCTAGTAATACAGTGAAGAATATGATGTATTTGGGAATAGACTTTTGATGAAAGCCATAGTTTTATTATAGTTGAGAAAAGAATAAATGAACACGTGGATATGGCTGATCCAAAGGGTATAATGTGTGCGGATTTTAAAAAGCATTAGACAAAATCTCTTTTAAAGAAACTAAGCACTCATGCGATAACAGAGGAATTTTTCTTACGGATTAATGGGTGATCAAAGAAGGTTAGAAACAAATGACATGTTTATACAATGGAGAAATGGAGAAAGGTTAGGTATCCAAAAATTTCTTAAATCTTCTTAGGATCAGTACTGGGACATATGTAAGTTCAGCATAGTCTGGATCTGAAAATAAGGATGAATGTGTTCTCAGTCACTGTTAAGTCTCTATATCATATAGACATTTTTGGCATAGTCTGTTTTGAAGTTGACTCTGAAGAGCTACAAAAGGATCTCACAGTCATGAACAACTACAGAATAACTTAACATCTTAATGTAAAATTCAATGTCAGCGAAAGCACGGAAATGTGCACTAAAGATTACGCTTTGCTTCAGGTACCCAGTCATGGGTTTTAAACATATTTTTATGAAATATAATCATTGTTGGTAGTTTTCTGAATCCATCAACCTAATACTCAGTGAAAAAGATAAATAGAAGATTGATCAAAACAAGATTTGTGGATAAAAGATTCTCTTTTAAGTTGATCAATTAATATATTTTTTTAAAAAGGAGTAAAGCTATCAAGAATGCTTCAGGTCACTTACCCAAAAGCTGGAGAACTATCCTGTTTATTTAAAGAAATAGGGTACAGTGGAACATAAGTTGATAAGTAGTTAATAATATATCACATAATGATGGAAATGTACATATTGAACTGAGATGGGTATGCCCTTGCTTTTGGAAAATTTCTGCCCACCCAGCTATTCCATGGCCTGAAGATGTGTGCTTTCTAATGTGCACTGATTTCTTTATGTGTTTCTGAAGTGTTTCTCCGAATTCTGATTGAAGAGGGTCAGCATGTTATAGTGTCTCTGGTCTGTGACCCCCACCTCTGGAACAGGATGTCTGGAAACACTCCCCTTTGTCTTACGGACACACAAAGGCAAACACTGGCCCTTGCGTAGTCAAAACTTTCACCCCACCATCTCCTTTCTGCTGATGAGCCACCTAGTAAGACTTGTTCTAAAGACAACTGACAACACAACCACGGTTTTAAATCCCTTTGTTATCTGTCATGAGCATCTTGCATACTATCAGGGACCACCTTGGGGCCTTAGTGTCTCCTCTTCTGGCCCCAGCTCAGCCCAGCCTGGGGCCATCAGTCCCTGCCCCAGACATGGGGTGTTATCTCAAACCCTGCCACAGCTGTGCCCTGCCTGGCCTCCCCCCAGGGAACCCCCACAGGCCAATGTCCTGCCCAGCCTTGGCCGTCCTAGGGGGATGTCCTGCTCCCTGCCTCGGCTGGTGGGAGGGACCCCAGCTGCCAGGTCCTTCCCTGCCTGCCTTGGGGAGCCCCTGCAGCCCCCAGTCCCTCTCCAGGTGTGCTCCCTGACACCCACATTTACTTTCTCAATCAAGTATATGAAACGAGAGTCAGAGAAAATGTGGTAAATGTTAGTAGCCTGGGGAAAAAAATCACGTTCTCCAGCCTAAGTCCCACCAGCAGTCCCACAGCAGAGGTGAGCTGTGAACATCTGGACTTGAACCTTGTTTAGATGAAGGCAAATAGGCAGCACAAAAGGATCATAACAGCAGGTTTTTGTCCATAGGAGGGAGAGTTGGATTCCCCAGTTTTCTTATTCTTCTGTGTAGCAGCATTGTGCATTGTTGAACAGTAGCTTTGTCTTTACCCAAAAAGTGGATATTTGTTGAAAAGGACATAGTGATTTCTGTATAGAAGTGTATAGTTTTGTTCCACACTCTGAACATTTGAAGTATTATCTTAATACATAACAACTCATAAACATTTCATGTCATTAGCAAACCCTGGATCAATCATTCCACCTAAATTGTATTTAAAATGAGGAAAAGTAACTGGTGTTACCACTGCAATTTTATATTTTCATAATATAAGTAAAGTTAAATAGAGTTTCCCTAGTACATGTCAGGACTGATCAGTCCTTTTTCTTTACAGGAAATATACTCTTAAACTGCCCTGCCTATTTCACTTTAAGAAAACCAAGCTATAGAAAAGCACTGAACAGTCAAATAATTGTGTAAGGCACTTAAAGGTCATATTTTGTAAACAAATTTCAGGTTTTGTAAATAGAGAGATCATCTATGAGAGAATATACTGAATTCCAGAGTGGGAATCCCAACAGAGGTAGCAGAAGAATAAAATATAAATACTGAGATAAGTAACTTCTACTGATATCTGAATGGCACTCTGAAATTCAGAGGCATGTATTCTAATTCTGGATTTGGTTTCTAAATATTATTTCTTTAAAATAAAAGACAACTTGGCAACATGGCTTACAATGTATTGTGGCCTATTTAATAAACAGACACAGAAATCACTGGTTGAGGATATTTAGTTAATTAGTGGAAAAGAGCTTTGACGAATGCCAGGAAATAATTTCACAGCCGAGGCATAGTGCTATCTGTGTTTCGAATAATTCATAGAAAATACTCCTCTAAAATGCCAAATATTTTATTCCGGATAAAACTGACTGCCTTATTGTCTACTTTATAAGTCAGTTATAGACTATGTCTACTTTTTAATTCCCACAAGGAAATGACATATTTTCATCCCTTTAAAGATTAATATTCACTTTGACCCTGTACTTTACGAAAATAAATTTAACGTGTTACAATTTTTGATAGCACTACAGCTCTAAATTTACTGATTAATATCCATGGGGATATGCAACTCAGGCTGTAAGCTAGTTAAAATAAAAAAGTGCTCCTTGTGCTTTGGTTGCAGCTCAAAGAATAGCAGGTGGTCACTGTTTACCCTGCTAAAGCAAACCATTCGGTTAGAGAAAGCTCATTTTGGACCAAAGCTGAATGCCATGCCTGAGTGATTCTACTCCTAATAAAGTGGCCGAGAGTCTCATTCACATTGTTTAATTTGAATGAGAATTAGCTACTGGCCATGGAATATCCAGGAGCTGCTACTTTAAAATGGTTCTCTAGGCGTGTTTATTGATGACTCTCAGACTAAGAATTTGGGAATAATCTCTTAATGGGTCCACATTTTCCACATTTGACTTTGCCAGTGAGAGTGAAAGTCAAACAAATGCAGCAAAGAAAGGAGCAGGGGGTGTGGGGAGGCAGCATTGTCTCTCCGTGACAGCCACCCTTACTGCCAGGTGAGTGCTGTGGAGGGGGTGGGCCTATATATTTTCATTATGGAAAGGAAATGTGTCTGCTCGGTGTGATTCCTATGAAACTAGACAGGAATCCATGCTCAGAGAGCACAATGTCAATGCAATCACAGTGCATACTACTGTGATCACTACCAGATCTTGGACAAAAGGTTGAAACAAGATGAGATATAAATGCTCTTACTTTTGTAGGTAACAGAATCCCCAACATGTACTTGAAAAAAATGTCCTGGAAAAGCTGGTGTCTTTTGCCTGGTAGACTTTTTCAGAGCAGGAGAATTTCACTCTACACCTCTGATGCCTGGTTATCAATCAACAAGTTCTGGGATGTCTCCTTCTGCATATCTCATGAGGCTTATTTGGACTATTCATTTGTAATTTTTTTTTTTCTTGTAGAGACTGCCATTTAAAATATTAAATTAAGAATGGAAAGAACCTCCTGTGATGTTTAGATTGTTGTACCTGGTCAACTAGTAAGAGTTTCCCAAGTTATTTACAGTGGAGAAATGGGAAAATTGTAAGGGCCCTAATTTGGGTTCATTCTGGGTACAGGTAACCAGAAATATATTATGTAGACTTTACCCATGCAAAGTTAAATAAATAGAAGGAGGTTTAAAAATTCAACTCTCTAGCAGGCTGGATGTGCTTTAGTCAATATCTTTAATTCAACGTAGAACAAAATTTTTTAAATTATCACATGTATTTATGACCACAAGTGAAAATACCAAAATATTTTGAATGAGTCTTGTGTTTTTAGAACATTCCAGATAGTGTGAAAGCAACTAATATTTGAAAACTTGTGAGAATTTGTGAAATTTGCAGCTTTATAATCAGACTGATGGTTAAAAGAAATGGAATTGACCCTTTAATGTATGAAATATTTATCTAAAATTTTCTGAAATCTTTGGAATTTTACTTTAAACAGGGTTTGATTATTTCTCTCCTTGAATGTTTTTCTTTTTAAATATTTTTTCAATACTATATTAATCTTACAGTATTTGACAGTTTGCTGGCATTTAAGAAACATATCTCAGTTAACATGCTTATCCTTGCAAGAACAGTGCAATCTAATCAATCAAAGGCAAATATGGAAACTCGTTTGTGTTTTTTCTTTCAGTCTAGATCACATGGCACTGGCCTGTAGCTCTCGAAATGTCTTATCAAACAAGATTTACTTCATTTTTAGATTATATTTTTCTTCAACTTAATAGCAGTAAAAATACAAAACTCCTTGGTAGTTTCTGATCGAATTATGAAAAACACCATGTGAGAACAAAGTATTATTACTAAACCAAGACCCAAAATAAAGACTGGTACAAAAAAAATGGCTTATTACGCTGTCAAACTTGAAATCCTTCCATTGACTTCCAATGAAATTCTTTATTAACATTAAAAGTTTGACTGATAACTCAGACACTTTTTTGGGTTCATATGTTCTAGAACTACTGGAGCGACACACTCCATTTCTCCCTCTCTGATCTGCTGAGTCATTCATTTCCTCTTACCAGTGAAGATAAGAGGAAGACTGCTGGGTTAGAGCTTTTACTGTTCTTGTCCTATGCATCTGGCACTCCTTCCTTTAGAGATTAGACTATTTCCAGCTGGGGAGCTTTTAAAATAGCAAATTAAAATCTCTTTTTGCTTGATAAAGTATTTGATTACTGAAACATCAGGTTGAGGTATAACCTCTAAAGTTATTGTAAAAGGCTTTTTTTTTCTCTCCCCTATTTCTTTTACCCTTGAAAGAAATGAAAATCATTTGTTTCCAGAATGTATACACTGCCAAATTCCTTGATATTCTCAGCTGCTCCCCTTCTGAAGTTTTTTGCTTTCACAATTAGAAGTTGAGACACTTGGCCCTCTCATGGGTCTTTGTGATTACTTAAACATACACCAGCGATAGAACTTTCAGCAGTATATATATTCACAGAGTTTTTAACCTTCTTTTCAGATTAGCAACAGACAAAAAAATTCATGACTTTTAAAAAAATACCACCAACTGTAAAAACTATTGAAGGCATCTTTAAAATGGTTGGAAGGATTGAAGACCTTCTGCAGTATTTTTCAGAGGGATGACTCACAGCAGAAGTTGTTGGGTGGCCAGCTCTGCTGGCACACGTGTGACGTAGGAAGAAAAAAAGCGAGATGCCAAGAGTACAGGAGGTAAGGCGTGACTTGACAGGTGGCTAGGGACTCATTCTGTCTCGGCAGAAGAGGAGCCACAGGAGAAGGCAGGGAGCCGGGAAGCATTCTGTTTCATTGCTTCGCTATGGTGTAGGGCTTTCTGGCAGCCGATGGTGCGAGTTAGCTGTTGTTTGGAGTCTGAAGAGTCTTTAAGTTGTTTGACCTAAGATCAAGTTTGGACACTGGTATATTTTTCCCTTAGGCCTGGTAATTAGAAATTTGGTCACAGGTCTACCATCAGCACTGAACTCCTGTTTTGATAGCTTGCTCTAACAGACAGATGAAACTTGTATCTGAACCCTGAGGAAGACAATTTATCCTTCCATGGGCACTATATTGATGGATTTAGATCTGGAGATGACTCCACGATATCCCTCTCCATGACTGCCTTTGGAGATCACATTGATTGGTTTCATCCAGAGCAGTTCCAGAGGTCCAGAAAGCAGGCAGAGCCCTCACTAGGGGATTGTCAAGCAAGAACTACCTGATTACTTCAAAACTGTGGCAAAAACTCTAATGCCACCACAATATTGGAAGCAAAGAAAAGATTTCTTGTCCATAGGGTTTTCCAGATCCCCCAGGTGCTTTAGGTTACAGATATATAGGAGGGAACCTGTCTCTACTCCATGACTGACATGAGATACTCGGGAGGAAAATCAGACTGCTTTCAGATGAACATCACCTCTGTGGGGCTAGTACAATATCTTCCTTCAGAAATGCTACTATATTTCCGCTTCATTTATGTCCTTGTCATGCTCTGTGTAGTAGTGAAGAGATTGGTGACATTTGGGCCATGACTTGGAGGCTGAAAACTCGAGTTTCACAGCTATTAAATCCTAGCAGGAGGCAGCAGGTCCTGTGTAAATGGAACAGTTACTTCAAGAGCCCAGGCCAGCAGCTTTGCTTAAAATGGCAGTGATATGGCTTGTGTTAATGAGACATGGGTGGGCAGGCTGGCAAGCTTTGGTATTTGTTAGCCCTTACATTTTTTATGAAGCTTATTGACAAGGTCACAGTGAGACAAAAATTACACATTTTGTCTGGGTATACACTCAGTTATACATATATAATATACATATATACATATACGTAATTAAAGCTTCCTATCAGGGGACAATGTGAAGACTGACTTCGTTTAGCTGGCAGATGACTTTTCGTCTACTGATGGACGCAGTCAGAGCAGTTACGCGTATCCATTTGGCTGTTCATGTGGTACTGTTAAAATACCTATAAACCTAAGTGTGTGTGCTGGTCTGTGCTTATTCTTTACCCAGAGAAAGTAATAGTGAGTCATGTCAGACTGTTGGTTTCTCTCCTCTGAGAACTACTTTTTTGTGTAAGGTATTTTTTGTTTATCCTGCTCTTTTTCTCCTGCTCAGCTTGGAAACAAGATATTGAAGGTGCTGGTAGGAACACCTGGATAGCTTGCCTTCTGTGCACATCCACACATTAGCTTTATCTTTTCTTTGCTTCAGATGGCACAGTTAAATCCTTGTTCCCGGGCTTGGCTGGTGTTGCCACATCGATATATGAAAGGTAGTTGAGGCTTGTGTTGTACGGCACTTGCTTTACTGGTATCTCCACAATTATATGTATCTTCCCTGAAGAGAATGTCTGGGTGATGTGGGGTTTGGGGAAAGGGGAGATGGTTCTTCCTCATCAGGTCTATGAGTACCTTTGGATACAAAGTGGTGGAGGAAGTGCAGGATGAACTTGGTAAAGGAATGGGGAGCCAGAAGCTTGTGACATGGTGCCAAGAGAAATCAGACAGGACTTAGAGATGATGAAAAGAACTTTGCTAGTATCCCAAGGGTACAGGGAAGAGTTTGTTGCTACTCCATATTAAAGGATTTGTCTGGAAGCAAGGATGTAATGGATAAGGAAAGAGATTGTGTGCAAAAACCCACCTTATTCATTTGTCCTTGGTTACTTTTTTTCCCTATCTGAAAAGTCGCATTACTATTCTTTTCCCCAAATAAAAGCTGGTTGTTTTGTCTTTGATCTTCTTTGAGGATTTCCCCATAGAGCAATGGTGTATATACCAAATCCCACAGTAGCCAGTTTGGCATCCTGTCACAATGCCCAAACCAGACAAAAGTTTTTTTAAATGGGATTATTACAAAGAATGTATCTTTCTGTTGGATTGCAGGTGTTTGTCATCAATTTGGTTTTGTTTTAACAGTGGATAGTCTGATTTTATTCTCAGTTATTCCTTGATTCTCATAGAGGTAGCTGGAACAGCTCCTGTGGGCAAGAAGGTGTAATCTTCATATAAAGGTGCAAACCCACACTACAATGATTTATGCAAACTCTGCTTCTTAAATCCATTGGTATAATTTTGTTGGTACAGAGAAAAGGGTTCCAACTGTTCAGTGGAGGAATGTTGAGATGATTGTATTTTGGGTACCCTGTGATCTATGTTGATTGCTTATTGATTTTTGGGTGGAGTTTAGAGAGTTGGTTTGGATTTACGATATACTAACTAGCTTCATTTCTCCCTTGAGAAACTACCTTTTTCTTTGTGCTGTACTGATACAGCAGGAATCTGTGCAGACCCACACATTATCTTCTGAGCTCTAATAAAAAAAGGAGCCTGCCAGTGGAAGATTGTGGTTTGTGAAGGACTCTGTCTTCAGAACTGACCCATCTTCTCTGAGAAGTCCTCTAAGAAAACCCGACTTCAGGGGGCCCATGTAAATCCTGTCATTTCAGGGGCACTTTTCAGAAAGAGTTTATTTTTTGAGCAACTGTTGCTCTTCAATTTCGTATGTTGGAAAGATTAACCTGCTTGTATTCAAACCTATGGTTCCAGTAAGTCTGAGTATTTCAAACCTGAAGCTTAGCTGAGGCTCAGCAAACAGCATATAAAAATAAAACAGGCTCATTTGCTTAGTTTTTGAGATAAAAAGAGGCTCAAGCTTATCAGAGAAGATAGTGAAAATTAGGAGATACTCATTGTTTGAATAATGTATTAGTAGCCTGGGACACAAGTTACAAACAAATATCAGAAGGTAGGAATAGCAAAAAAAGGTGAAGAATACATGCAAAAATACAGACCCATTATCAGGGCTCAGAAGGTAATATCATTTTATTTTATTTCTCCTTTTCCCCTCTGAGATGGTAGCTGAAACATGTTTTGCTATATTTTCATTTTCCATGCTTGTTTGTCATTTTCATTAATGGTATAAATAAGTCAGTACACATACAGAACAAGAAACAAAAAGGGAAACTTGAGAAATAAATGGGCAGAAAATAATGTTCAGAGAGGAAATAGAACATGAAAAATAAACTACTAGGTCTTGGTAGAAGGCATAATATTTAAATGAAAATAATAGTAAGAAAAAATAATTATAGAAAGCATTGTAAAACTCTTGCTTCAAAAATAGACTCTTTTACAAGATAAGCTGTCTGGGTTAGGTTGTTTCTTCTGCTATTCTGCTGTACAGAAAGGACTGCAAAAAGCAGCCTTAGCTGGGCAGTTGCTGATTCTCTTGGCATACGGGTACATAGCGATGTCCAAGGGATTGCATAGGATGATGTGCTACAGATACATTAGGAAAAGGAAGTGAGACCAGCTGTGTAATTCTTCCTTGGGACATCTCAGTCCCAGACCAAATCAGAGTCCCTGGGGGGATGCTCATCTGTTCCCAGAATCATATTGTATCCCTGTTGTACCCAGCTTTCTAGAGACATATATAGCAGGATGCCTCATGCTCCTCTCACAATGAACTCATGTGCTGTTTGGCCAGATTCACAAATCATGTCCTTTATAATGCATTGTTATGGAGAATATTTAAGGAGCCAAAAACATTTAGCTATTTTCTCATAATCCGTCTGCCTAAGCAAAGGAAAGGTTTAGTCTGAAAATATACGCCAGATTTCCAGCTGCAATTTTCTGCAGCAATGCAGCCATCGGGAAGACAGAGTCCCTAACAAGGAGCAGGTAATCAAGTCACCCTTGCATGCATTCTTAAGCACTCTGTTAGGGGCTTAGCTTTTCAAGGCAGGTCTGTGGCTTGTTGCAAAAGGAATTCTATATCCCACGAGTGGGAATGCATAGAGACCCTCAAAAAGAACAGGTAGTCTGAAATGAAAGTCACACTGACCCTTTAACTAGCAGTGGCATTGCCACACAGCTTGCTGCAAATGAAGACTGACAAATTGTCTTAGCAGGATACAGGCTTTCAATTTTCTGTGGTCTCACATCACAGTGATTCCAAGCTACAAGGATGAAACATACATTTCACAGCTGTTATGGATTGACCTGTCCAAGGCAGGTGTGGGTTCAGCTGGAGGAAGGGAATGGGGGCTCCTGAGTTTACCATTCACTGGCAATAGGAGTCTTACACATTCCTTCTCCTGCTCTGGGGAAAGGCCAGGAAAGGGTTTGGGAAGCTGAGAACATCGAGATGTTATAATTAGCAGGAGTTCTTTTGCCAGACATTCAGATTCTAGAAAGTGAGCCCCTCCAGGTCCACTTGGAAAAGTTTGCAAACTCTTTTCTATTTTTCTCTTACATTCAAGGGGGAAAGCAGGTCTGAAAGCTGCCAGTACTTCTTTATTGGAATCAGCTGTTTTAGCTGAGGCTGAGCCCAGCCATATAAACAAAGAGAGAGAAAGAAAAAGAGTTTTGTGAAGGCAAACCCAAAAATAGCTTGTTTGAAAAATTCTTTTCTCTCTCTCTGCACCCTTCAGTTGCTTTGACTTAATTAGGATCCATTTGGTCTCACAGACATTTATTATTTTTTTAAAGCAGACATGTAAAAGATTAAGAGATGTTTTGCAATATTTGGCTTTGGTTTACTGAGTTTTGCTTGCCAAGATAAGCCTCAAGAGAGACAGCACCTCATTTTCACAAATATCCCTGGAGACAGCAGGTGCTTTCTGAAATGTCCACATTTGCATCTGGTGAGTTCAAATAGCCAAATCAGTCAAAGCAGTAGTTACCCACTAATTCAAATATCTAAGATCCTTTCCAGCCATGTCCCAGACTAGCAAATATCATGGAAATGGACAGCTGTCCAATTGCAATTCTGTTTGAAAGCATTGGCTGTGAACTAAAATCTGTTCAAGTTGAAAGAAAGATTCCCATGAATTGTGCTTTATCTTTTTTCCTGCAATATAGGATATTTTCCTTGGTGTTTATGGGATATTTGGAGGTGACTAATCAGAAATCTCCAAGATTAAGTGGCCAAGAGATTTCTGAAATATGCTGTTTACCAGACATTTACATGCTTTTCTGGAAGGATGATAACAATCTGCCCAAAAATGGGAATGTAAACAGACACTTAATGAAGATGGCTTGCACTGATAGTCTCTCTGGTCTGTTCAGGATGCAGAAAAATAAAGGTAGATTTGTTGGAAAATATTGTAGTGCTAACAACCAAGTTCAGATTCATCTCACTTTACATTAGTTATTCACATAGCAGACATCTGCAGCCAGACCGCTCACCATAGGCTTCCATAAGAGCTAGACATATTGACCAGATACCCACTATTAAGGGCAACCGGGGTCACAGTCACTATAAATGTCTGCATTTAGCAGAGAAATCCTCCTTACACTCACTGACTGTGGTGGTGAACATGATCGTTAAGAAGAGCTCCTTTAGGTATGGTGTTAAGGCCAAAGCACCACAGACTGGCTGGCAACATCTGCCAAGCAGCACAAGCTTTCTGAAAGCCATGGTGCTTCCTATTGCAAAATGTGGGCAGTCATAAAAATAAGTCTAATGTGTTTGCCTGTCCAAAAAAAGGCCAATAAATTATGAAGAGCTTGGCACACATGTCTATTGGTTGTGGATGTCTTTTGTTATTCTACCTCCCTTGTTAATCATAATTTTTAATTATTGATCTTTTCCCATGTGAAATTTGTGTTTGCTGTAAGTGAACTCCTTTGACTGCCAGCAATCCAAGTACATTAGGTCTGTCTGCCACAAATGGACAGGCCACTACATGGAAACCCCATTCATCAACTGATTTCCATAGCTGCTGGGTGAAATGAACAATAACCTTCTGAATCACAACAAAAGTACTTTTTTCTAAAACAAAACCAGACAATGAATACTTGGGCAGGGATTTAAAGCATAGGTGTAACACAAATAAATACAAAAAGAAGGATTTAGCTGCCCATTGAAGAGCAAAGTGAAGGGGGTACAATTTAGCTCAAATGCAGAATAGCATTAGTTCCAACAAGTTGGGCTTTGGGATGTTTCAGTGATGGATGCATGGTGAGGAAAGCCCTCTTCACCTGCTACAAGTGCCAAGGTGGGGAATGTTGAAAATGAAATTATTCAAACATGTTTAGAAGTGAGATAGCCAGGTGTTGCTATTGTCCCCACCTGCCACAGCAAAGCTGTGGTCTCACCAGTGGTGTAGTGCACCACTGTATGTGGCTGAAATGATCTTAAGAGGTTGAGGTCAAGGTAAGGACATCTTGTTTATTGAAGGTAGGACAACACAGTGTAAAATACTTATCTTTTTTTTTCACCCTGCAATTTTACCCTCTCACTGGGTGCAGAGCATCCTCTTGGACTTCTCTATCTACCTTATTATGCTTTACCATGCCAGCTGAATGGGGTCAGCATTGGAAACCCAGAGACTCCTAGTTCTTTAAGCCTTGCCATTGCCTCTGGTGAAAACCCATTAGACTTTTCTGGAAAGCAGAGGTTGAATTGTTGGGAGTCTACAAGCTCTTGCTGGATACTGTTCTTATTTGGCTCAAAGTTAGCAAGATGCTCAGTGGCTGTAATCACCAACATGTTTTATGTTGCCAACCCTGAAAGGTGGGAAGTTTAACAAGCAGACATTTTCCTGTACTTTTTCAGTGGCCTGTGAATGAAGTTCTTGTTCTCCCCACCATTTCCAATTTGTTATATTCACAAATATTTCTTCTTGAGAGATTTTATGCCTGGGAGTTCTTTTCTGCCTCAAGAGTAGGTGTTCTGGATAAGCACCTTGAGGCCCCAGACATTTCCCAGTGTGGGACACTCATTGTTTTGTGAATGATGCTCTTGCACGGGAGGAAAAAAGGGAGAGTTTCCAGCTGGTGATGGATCCTTAGTAGGGGTGGTGTAGGCAGGCTGCCTGTACTAGTGTCCTACAGCTTGTACAGGACTACAGATAATTCCTGTTATAAATGCCATGTCCTCAGTTGGTGCGGCAAAAGAGCATCTTTGCAAAGATTTGCCCTGCAATATTTAGACTGGTGCCACCAGAGCTCTTGCAGGGTTTCAAACGGGATGTTACTAATTCAGGAACTGGGGACAGGCCAGGCATCCTCACAAACATTACAGCTTGGCCAGAGTACTTCCTGCACCTCAGCCTCCACCTTATCTCCCAAGCAAACATGACCCAGCACTGTCAGATTACAAATGCTTATCTGCAGTGACTGGTGACTAACTGTGTTTTTACTCTCCTAAAATAGTTATTCTGGGCTTTGGCAGGGGAGGGGTCAGCAGCTCGTGCATTCAGGCCTGTGTTTGCTCTCTCCAATGGCTACAGTAGTAAATAAGGCTGGTTCTCAGCGTCATGACTCCTCTAGGAGCCCTGGTGGGTATTGGTATGATAAACAACTGGACTTTGGATAACTGAAAACTCTGACTTGGAGTGTAGCAGCCTGGGGAAGTCAGGGGGAGGTTGGGAGGAAAAGGAGTGCACGAAGCATGGCTGGTTCCTGCCATGCATGATGAAAACTTTGGAATCTGAAGGGACCTGGGTGTCTGCCTAAGCCAGATAAGTTTGGGAGAAGGGAGGATAGTTTTGTATATGGGTTTGGCCAGCAGCCTTTATGTGAGGAAGAGACCAGGGGAAAAGAAAATAAGAAGGGAAAGGAAAAGAAAATAAGAAGCAAAAGGAAGGTAAAGGAACATTTTCCCATAACAGACCACCATAATTTAAGTGGCACCAGCTGTTTGTGTGTTGGTAAGAAGGAGCATCTAAAGGTTGTGCTGAACGGGCTAAAAAAGCTCCTGGCTGGCAGAGTCCTGAATTCCTGAGGATGCCCACACAGTTTTTCCCAGTCTTATCCAAGCCAGGTGCAGAATCTGCAGCAAAGTATGAATTGAGATGCCTTTGCAGACTGTACCAGCTTCCTGTTTGAAAATAATTGTGGCATCTTCAGCACTGGAATGATGGCTAGTATCTCTTATTCACTCCTCAAAGTCCTTGCCCAAGGGCTTCTGGCATCTACCTGGAGTGCGATAGGCTTGTCAAACTCCATGTTTTCAGGCTTGGTAGGCTTTTGCTATTCTCCTAAGTACTGAGTTTGAAAATCCTTATGGGCATTCCTGAGGGGATAGATGGGAGACTCACAGTGATCAGAGATCTAAAGGCATAGGTGGGATCCCAGAGTCTCCATCACAGAAATGTCTGTGGAAATGGAAAATGTGCTTCTGTGCCAGAGTATAAAGTGGGAAATGACAGCTAGTCTCTGGAACATCAGTGATAGAGACCAAAAGGTGACCAGATAGGCCTGTCCTGGAAGTGTACAAAGTGGTGGGGAAATTATTAGGGGAATCATCAGGTGAATCAGAAGGGAACAACATATAAGCATAATAAAAGATACTACATTTTAAATTGACAATTTTTTCCTGACCAAACAGGAGTAGATTTGCAACTGTGGCATTATAGACCTTATTCACGCCAATTTCAGTTTCAGATCACTTCCCTTTAAATGGACCATAAAATAACTTCCTAGTCATGCTCACCAGGAATATGGAAGCTAATGCTTACTTAGAGATTGTCAATAACCAGAGGCAGGGGTTTCTCACTGGAAAGCTGCAGGCAATGGAAATCCTCTACCAGGAGGCCAGGCCAGAGGACTGAGACTAACCTCTTATCCTTTCACTGGTTTTTGTACTTCAGTTTTTGCATGTAAGTAATCTGAACATTTCAGTGTTAAAACTGAAACTAGACCACTTCACCTTGCAAAACAACATATTAAAGACAAGGTTAAGTGCTTGGCAAGAATACTGAAACACTTTATCCCACAACACTTACTTCTCACCTGCAAGGGTCCTCTCCCTGATTCTGATGAGGTCTTGTCATGAGCCCATCACTGCATGAATTCAGTTTGGTCCACCTGATACGAAGTCTAGAATGCAGAGGGGGAAGTTGTGTTTTTCTTCCCAGAAGGATTTCCCTTGCTCAATTCAGTCTGCAGCCCCACAAGCACTTGTGGTGGTTCCATTGGACAGGGAGGACATGCATGGGGATCAAGGGGCTGTAGCCAGGAGAGAGGATCCAGCCCATATAGCAAAATGAAGCCCCGGTGAAGGCTAGTTACAGGGATTCAGCTAAGGTCTGTTAACTGAGACATAAACAGCCCTGTGGCCAGCCATATATCCCTCTACAGCTGACACTCCTTTCCTGCTATTTACTCCTCTTTACTGGTTTAATTTTGTCAACACTAAGGGGCTTTATCTTCCAAGAGACACCAGCCTTGAGGAAGGTGTTTTAGGGTCACGATGTCCTCAATGTGAAACGAGCAGGTACAAGATTCCGCAGACTTTTGTTTCCAGGCAATGGGTCTTATTATCCTTCCCCACAGATTAAAGAGACCTTTAATACTGAAAACCTTTTCTGCACACAGACTCTAAACAAATCAGGGTGTAATGTTTAAAGGTGCTAATGGCCTGCCATTAAAGGTCACTGGTGTATACACAAGCAGACCCCAATTAAAGGGACTATGTAGGTTAAGACAGTCTCTTTTGTCTGACAATTAGAGCTCAGAGGTTCCTTTGTATTGCAAAGTGGCACACGGGGAGAGCTGATATTCAAATCCCACCTTTGAAGGCCACAAGTTTCCAGCAGCTTTTAGGTGAGGGATGTTTACAAGGGGGACAGGAAGTTCTTGTCGAAGTCTTCGATTCAGTGCGAAACTTTAAAAGAGATAAGAAGTCTCAGGCAGTTGCTTTTTGGGCAAAGCAGTGAGGTCTGCGGTCTCTGTGAGTGGCAGACTGCCATTTGTTCCCCCTGTTTGCAATCCACCCCTCCCCACAGATGTGGGCCAGTGAATACTTTATAATGAACTAGTCACATCACAAAAATAGCTAACATAAGCTGACTGTTTATTATTACCCAAAACAGGACCCTGATTTAGAAAGTACGCCATTGTTTAGGAAAAGTTGGTATTGATCTGCAAAGCAGTAACAGCATTAACAGTACTAGAGGGGAAAAAAAAGCATAAAACATTTCAATCTGTCTTTAGATACAGCACAGGGTTTAGATGTAGCTGTATGTTTTCCAGCTACTGTGGAACTGAGAGTCATTATCTTCATTTTAAAAAGTGAAATGCAGAGAGGTGATTTCTAACTTTTGAAGGCTGAGTGCAAAATTGAGGTGTTTAAGACTGCATACAAAAATTACCCAAACTGATTAAGTCTTAGACCCTTTCAAGGAAATGTTCTCACATGACTTATGAAAGTTCCCACTTCTGCTGGACTTGAGTGTGGCACGGATTCTTTAGATAATATGTTGAGTGACTAATCAGAGAAAGGTGGATGAACGCTGGAGAAAAAACAATTCAATATGTTAGTAATAAAAAGAGAGAAAAAAAATAAAAGCAAACTGGAAAGTGTACAGTCCATGTGCTTTACCAGGTAGTTGAGATTATGATCATCTGTTGTCAAAAGAACACTTTCTAGAAAATCTGTTTGATTTCCTAATTTGATCAACCCTATATAAAGTGTACTATTCAGAGGATTTTCTTTTGAAGATTTTTATGTTGTTCACTGGTCATATAATTTATCTTAAAAGCACATAAAAAGGTAAAATACTATATTAAACATATCAAGCAATCAAAGTCCCAAGCCTTTTCTATTAGTTTGCAGAACAATAAAAACAACAGCAGAATAACAGAATAGGACATAAATGCAAACACCCAACTGAGAAGAACCTTGGAAAACGTTTGGAAGGTAGAGCACTCCAGCAGACAAGCTCAAGTGAGGCATTCCAGCCCTGATTCTGCTAAGCCACTCGGAGACTGAATGCACGTAAACTCAGGCCTGATGTGCACATTTTAAGTCTCTCTCCCAGCCTTTGCTTATAGGTGATTTTTATGTTGAAATGGTTTTAAAAGCAAACCCATGGTGATGATGATCTAACTTACAGTTTTCTTAGACTGGTACTACCTGTTACAAAGGAGAGTTGTGTCCTAAGAGCAATTGAGACTGTAAAAGAGTTGCTGCTATTGAAATGTTGGTCTCCTCTCCACTATATCTCTCCCCTGTTCATAGCCTTAAGGCACTACTTTCTCCTCCACACTTGCTCTGCTATTTTCTAGACGTGTCTCTGGGCTGCTTTAACTCACTGAGCCAACAGAATTCTAACCCTCTCCCTTCCCTTTCTCCACTTTCCTTGAATTTGTTTTCTGCCAGAGTAGTGAATTAAACCAGCAGAGGAAAGGGAGAAGGGTTGCCCAAATATGTGTCATAGCTAGCCCTACATATGTGGTAGTGCTTTGCAGTTGGGAATGGTGGAGTAGAGTGGTACCTCTCATTTTTGGTAACAGTGAACTCCACCTCATACTAAAGGACTATCCAGAAATTATTTTAATGTTAAGAAATATATGCCACTAATTTCTGATAAAGTAATATGAAATATATAAATTATGATTGTACATTTCTAACATCTCTCCCTCACAATTTTGAACTATTCATCATCCCCTTCCCCTCCTTCTTCGCCATTTGGTGACCACAGGCTGGATAATCCCTTCCATGTGAAGAGCACACAGTGGTCACCCTGTCTGCTGGGAAAAAGGCAGAGCAAAATATGAAGTTGGCCAAAGCAAGAATTTGAGACTTGTTCTCAAGGATTGATCTGATGGCAGTCTGTGCCATTCCCATGGCATTGGACAGATCCTGGCAAACACAAGACCTCAGCAGATCACTGTACTGTTGTTGAGCTGCCAGACCAAAATTCAGTTTGGGGTTGGTATATGATTTATAAATTGACATAAAAGCCACACATTGTAGAAGAAAATTAAATTGAACTCTACCATTCCCAAGCAGAAACTACGTGGATTTATAAAGCTGGGGGAGCAGCTGCAGTTGCAGAAAGGGGGAGGCAGGTCTCTTTGTGAAGGTATCTTTGGCATTAGTTCTCCCTTCACCCTTCCCAGAGGTGGAGGAGCTAGCAGCTACTTGAGAAGAATTGCTAAAAGGGTGGGGGAAAGTGATCTGCTTTGCCTGTGATGTTCCTGTCTGTAGGAAATGATGGACCCTAATTATGCAGATTTCCTTAGTAAATCATCTCTCTCCACTTTCTCTTACAGGAAATAGTAGAAGGTAAGAGTTCATTAAGTATGTTGTGCTGCTATCCTTGGAGACTAAAATCTCCCTGGTACAGCTCGTGTGGTATACACAGTGTGAGCTCTTCACATTGGTATGCCTCAGTCCTCCACAAATCACTCTGGGCAGCCACAGGAGAAAAGTGTAATTCAGCACATGGAAGTGCATTTGTATTATTCCAGGAAAACCCCATCTGCCCCTGGGGAAAAGAAAAATCATCAGAAACCTGCCCACATGACATCCCCTTGGCCTGAGGTGAAACAGAGCTCAAGGGACCCCCATCTGCATCATTCCTCCCCAGGACAGCTGTATGTGTGCATGTGCAGTTACCCTGCGATGGTTCTCCTCACGTTGTGCCAGGTGGTTTCCTGTCCTGGGGTACCTCTGTCTAGGGGGGCAGAATCACGGCAATGCCAGTGGGACTGAGGAGAGCTAGGCTGCCTCCCCTCCCTTCCCCTCTCACACGTCTCCCTGGCCTTTTCCTTCAGGCCTTTGAAACCATTTACCTTACTTCCCTGATTGCTAAAAAATACGGGTTAGCTATGGCTGTTTTCTGATGCTGACCTGCACGCATGAGAGGCAGAAGAGGCACTGCCAGGGTCTGGGTACAGAGGCATCAGATGAGCTGATCTGTAGGAATTCATTGGATTTCAGCACCGCAACTTCTTGGTCTCTATAAGCAAAGCTTTGGAGCGCACTGTTACGTACCACCCTGCTTTTCTGTATTTTGACTCAAGAGAAGTGACAGTGGTGACATTCGTGGTCACATTCAAGGCTGAGGCTGTGGCATGTTCGTGGAAGGGGAGCAGTATGCTGAGAGCTCAGTCTTGTGTGAAACCCAAAGTTTCTATTTAGAATCATGGATTTAAAGCCTTGGCATGTTTTTGATCTCATAAATAGTGGCGTAGCAT
Source organism: Rhynochetos jubatus (assembly GCA_027574665.1). Lineage (NCBI taxonomy): Eukaryota > Metazoa > Chordata > Aves > Eurypygiformes > Rhynochetidae > Rhynochetos > Rhynochetos jubatus. The sequence goes on along the minus strand of CM050653.1, from coordinate 15,499,207 downwards.
ACTTACAATATCTAGAGAGAACGTCTGGAATTCAGATTGTTTTATGTAGTGTTTAATATAGTTGAGGTAGATGTGAAGCACTACGGGACACCATAATTTTCCACATGGAGTATTGTTCCAGGATGCTTCTGAAACACTCTGGCTCCATCACCATCATGCTATACTTGTTAAATAGAAGATGTTAAATGGAAACAGATGATCACCCAGTGAGGGCAGGATTGAATATGGTACTTTGCATTTCGACACTATGTCCAAAGAAGCATATCCTGTTTTAGTGCTGCAAAGACTGTTAAGAGTGCAAGTGTTTGTTGCTCAAGTGAGGCTGGCATTAATCCCCAAAGTCAGTGTTACCCATTCCAGGCTGTGGGACCGCGTAGTGAACAGATGTGCCAGTGCATATGCACAAACCTCATGTGAAAATACAAACCACTTGTATTTTGTTAGAGCAAAACTCTGGTATTGGCATTCTCCCCTTGCCTTAGACAGACAGTATTTCTAGATTAAAAGACATCTGCAAACCGTTTTTGTGGTAGTGGGGCAGGAAACATTTTACAGGCGTTACATAACTTTATGGTATGAATATTCGAGCTACATTTTATTAAAGTACCTCACTCCTCCGACATAACTGGGTTATTTCTTCCTCTAAATTTAACATACAGCAACACTGATAAGCTTAATAATGAGCAATATTTACTTTAAGGGTCCCACGATATTTACCTTGGGACCCAAATGAGTTTCTGATTACTTCAATGGAGATTGGGTCAAGTTCTTCCTTGTTTTTGTGAAAAAGAGATGGGACCTCTCTCAACATTTTTCCTTTCCAAGTTAGAGAACATGTATCAAAAGCAGACATTCAAAAAGTGCTGAAGGAGGACTAAATGAGGAGGAGCTAACGTGGAGAGTAGATACTTTTATAATCACTCTATAGAGTTAGTAGCCAGCTTTCCATACTGAGCTTATTATGAGAGAGTTCCCAGAAGATAAAAACCAATTAACTCTTTATTTTGGCAGTGATCATTCTAGGTGTTCTTTAATGGGCATTATTCTTGCTAAATTATGAATGAACTTTATAGTAAGACAAATGCCATTATCAGAGTTATTTATTCATGGGCTGTCATCCATAACATCCCCACACCAGTTTTTCTCAAAGTTTAGTATCGATCATTTGCTTTAATCAGATGCATCAAGGGACACTCAAAGAATCAGCAACTGCAGCTTTGAATATCAGCATCTCTCCCTGGGTCTTTGCCAGGTCTAAGTGAGTAGCCAGGCCATGTCAAGCATTAGGTAACAAGGGCAGTAAGTGGGGGCTTACTCTCCTTACATTAGGATAAGTGTCTATGTGTCCCCCAAACTCTAATTTGACTGATGATTAGTCAGTCTGCACTGACATTCCCATTACTCTGTTTTTCCACTTGATTCTGAGATCTCCCACGACTCTGTGGGGACAATGCCCTGAAGAATTGCTGGGAGTGCAGAAGGGTCTTGCTCACCCTAATGGTATTGACTGCTGCTCACTCTGTCTCGCCAGGTAAAATCTTCTAAGAAAGATGAGAGTAAATATTCTCTGCTCCATAGTAGCTAGGAGGCTCAAACCAAGCCTAAAATCAGCATTACGTTTGAGGAGGCAATTTAAAATGATACAATGTCTATTACTGTTTATACTGCTTACAGAGCAGACGGGAGAAAAGCATGGTGTCAGCATCTCGCTTGGGCTCAGCGAGTGCTTGCTTCTGCATCGATCTACATGTGGCAGAGACTGCCTTATTTTCACTCTTGATTTCTTTACACAAGGATTCAGTGTTACCAGGTACTAAATCGAGGCACATGCAGACAGAAATCTACCCTCCTTTTTCTTTCTTCATTCATGTATATGGTGTGCCTCAAACACTGGTTAGCAGACACGTCACTTCACTTTAGGCATGAGAAAGTTAAAGTCTAGGTCTGAGTTAGTCACCATAGACATTTTCTAAACTGAGTGAGGAGAAATGGACATTGCTAAGTGTCAGTTTGTCTAAGGGCATTTAACAGACAGCAGACAGGCTTAGACAGTAAGACTATTTTTACACTACTGAGCTGAGCCAGGCTATCACACAGCCCTGCGCACCGGTGCGTGACCATCCATATGGTCAAATTGGAGCACCGTCAGAGACATCCCAGTAGTCTCCCAGACAGTGCCCACACACAGTTCAGACCTCAGCATGGGCCTGACACATCCTCAATAAGCGTATTAAATGTGCTCAGTCTGCTTTTGGGGTGTGAGGGAGTTTAATCATGTGAATGTGAAAAAGTTACCCCAGGGCTGGAGAATGTGGTCCCATGTTATTTTTTAATATAGTGTGAACTTTTAGAGATCTGTAACCAAAGATGAGCTGACTCCTATGGTAAGTGTAATTTTCAGTATTTTGGAGGACACTACGGCACACCTGTGATATAGTGGGGGAACAAGTGACTTTCATCTCAGAAAAGTGCAGAACAAACCTAAAGCCATGCAACATGCCCTTAGGATGCAGATTTGCTACACTGGGAGCAGTTCAATAAATTAAGCTCCAATTCTTAGGGTTCTTTTACAGTGAATGGGAAGCTGTCCTTTGAGCATAATTCTGTTTTCAGTTACCACAGCATAAATCTACAGCAATTTCATTGATAGCTAAGGATTTTCCTTGGTGTAAATGCTGGTGGAGACTGAAGCTTGTTGACCTCAGAGTTTGATCCTTATACCAGCAAATGTCTTTCAGTCTCAGGAAACCTCAATGACAATTTTCAAATTCAGGTCCATACTTGGACCTGATTTGTAAAATTGGACAATTCTCTGTTTTCCACACAGTCCAAAATATGAAAGAAAAAATATTTGTTCCTATTTAGATTTATTATCAGGATAATTATCCCTGTATAAATAATCTATAATATGGTACTTCTGTAAATATCTTCTACTGCTGCTATTAAAGATTGCAACATATTTTAAATTCATGGTTTACCACAGCTCATTATATTTTAGCACAGCCTGACCTCCTTATCTTCCTGCTGGAAAAGATAGTAAGAGACAGAGTGTACATACTCCTTTTAAAATGAGATACACAATTCCCTCCCCACTAACACACATTTTTGAATTCCAAAGTCCCATCGTTTTGCGCAGACCCATCTGCTTCTATTTTGAGGCAACTATTCTTCTGGCTCTGGAGTGCTGGGTAGCACTCCTGTTAAAGTCTGTCACTGTCTCTGGTTAATCAGCTGGAGAAGCTGCTGCTGCTATCTCTGCAGCACTCGGTGCCCATGACAGCCTGGGGAACAAGAGGGTTGGAAGAGAACCTGTTTCTCCCACATGCTAGTGGAGAACAGATCACCCGGGTGCCAGGCTTTTTTTTTTCCTTGCTTCTGTATATGTCATGCCATCACAATAAATAGTCTTGATAGATGTGCACAGGAATTTAAGCTACCTCCAGCAAAATGGGTCATGTATTAATTTTAAATAATTTAAATTGGAAATTTCCAAGGTAAACCTAAGACTTACCAGTAAAGTGGCAGAGGCAATTAGGAGGCAGGCTGCTCAGTTAATTGGTATAGTCATTTTGCTATGTTGGTTAAATTAACACATACTTTAAAAAATACTTTAGTGTACCCTTTGTGTGCATGCATGTAGAAATTCTACCGAAACAAAACTGTAAAGTTTTGAGCTGCATAAAGAATTTCATTCTCCAGTGAAAATAAAACACATTTGGGAAAGAACACTCAGCTTCACCCTGAGCCATGGGTGGCAGGTCCAACTGTAGAGGGCATGGCTCGGCCCAGGCTGCTGCTGCCCCCATCTCCTTGCCCCACACGGATGGCTGCTGCCTTTCAGAGCTGGCTGCGCGCCCACGGCACAGCAGAGCCTGTAGTCGGAAGGAAGCCATCTCCGGTTCTAGCCAGTGTCGAGCCCTGATTCACAAGATCAGCCGCCCATGCGCTTGAGGTGGAATGGGCTGCTGAAGACTGTAACCTCAGTCAGAGTTTTCTCTTCTTTTTTTTTTTTTTTATTTTTATTTCGTACAAAAGCCCTTACCAGGATTCCACCTGGGTTCAGGAGATCTAGTTGATCTGAAACTGCACTTCCTGGTGCACATCTACGGCTTTTAGTATCTCCATCTTGAACATGTCACTCATAGGTATCTAAAACACTTAAAAACAAGGTTTACAGTTTTAGAGTAGGTACACACTATGAAAAATGTCACCCATATTCTTCAGCTGTAACTTTTAAAATTCAACATGAACAGAGCCTTTTATCTCATCAGCCTCAAAAGGGAAGCACTATTTTTGCATAGAAAGGAATTTTCTTATTTTAGTGGTGTGGTTTTGGTTTTTTTTCTGGATGGACAGCAAAGTTGTTCTGTTATATTCCATTTTCTGCTTCCTGGGCTTTGTCAGGACTTAGAATACTTTACTTGTACAGTGAAGATAACATTTGATGAATCAAATGTTTGACAACCTTTCCTTGCTTGTCAGAAAAGGCATTTACAGCGCTGTTTTTATAAGACCAAATCTGTACATTCTACAGCAGTAGCTGAACTTTCCTTTGTAACCTATGTACGATGTCTCTGCCTTCTTTCTTGCATTCTAATCTCTGGGCATATACGGTTGTGAAATGTCATATATGCCATTTACGCTTTTATTCTAAATGAGCTGTAGAAAACAACCTTATCACACTACTGTCATTTTCCTTTCAGAGCTTGAAATGCAATGTGTTAATTGCCAGCTATTACTTATTTATGCTTACTGCACCAAATCCATGTCTGCTTTTTTGTGGTTCTGAAATCATGTTCTGGACCATTACCATTATTATTGATACTACTGTTATTTATTGTTCTTATAATGGTGTGCATATGTAAATTATACTTTTCAACTAAAATTAAGGCTCTTCTAGTTTTGATATATTTAGGTAGTGCTGAATGAAATAACGGCAATAATAATTTAAAGACACTCCCCCCCGACACACACACAGAAAGACTGCTGACTGTGAAGTTTGGCCAAAGCATGGTTAGGGGGAAATTGTCAAGATACAAGGGGATTTATGCATGCATTTATTACTTGCACTAGTGGGAGTTCCACCAATAAATCCCTTGGGATGAATGTGAGCCTACATTCTTCAACACTAGTGGAACAGACCTTATCTTCAGCAATCATTTTATTTCCACACTTTAATGTTCCCATTCTATCGTGCAGCTCTCTATAATTTTTCTAAAAGATTTTTATCAGTCTTGATCAAGTGTGTTAGTTGATAAATGGTTGAGAGGTGCAGGCTACAAGGAAAGATGCAATGAGTCATGCTGTCTCCTAGAAACCAGACAGCAAATAGCTTTCAACAACTATTTCAGCCTTCCCAAGTACCCTCCACTCCAGTACTCTCTCAAGATGTAATATAGACTTCCACATTACCTGTATGTTCACCTCCCCAGGAAAATTTGGGAAGCAGCTGTAATGAAACAAAGTTTAAGTGGAGTCCTTCAGTACCTACCCAAAGGGATGAGACTGATGGTGAAAGAAGGCAAGAGGATGATGACAAAATAGGTAGGTAAGGGAACCTTAATTTCCTCAACAGTTTAGTTCAGACTGAATGTGGCCTTCTGCCAAGAGCAGTGGTTCAGCTCTTCCCCTGTGCCTCTGACCACACACTCCCTTCCCTTGGGACTGCACTAGTTGTCATATCATCAGCCAAAAGAAAAACTGATTTGTCTGAAAAACATACAGAAAAAAAAAACCCAAAGAGATTAGTTTGCTGTGTTGTGTGGCTATGCAATTTCTACTGCCAGCACAAGAGATGCATCAAGAACATAAGACAGGAAACATGGGGGAAAGACTGCTTGAGGCTGCAGTGGAGTCTAAGATTGCTCACTGAGAAACTACACCCTCAGCTAGAATGGTTTATTTTGCAGGAACACATTTTTAATTTTACTAAATAGACAAGCTGAGCCTAGAGGGGGCCTGGGGTAACATCACAGCAAATTGAGAGTGACATTGTTGCAAGAGCAATACTAGGGACCTCTCCCTGCCCCCGCCATGTGCTACAGAGGTGTTACACGTGGTGTAGGACACAATGCCAAATATTACAGAGTGAGTCTAGAAAGACCCACTTGGTTATTATCCTGAGACACAAAAAGGGGAAGGTCCAAAAACTGGCAGGTATGCAAAGACTCCTGAGGCATCAGTCTGAACCAGAGATTGAACCTTATTGAAAAGGCATTCCCAAAAGCACTTCTGTTGTCTTCTCCAGCTGCCTGTCCACACAAAATGAGGCTTTCTCCTAGGACTCCAGTGAGAATGATTGAGATTTTTATTCCCATTTAGCAGGTAGAAAAACTAAGGAAAATAACATAATTTATTTGTAAAAATAATCACGTAAACCTTCATAAGTATTTATGTTACTGGCCCCAAGATGCTGAGACCCTCATTTCTGTGCCCTGATGATCCATCTATGTCTCTCTAGAACATGTAACAATAGTTTCTATGGCAATGACCTACAAGAAAAAAGTTATATTTGCATATGCCTTTACTGATCTTGCATTTCCTTCAAATTCCATTCAAATAGATTAGTAATAAAGGATAAACATCAGAGGAGCCCTGTCTAGAAATTATGGAGAGCACTAACCTCCTTCTCCTTTCCCAGCTGCAATGCTCCCAAGAGCCCTGGTGTCAGGTCCAAAGCTGCAATGACTCTCAGAGGTCTGAGTCAGCCATGGCATGGGTTCACTTGAGACACTCTCCTCCCTCTTACTGAAGCAAGTGTAAGGAGCACGATACTGCTGACACCTGGCTGTGACCCACTGGGTCCCTGAGCTCCTCAGCTGTAAGTGCCCTGCTCGGAGTGTGGCTGTTCCCATAGCAGACCCTTCTTATCGGTGGTCACAGAGATACAGCCAAAAACTTCTGCCATGTTCTTCGAAGTTGAAATTATGAAAATAAAGCCATTAAATGGGCAGATGATAGAGGTTGAATTGAACTTTCTTTGTATAAATTCAAAAATTGTTTATATGCATATTTGATTATAGCTAGTTTACTCTCCCTGGTAGGAATGTGTTTTACACTGTCATAACAGAACAGATCTTTTCCTCTACTTTGCCTCAAAATTTTATCTGAAAGCCTGTGTGCCTTGAATCCATCCCTATTTTTTTGTGGGGGGAAGTGAAGGAAGTCTTCAATAGGTTCCTGACACTGTGGATGAGGTTACTATGACACTGCAATCTGGAATCTCATCTCAGGTTTCCAGGACGTGGATAAGACTGATCTTGAAAGGTCTGGGGGGATGATCTATTCATCTTCCCTGAGGATGTTTTGTTTCTCACGGAACCAATCTCTTCTTTCTGTTTGCTTCTACTTTGAGTTCGTAATCCTCTGTTTGTGATACCAGCAGGATTCCCACAGCAACAGATTATGATGTCACGGGCAGAGATTTATGAAGCCATAGGACAGAGAAGCAGGAAGAAGGGCTCTGTTGTGAGAGAGCCCTGCCTGCAAACTCTTTTTGTAGTAATTGCCCAAGTGGGAGGAAACCTATCTCACAAAAGTTGTATTTTAACCATCTAACTGACTGGTTATCAAAGTGTGACTGAGCATGGATATTCAACAGCAGGTTTGCTGCTTTAAAGTTCATTCATAAATCCTGACTGAATACACTAAAATCCTTTGAGGCAATTTCACAAATGTCGCTAACAAAAGGAGGAGAATGCATTGGACAACTGTATCAAGCGTCTCTGTAAAATGAAGGAAGAGACACAGAGCTGCAGAAGGCTGCTCAAGGGACATTCTATGCAGGGATCATGTCTGAGGTGGCACCATCCCTTTCATAGCCTCATGGCAAGCAGGGAACTACAGAGTTGGCACCTTTTCAGAAAAGTAATTTGTCAATACCTCCTTGCCTCTCTCTTGTCTGGGTTGCCTCATTTTGGACAATACTCAGTGCCCATTGCAGACACATCCATGAGATGAGGACTCCAAGACAGAGCTCTGTGGGACTTTCTCCCTCAGTGGGTGAACTGTAGACGTTCAGGTTGCGTGACTGGTCAGCCACATGCTGTTCTGTTGGGCTCAGCTGGGATATTTACCACTGCTGCTCATCTACATCACCTTTGTGCTTATCAAGGATGGTGGTAGGCTGGGTCTAGTACCTGGCTCACAGAAAAGAAATGTGGCTTTGACGTGTTATGGGGATGGAAGGGGTCTGTTTGCCAGTGTACACTTTGGGAACAGAGTGTGTGTGGGGTTTGCTCTCAGTGTGTGACACTGGCTGGTCTGCACACTCTTCCCTAATTTGTCCTTACCTCAAAGTGACCAGAATGTTGTTTTGAATCTAACTTGCACAGTCACTGGCCAGCATTTGAGCTGGTATTTTACTGACATGTGACCAAATGTGACTTGTAGAAGAAATTCCTCAGCAACAGCACTTGTGTCCTTTTAGTAGGATTGTAGTCCTGTTTCTGGACCTCAGCTTTCCCTGTGGTTTAGGTTTGGGCTGAATTCAAACGAGAAGGAGCACATTTTCCAGATCAAAAACAGGTGCCATAAAGAATAGCTGGATTTCCACAAAAACATCTGAAATGCAAAATTGACCTTGTCTTGCATATGACATTTCTACCAGGCCAACGCGGCTGAAACCTTCTCTGATTTCAAAAATGTAAAAGAAAATCTATTTTTCTTCTAGTTCATTTCAAGAAACAAAACCCAAACCTTATGAAAATCAGATTAAAAACTGTAAGTTGGTGTCAAGTCATCCGATTTTTGGAATCCCATTTCTGATCTTCCCCATGGTCACAAACCATACAAGGAGAGATAAAAAGATTGGAGTCTTTTAGTCGTACAAGTCACACAAACTACCTCTTCATGAAATCAGTTTTTTTTCTGCTGCAGTTTTACAGTGACACGAGTCAGTGATGTCACTAAAAGTTCCCAGCATCATTCTGCATCTGCTGTTCATCACTATCCTCCCACTGCTCTTTCTGTAATGTTGGCAAAACCATTCATGTGAACTCTTTTATGAACTTGATCAGAGAAATGGTGACATAAAGGCAGGAACAAGCAGCCTACAGTGGTAGGTGCAAGATCATTTTTGTTGGCATGAGTTCTGACTGATACTGCCTTAAAGTGCATATGAAATGACAGTTATATTTGCATATCTGTGTGTTGGCTTAAATTCCCCTCGTACTGTTGCTTGTAGAGCTTATATCTCTATGAAATTAAAATTTACCCAGAATGTTTTACAGGCCTGTCACAAAATATTAATACTGAGTTGTGGTTTCAGTCTCAGATCTTCTCTCCATATCAACTCCAGTTTGGACATCATCTGAGCATCCAGCATTTGACTTAATGTCAGCCTTTGACCTTTATATATGTAGTATAAATGCTGGGTAGCAGATTGTTCAGAGGGTTTGGTGCCTGCTGCTAGACTTTCAAGATAACTCTGATTATGATACTTGATTTACTACTTCTTGTTGGATTTACATAGACATTCTGATTATGAAGAAGCACTAAACAGCTGTGGCACTGAAAGAGATGGGCAGACACAGCAGGCAGAGCCAACACACGGTACTTGGTGTAATTCCCTTAGACTGTTACTGATACATGTTTTAGTGTCATTGATTTTAAGAAGGTCATTCAAAGCAATGCTATTTTAAAAAAAGTACAGAATTAAGTAACAATCATTCTGATATTTTTGGAGTTCCTAATTTCTTAAAATTGAGTAGTCATGCTATTTTAAATTTGTCACAATTACAGCCCGTAAGCTAAAAAAATATCCCCCCTTAAAGAATACATTAATTTGTGCTCAAATTTCAAAAGTTCATGGGTTTTTACCTTGCTTATTTAGAACTTGTCCAACTTCTATGAACTATTACATCCTCAGCCACAGGAAAAAACATACACAAGTGTTAGAAATGATTAGTCTCTACTATTTTGAATGCCAAGTGGGAAATGAATAATGAAACAAAGAAAGTGTATTTCTTGAACATGAGTTACATTAGGCTTACACCCACACTTTCCTTAAATAACTCTTATAGTGGAACTCCAGCTATTTACTTTGTATGTCTCTCAGCCCACACTAATGGTTCTTAGGACCCATAAAGTCCTGTCATTTTAGAATGTGAACTGACTTTACAAATATGATCAGATCACAATGAGTAGGTAGGTTTCATAATCTCCATCTCAGAGATGTGGGTCCTGAGGCACAGAATTTTAAGTGACATTCCCAAGGGCACAGAGGAAGGCAGTGAGAGAGATGAGAAGCCCTGAGTTCCTGACCTCTGTCCTGCACACTAATCGCAAAACCTCATGCCTTCTGTATACCTCAGAGATTATTCCATTCCTGCTGGGGAACTGACTGTTCAAATGTATCTCTGTACTCCGTTCTTTCTGCAAAATTTCCTGTGTGGCAAGTATAATCCAACAAAGCTTTTAAGGTCAACAGTGAAAGGGTCAGAATAGAATTTCTGCCACTTCAGCCTTAGGAAATGCAAGAGGTATGTTCCCGCTGGGTGAGTCCCTGACAGACACTTGTCACAGCATCAGGTCTTCTTCCTTTTGGCAACAGCCCAGGGCATATACCTGAGAGAGGTAAAGATCTGTAAGGCTGAGGGACCTGGGCACTAGTACTAATTTTCTTGTTGAGCATAGATACACTATGCTAAACTGTGCTCCAGCTATTATAGAAGTGCCAGAGCTGAGTATATTTTAACAGGCCGCAAAGGATATGACCCCTCGAGAACTAGTTTCTATAATTTACAGCAACATTCAAACTGCTCTAATTTTGTTTGTAAACAAAACCAAATAAGTAGGGGGTCATAAGAAACTCCCTTATGCCTCACTCCTAACTGAAAAAGGAAATTCCATTGTCTATGAAAGAAGGTCCATCTACATGTGACAATGCTTTTCTGTATTCTAAAGACATTCCACATATGCTCCTGTGTTTTTTCTGGGTTCCCTTGAATTCAGTTCAGGTCTGAGAACAAAGATGCATTTCTTGGGTTTCCCAAAGTTAGTTTCCCTTAATCAAGTTTGACAGTTCTTCAGGTCTTTTTGACACAGGTTTTCCCTGTGTGGTGTTAGAGATCTTGTCTGGGCTCCTTTCTTGTTTCATTGCTATTTGTAATACTGTTTTTTAGTTCTTCTCTAGCACATATTGAAATAAATGCAGCAAGAGACACCTTCTATCCAGGCAGAAGTGGGAGAAACCTTGGGATGACAAAGTCCTCACCATTCCTGTTTAACACAGGCAGTCAATCGTGTAATCCTTTCCATAAATTTAAAACCTTTTTAAAACTCCTTATCCTTTTTTGGTCTTGTGAAAATGATGATCAAGAACTTTATAATTATAATGGGTCTTTTCAATTTCTCCACTGCAGTCACTGTTGTTAACAGAGCAGTGTGAAAATGCTTGAGGTAATTTTAAACAGGGAGTCTTTGAAACAATCTAGCTGGGCAGCGAAGCTCAGCATGGGCTCTCTTAGTTTGCTTCTTTGCAAGTAGACATTTTATGTAGCTGTGACTTCATTATCAAAAAACATGGTTTTGTATGACTAAATCTGTAGAATGAAACTTGGTACTGAGAAGTCCACATCCACATTACAGGATTCTTTACCACAGCTCACCACCCTACTCTAAGCAGCACCTAGACAAATTTATATGTGGTTAGGACTGATCCATAGTCAAGCCCATATGAAATAGCCAGGACATATTTTCTGTGAACTGTAACCCTGTTCATCTGAGAAAAGCTACAGAGGGAAATATGCTGGCAAAACACATGGATCTGCTGTTACGTCCCCTATAAGATATTATTGGGGCAGGTTTTAGAACACTTTCCTCTCCAACTGTTCAGATCTCCACACTCCTGGGGTGTGCAACGGGCCATTGATGGGCCAATCAGGACTCTGATGGGGTGATTAGGTTGATGAAAGTGAATATTTCAGGGTTGCACTTTTGAATAGAATTTACTAGATTCTGTGGTCTAATGGACCCTCCATCCCTGCCTACATAACGCATTACTTTGCATTTACGCACCACAGGCAGAAAACTATCAGTAGGAGAGAAGGCAGATGGGAGAGAATATGTCTAGTTGCAAAATAAAAGATTGAAAGGACAAAGAATAATGGAAAAAAAATCCTATTTTTGACAGCTCTACATCTTAAATACATAAAAGACTTCGAAGTTGGAAGGCAGCACACTCCCAAACACTTCACAGTTGCTGTCACTGGGCACTACATGTCAGAAATATGATTCTGACTGACATTTGTGGGAGTAGCATTCACAAGAAGGTTTGTACTGAACAGTAGCTTTGATTTGGCATATCTATATTGTACCATACAGCATACTATAGATATTCCTATGCCAGTTTCTCATCTGGTTTTAGAACAATGTTTTATCTTTGATAATTAGTCATGTTGAGAAGCAGAGACAATTTTCTTAGGGTCTTGTGCTACGTAAACAGAGTTCTTCTGCCTCCAGGACATGAGCTAGGATGTCAGTGTCAGGGTGCTTTTGCTTACAGTATATTTGGGCAACAGCCAAAGGTGTAGTATTGCACTGTGTAAGGTGTGGACATGTCCTCAACTGGTGATGCTACAGAGAATGAGAGGTTTATCTGCACCACTTTCTCCATGTATTATCTTCCCATTTCTCCTTTCAACATAAGGAGGACCTTTTGGTCTCTGGGTGGTTTTACTTAATTTTGAACTAACTCAAACTCTTTGGGTTCAAAGGTTTACCTTCAGTGTTACTGGTTTCATGTTCTACCAGGGCGAAACTAGGGTAGAAGGCTCAGAAATAATCATTACCAAAAAAAAAAAAAAGGAACAATCAAGGATGTTGTAGAATTATAAACAAATGTTGAGATGAGCGAATAAGGAAAAAAAAAGGTAATGGAAAAAATAATATTATAAATATGTTCCATATGGCCAAGGCAAGAGGAAACCTGGCTTTAAGGACAGTCTGCCACATGCTGACTTTTATTTCAGTGTGATTTGTGTGTCACTGTGGGTTGTTTCTTCTTTAATTGAGCAATTGAATCATTCTGGAAAAAAAAATAAGGAGGCTTGCAAGCTTACAGCTCTCAGCAAATAGTTTTTGAGAGTCACAAAAATCTCTGCCATTCTTTCTTTGATTTCTAGCCGCCTTTTAGAAACTTTATTCCCACAGTGGTGATGGAGTGAGAGCCCAGGACTTAGATGCTCTGTCCTGGACTCTGGCCAGTGGTATTCAAAGTGCACATAGTCTTTGCCAGATCTCCTAAGAACCTGTGATGACATTTTTGGAAGGGCAAGATGTCTCTCAGACTTCAGGGAACGGGTGGATTATCTGTCACTATAAGTGTGTATGTGATCTAAATAATTGTTTGGCTTGTTTGCAATCTGGGCTGAGGTGCCAGTTCATTGCTCTGGTCTCTGAACCAGGGAGTTCATTTTGAGAGCATGGGACATGCCCTGTTTCTGGCCACCATATTTTCAGAATCATTTTCTGAACTACGGGGAAACACTTAAAAATAAAAACAAATAGATGCTTTGTAGTTGTCTCTACTATAAAATGAACTGAACTTCTATGACCTTCTGGGCCTTATACAAAGACCCTTGAAATAGGTTTAGCCTGAGGGGTGGGTTAGCTGGGCGGCTGCCCGGTGTGCTTAAGACTAGAGTGCACAACTGAAATTCTAGGTTAATGTTTATCCCCAATCAATTAGCGTTTTGGAAAGGCATGAAATTCTGGCTTGCCCTGGGCACTGTTTGACTAAAGGCCAGCCATGGTTGGGAGCCTCAGAAGGTTGCAGATCTTGGCTCTGTGGGAGGCCAGCTATACATCGGCAAACAAGCTTTCCTCCAAAGGCCCTCAGTGCTGTTTAAAAGAATTTTTCATCCTCCACCTGTGGTCATGAAAGAGGCTTGACAGATGGGCTGTTGTAATGGGCTATTGTGTAAATAGCATGCATTTAGCAGAAATTCTGAGGGTGTGTATTTACAGGGGACTTACATGGATTTTCAATGTAGATCAGGAGGGCTCCAGAAGAGCCACTGCAGGCCTTCTGCATTAACTCTCTATGCAGAGCAAAGTATTTTTTTTCTTCATTAGCTTATGTTGGAAAGTAAATACAACATTTCAGAAATAGAGGGAAGGAGATGCTTTGAAACGACACTTGGTCTGGATATTAATGGTCATTTTTAAATAACCTGAACTCTCAAACCTCAGACTTACAATGGCATTTGTACCCATGTACAAAGGTTTTGGGTGATTCTACCTTATGCCTCTCTTCCTCATGACTCTGTGCATAATATTTAGGTATATATCAGACTTGGAAATCAGGAGCAAAAGAGTGGAGAGGGCTGTCAAGTGTGTATTGATAGGATGGAAGGAAAGGTGAAGTAATGTTTGGAGAAGAACTATAAATTAGTTGCAGAGGTTTCATGGGAACCTGAATGTTGGAAGGGGAATCTGAGAAACAGCAGAGAAAACTGCAGTAGAAAGAAGATGAGAGGAAAGAAAATATGTCATTTCAACAAAGCAGTGAGGAACTGACAGAAAGAAGATGATGTCAAATAAAAGTGGGCAGAAATAAAGATGTGCTGGAGTAGCAGTGGTACTGGAGGGGCCAGTCTGAAGGATGCTGATGAGAAAGCAGGAGACATGATGACTGCTGGTCCCTGGGTGACCCAGAAGGCAGGTGGGGATGGCTGGCCTTCCTGTCCACTGTTGGCCTCAGCAGTGTGTCAGCTGGCAGGGCTGGGAACTGACAATCTAGTACTGACAGTGGCATGAGCAGCACGCGGTTTCACTGGCAAAGGATAGCTGTTCCCAAGGGACTTCAAAGATTTTGATATATATAGAAGCAGGTCTGGCTCTCAGGCACAAGGCCAGCAAGTGAGAAAAGAGTCAGTACACATGTCCATGTTAGTACTCCCTTCTAATGGGGACCCAGCCTCTGTGAAAACTCACACTCCCAGCTCTGTCTAGAGCAGCTCCTGATTGCTGTACAGCAAGTTCATTGTGGGGCCACCAGTGACAAAGTTTTCCCCCATCTTTTCTCTGAATCCTGCAATAAGTCCACATTTGTGATTCCAGCTCAGGATAACATATTCCAACTGCCAGTATGGAACAATTGCAGCTAACTAGATGGCACCGTGACAGTCCACAGGGTTATTTTTGGAAAGTGAGAAACTTTGCTGGAATCTCTACCAAATACCAATGGGTTCAGCCAGCAGGGAAAGTTAGTGCCACTCATCTCAGGTGCATCAACTTTTCCAAGCCTTCACTGATGGTGTTTTGCACAGAAAAAGATTGGCTCTGTGTGAAATATTTAGATGCGGTATTAATGTCCTCCTTGTGCTGTTGACTTTGCTGAGAGCAGGAACAACCCTGTTTCCTGGGAAGATGGTAGAAGCCATGAATCTTGTAGTGGTTCCCCCTTTCTGTCCCCAAAAGTAGAAGTTTTGTGAACTGGTGGTGCAGTGAGCTGTTTTTAACTGGATGAGGGATGAGCCATCTCTTGAAATTGTCATCAAATTGGTATGGAATCAGGATATCCAGGTCCTGTAGAGGAAGATGGCCTTAAGGAAGATGGCCTTAAGGAAGAGGTCAACTTTGGCTGATATCTCAAGACTAGGCCTAAGTTTATCTTCCTGGGAACTGCATTTCAGTTCCGTTGCAGCCCACAGGTGAAGAAAGAGAGTACCCATTTAAGACAGTTGTACTTCTGTGCAATTTACTGAGAAGTTTGTGCCTTCCAAACACACAGAAATGAAGTACAGTCAGTTTTGTTGTTGATTTTTCTTTCTTGATTCTAGTCAATTGTTAATAATCATGTTGTCATTTTTTTTTAAAGAGTTGGCACCAAAACTTCATTCATTCCACTTAGAAAGAACCACCACCAACCTATTACAAAACCTGTCATTATCTCACGAAGTCATATTCTTGACATCTGTTAAGTAAAGGTTTATTTTACACTTCAAAAGTCAATCTGCACAGCTGACTAAACTTCTTCAGAACTGTACAGTCTGCTCCTGTCAAATATTTGGGAAAATAAAAGTTGGTTTAAGAAAAATATTTGTTTTACTTGGAAAACGAGTTGCCTTTTTTTTTCTGTATATGGGGAAACGTGACTTTCTTTCCTTAAAAATCGAAGTAGGGACTAGAAGAAAGAAGATGAAGCATTTCCTATGTACTGTACCTGATTTTATCAGTATCAGAAAATGACAGCTGAATCAGTTCTCTGTACATTTTATTTCAAGCTCTGCATTTTTCATTTTTTAGCTGTAACATACTGAAAGGTTGATAGGGGTCAAGCTAAACTCCTGGATAGTTTGTAAGGAAAGTTCCATAAACCATTTGATTCAGCATATCTGTAATTTGCAACCAAGACTACCCTACATGATAATTTTGGCTTGGCTGTCAGACTTGGTTACACCATTAACCCAGGTGCAAGTTTCTAATGTGTATAATTATAGACCTTGTCAATGACACTTAGAAACAAAAAAGTGCTGGAAGAATCGTTCAGGTTTCCCAGCAGTTGATCCCACCCTATTTCTTTCTCTTTATCACTAGCTCTGGTCATCTATACATGGTATTTACTAGACAGTCTTAAGACAGGTGCTAATGTAGAAAAATCAGATTTTTCTTTTGCTGTCTCAGAACAAATTTCAACAACATGGTGGAATATGTGCATGAGTCCTTTCTGCAGCAGGTTTTACCCTTTTGACAGTCTTGGCCACACTGTGTCATTATTAGAGAACAAAAAAATCTCCTAAATTAAAGAAATAGACATTATTTGGGAATGTCTTGTCAGAATAATTTATTAAATACAGAATTCAATTTCCACAAAGTAAAAACTATTAATTTCAGTTTTATTTCCCCCACCTACCCTCCCCTGAAAAAAAAAATATCATGAGTTCTCATCAAACCCAGGAGATCTGGAGAATGGAAATTCCAGATCTTTCTCATCAGTGCAGTCACTCTCTGCGGTCACTCATCACAAGCCTATACCCAGGAGAGGAATCGATTTACCAGCAGTGGCCAGAAGTCAAAGCAGATACATTTCTGATGATCACTGAGATAAGACAAGGATACAGAAAATGCAGTTAATAAGTGGCTATCTTTAATACAAAGAAATTCTGATTGCTTCCAGCCAGGTAGTCTTGGACTTTATCTTATGCCTTCAGGTCAGCTTTGGGTCAACTATGTTGATGACTGAACTGGAGCTTAATAAAGTACATTGGGTCTGGCACAATTAAGCACACCTCATCAGTGGAGCTAAGCCCTGAAAAGAACTTTTTCTTGGGATTATGCTGGTGCAGTCAGTCAAAGGGAAAAGGACAGGGAAACCGTGTGTGACAGAAAGCAGGAACAACACTTCATATATACTGCTGGACTTGCAAGGTGAATTCCAAAGGGATGATTTTGAATTTCTGCAAAAGAAATAAAAGAGGTATTTTTTACTTCAGTCCAACCATAAAAGACTGGGCCATAACCAGAAGGAGTGTTACTTGTGATTGGTCATCTCAGGCACTCAGATCCACAAACTTGCTCCACAACTCTTTCAGTAGTTGTCCTTTAAACCTGAACTATATCTAAGATTTCAAGAGTAGGGTTCATTTTGCCTTAATTGAGCCATTAAAGTGAAGTTTCTAACCTGAGTAGATTTCTTAGCCTCCTTCTATAGTTACTGGAACAAAACAGGTATGTATGCAAGGTGTTGTGTGTATGATAGCTGGAATGACTAGCTCTCTCATAGAATCTATTTCTTCACTTCTATTACAGAATGAACCTAGACACCTTAGACTAAACATGTTACATGTTAGCCAACCCAAGTTTGATGAGATTAATCCTCCCTGGTTGTCTTAAATTCCCACTCTAGGCAGACTCACAAAACAGTTCAAGACCTGTCCCTGGCCTAAATCTTGCCATAACTCACATGGATTGTTCTACAAGAATCAGTGCCTTCTAAAGAAAACCTAGCAGCTGATCTGCCTCTAATAAAGCAAGCAAACAGGAATGCAGCAAGTGGCTTTTTTTCATCAATGGATAGAACACCAATCCAAGAAAGAAGTTCAGCTTCTTCCTAGGTCTACATGTATTTAAGCCTTCTTCTCCTGTCTCCTGGAATATGCCTTGATCACTAACCTGAGTGGGAAGGAGTGGACACCCTCATTCTCCCATCCTGTGTCTCTTCTTCTTTATATGGCCAACTTAAACGATCACTGAGAAAGACAGAAAGCAAGTACCACAGGTTGGGCTAGGAAACTCTCTCATTTGTTATAATGATTTACTATTACACATTTCTGTGAGTGATTTAAACCTATGGTATTTAGAGTGATCTCTCTCTTTTCCATTTCATTGTTTAAATGGGTCACATAAAGCGGAAGAAATTCAGTATGCGTGAACAAGAACAACCCTTCATAAGCCCCCTAAAGCTCTTCTTGATGACTATGGTGCCTCAGGCAGTTGGGAGAACAAGGCTTAAATTCATTAGACAGAGAAGGGAATTGAACCCAGAACCCCATATTTTAGATGAGTGCCCCAGCTCCTGGAAATTCTGGAAAACAGGGGTGGGGGAAATAACATTTCGTTGTCCAATTTTCTTTTAAAAGAACCCATTACAGAAAGAGTTTTTAACCTAGCTTTCAAAGAGAAATTAGTGCAGCAATGTGTGCCAGACCCTGGGGATCAAGGAGGAAGGATGTGGAATTCATACTTCTATTGTCACTTCTTACTATCTAATTTAAGAAACTCCAGTGCAGCAGAACATGTTGTTTTAGGTAGAACTTGTTACAGGATTGTTGGTCTCAGTGCTTTGGGTCTGTAGTAAACCTGGATGCATAATTTGAAGACGAGATGTTACAGTGTTCTAAAGTGCAATGCACTTATTGACCTAATCTTAGGATTACAGAGTGCCAGGAAAACCTAGGCAGTAAATTCTTATAAATTTATTTTGAATTTGATCATGTGGTCTAAGTTGTTGCACCCTGGAGTCTGTTACCAATTTCCAAACCTATGAGAACTGTGGGCATTTTGATTACATTTCATGTTATTACACTTCTGTCCATTGCAGTTCAGGTGTGGAATACTGATTATTGTTTCTGTTGCTTTTTTAAGTTTCATAATAGATTATGACACTTTTCTTTATCTACTGGTATAGTATTATCAGTGGGGCATAGGCTTTCGATAAATCTAAGTGTTATGGGTTTAATGCATCTTTTTATATACTGACCTATGTCATCATAATGTGTCTAACATTTTTTTAAATAAACGTACTCACATAGGCTGTAGATCAATGAGTTTTTCTTACAGGGTAAGATTGATTTTCTGGAAACCTAAGGCTTAAATATGACTACCTGCTTAGTTTAATTTGTAGTGAAGGGTTTACACTCTTACCCCAATGATTTCACTTGTGTGAGGCAGCCTCTTCGCTGTGATGGTTGCATTATAGTATATGACAAAAGTCTGAGAAAGGTTTAATGTAAGTTAGAATCAACTTAATACAAAATGACCCCCAGAAATTCCACAGGGACAGAACATACACTTTCAGCAGTTGATGGAATAATTCCTTATGAAATGATATCAATTGGGATACTGCAACTTCCAAAACAGCATAATTTATTAAATGTCAATCAACATGAGTTTATGAAAATAGTTCTTGTCAAACCAGCCAGATGCCTTTCTCTGATGGGATTACAAGCTAGGTTAATAAAGGTAAATAACATTGATACAAAATACATAGATTTTGAATGTCAGGCATTCATCTGTGTGCCTAGCAAATATTTCTGTAAGAAACAGTAATGACTAAAAATGAACACAACACACATTGATTTTATTAGAATTGGCTAACTGGTAGGTCCCAAAATGTAAACAGGGAATCATAACTGAAGAAATATGTCTTCTGTGATCCTTGGAAGAGTAAGGAGAAGTTGGGCTGTTGTAGCTTCTTTATATTTTGTATCTGTATGGCTGTGAGTACATTAATGGGTCCAGTTCCGGGGTTCATCATCTTATGAAATCATCTGTAGACTGGGGAGGGGAGAGGAGCAATTTTGGGTTACAGGTATGGGAATAGTTAAAGGACAAGAAAACAAGGATTGTTGCCTCAATGAGTTCAATCTGTTTAGTTTATCAAAGGAAAGGTTAAGAGATGACATAATCACAGTTTATAAGTGTCTCCATGGAGAAAATACATTTGATAATTAAGGGTTCTTCAGTTCAACAGACAAAGACATAACAAGACGCAGTAGATGGACACTGAAGCTGGAAAGATTCAGATTTAAAGGCATTAGTTTTATAAAGAAGATGATTAAGCTCTGGAACAATTTAACAAGGATTACGGTGAAACCTCTGTCTCTGGAAATCTGTAACTCAGAGCAAGATGTCTTTCAGAAAGATTGGATTAGACTAGCACAGTGGTTCCTCACAGTTTTATAACCTAAGAAACACTTGGGTGACTTAACTGTTCAGTCTGCTTCTGTTTAAATGGATATCTGCCATTTGTATCTTTGTTATTTTGTGCTGGCTCAAAAGTGGTAGCATGGACCAGAACCCCTCTCTCAGATGAGAATGTGTTTATATGCTGGTGCACTTTGTGAGTTGCCATAAAACTTAAACTACTCCTTTAAGTAGTTCAAAATGAAATAGCATCTCTGGCAAGCAGCAGGATGCACACAGCTGTAGCATGTGCGCCTGTCATGTCATACCCCTAGCAAACATTCAGATCCTGGCATGAATTTTCTTAACATAAATAGTTTAGCGTATATGCTCATGCTCTGAGAGAGACAAAAAATGCTCAGTCTGCTGTAGCAACCCTGACCAATGGGGATTTAATGCCCTCTTTAGAGAAGCCATCTCAATAACACAACTACTGTCTTAGTCCATCATTTAACAGCTCTCAGAAGGGGATCAAGGGCCTGGTCGAAATTTGCACTGCAAGCTGCCCAAAGGTAATACCAGACTGCATGCCGTGTGATGAGAGTATGCAATCTCCACCTCTGAGAAGAACAGGATCTAAGGGTATATTTTAATCAGAGAATCATAGAATTATTTATGCACTTTAATGAAGAAGAAAACTGGATTTGAGAATCTCTTTGCTGGTGCTTCTTCTTGGTGGTGGCACAGCTGTTAGCAGCTCTGACACAGGGAAGGAAAGGAGGCCTTATCCAGCCAACCAGCAGTGCTCATACCCACCTCCCCCCCACCCTTCTGTACAACCTCCCACCTGGATGCCTCCAACGTGTGTTTTGTTAGCTATACTTCTGCCATTTTTAATGCTGTCATTTCTCAAAAGAGAAAACATGTGTGTCACATTTTTTTGAGATTATTCCTAGCCTCTTGGCCATATTCTAATTTACATCATTGCATTTTCCCTCTACGCTCTTCCTTGAGTTTCAGTCGGTTGCAGTATTTCTTCATATTTAGTTCCTAATAATACACAACCACCATAACGTAAAAAAAGAATGTTGCTGTTTCAAAAGAAAGGATTAGCCATAATATGAATTATAAGGATAACTGTGGTTTCTTCAGGGGATAAATCAATCCACATTCTTCAGGATATAAATCATACGCTAAATGTCTGAGAATTAAAGGAGAAACTTCCCTTACCAACATGTTGTTGCCTAATTGCCTATTATGGAAGTTTTACGTCTTCCTCTGAAGCATCTGGTACTGGTACCATTAGTTTGACCTGGAACAACAGGTCCTGTGCGCCTTCGTGGAGCATTCCTGTGACAGTTCAGCAGCTGCTCAATTGCATCTTGTACAGGGCAGCTAGATGTCCCACAGCTTTAAGGTTTTTCCACTTTTCAGCATCCTATTCTGTTTTCTTTTCTTGCCTTAAGGAAGGCAAACTAACCTTATATTTTGACACATTTGTACTATCTAATGCCTTTCATGTTGGAACATAAAGTTACCCGCAATGTGATCGCAACACAGGAGGAAACTGGTCACACTCAGGGAATTTTTAGAAGTCTGGTACTCAGGAAAATATACATAGGAAAAGTATTGCTCTCCAACTAATTTAATATCCTGTTTTATGTCTTTCTTACTGCAAGCAGAGATACGTGTTGTAAATCACAATCATGGCAGCAGTGATCACTATAATTAATTCTGTATAATGCTTTCCATTCCAGTCCTTTGTTTTCAGCAGTTCAAAACTTTCTAAAGCTTTCACTTACAGATTTTGAATAAGGGAAGGAAAAAAAAAAAAAAACCAACAAAACAACAACAAACCAAAACCTATATTTTTCTGTATACTAAGTAGTTTTGGTCCCTGTTTTCAAATGGCTCTGCTACTCAAATAGCTGTGGGTAAACAACTGCCACTGACATTGCTGTAAACATTTTGAAGTAGTTTTTATTTTTTGAAGCTTGGAACATGTAAATATCAATAAAATGCTAGAAATTCTGAGCAAATATTTCAGTAAGTATCTTGGGACAAGTGTGATAAGCGAAGAAAAATTTCAGATATTATCAGTGATGTCTACCTTGGATGTCCTAGGATGACTGAGATGGCCTAGGGAGTCATCCTGAGAAATTGCTGGAAGGTTTAACCATGGGGTTAAACTTCAGTACCTTTGTGTGGGCCATCATCTCATCAATTATTTAGCCTTTCCTAAACACAGCAAGGTGAAAAGACATAAGGTGGGGTTCAAGACATCAGAAGATGTTTACCTCTTAACTATTTGTCCCAAGCTTTGTTACAGTCAGTAGTGATGAAAATCAATATGGTCATTGGAATCCATTCTAATGTAGAGATGAAAAAGAGCTTGTATGAATCTTCCTAAAAATACCCATCTTTGCTGTCTAAAGGGAGATTGGAATGATGAGCTTGGGTGTCTACATTAGGATGCCTAAAGTTGAGAGACCTACTCCAACATGTATTTTTTTTTGATTCACATTTCTTCCATCTCCTTCCTCATAAGATCCCTGCGTTAACATTTTTACAGAGTCCAGTTAGCCTCTTGCCTTGATTTTTAAGCTGGAATCTCTTATGATACACACATGACAGTGTGTAATTCAAGTAGGAATACACATACCTGTTCTTCTTTTCCCTATCCTTTGTCGCATTTGTCAGCTGGGACACTATGTGTAGTGGCCGCGAAGGTTTAAATGTGAGAGTGTTGTACTCAAAGTCGATGATTTCAAGGTTAAGCCTGCTCATTCACCTCACCACTGGCGGAGTGGAAGAATAAGTTTCCATGTTTAACAGCAGTATCATCTTATGCTCGTCCTACCTCCCCATTTAAAAATAGCCTGCCAAAAAGATTGCAGATCACTTTCCCAATTCTGGTCACTGTGTCACCCCAGTCCAGGTCACAGATGGTCCAACCATGCTGAGGGTGTGCAGTGGTACAAGCTGGTTAAACTGGCACTGCCTCAGAGGCAAATGTCAAAAATGACCTGAAAAGAAAATAGACAGTAAGGTAAGAAAATATGCTGATGATACAAAGTTATTCAGACTTGTAGGACAAGGGCAGACTGTGAAGTATTACAAAGACTGAGTGACTGGGCAATAAAGTGATAGATGAAATGCAATGTAGATATATGTAAAGTGATGCACATAAGGAAAAGCAGTCCAAGCTCTACTTATAAAATAGTCTCAGAGGTGTATTAGGATTTGATAAGGTCCAGAGAAGAGCAACAAGGATGACCCCTTTTTTTTTTGAAGTGGTTTCTGCACAAACAACAACTGCATAAGCTGGAGCTCCTCAGCCTGGAAAACTTTATGAGGATTTGGTAAAGCTCAGTATGATTATGGGTGACATGAAGATTGACAGCTCACTTTCTTTGCCAAAAAAAAGAACTGGGGCCATCATGTGCAGGCACCCGGGCCAGGTTCAGAACAAACTGAAGAGAGTGGTTCTCCATGTGGCAGGCGATGGGTCTGTGGCACAGCTTGCCAGCGAGTGTTGTGCATAAATTTGGCATGATATCAATAAGCAGCTGGACAAATACTTGCACGAATCGTACTCTGGATATTAATAAATAGGAAAATCTCATCAAGATGAGAAAATCCTTGAGCTGAAAATAGTTTCAGTCTGAATATGCAAAGCATTACGTATGTTTGCTCTTTCTTGAATTTTTACCTGTGGATAGTGGTGGACACAAGAAAGCTAGATGAACTGTTGGCCAAAACCAGAACAACTGGTTTTGCATTCACCTAACTCTGGTCTTGTGAATAAGAATTCTCCCTTTTGCTGTGTAGTCACTGTGCTGGCTGTCATACAAATATAGAGTCAAGAGACAGTCTTTATCCCAAAATCTTATCTTAATGGCAAGATGTAACCTGTGTATGGGTAGAGGGAAGAAGCCTAACCAAGGAACCAGTCCAGCAAGTTTTTCCACCCTCTGGCTTTACCTTGTATAAATGTGTAAATAGGAGCCGGAAGATAATTAGGTGTTAGAGTGTATCTGTATCTCTGTTTTATTGAGAAGCTCTTTATGAATTTATCACTTCTAGGTTTTTCACTTCATTCTTAAACATCACTATGAAGAATTTCATACTTCAAGAATTTTGTTAAGTTTGGGAGTGCACTGAGAAGAAAAAGCATTCTAACCAAAAGGAAGTAAGATCTCGCTTTCAGGAAATGCACCACCTCCAACTACCCAGTAAGACTCTGTATTATTCTCAGAAACACTATATTCTGGCAGAAATAAACTGTGGAAATGATTGAAAAACAATTATGTTAGCCTAAAGGTTTTCTAATTAGATCAATGAATATGAATATGATATGGTGTGTGCCAGATTATATATAATTTTATATGATGAAAAAGGAATGCAAAAATGTATGCCTCTGCTAGTGTCCCTGTATGACTGTACCAAAGTCTGCGTGAGTTGATCTGTTTGCATATATTTAGGTATTATTTTTACACTGACAAAGAATGTACATGTGTGAGCACTCATGTCTTCCTACATATGGCTGAGCTACCCCATTTTCTATTTTCTTTCCTTTCTCTAAAATTTAATCTACCTTCTGCTTCCCTCACATACTTCTTTTTTTTTAAAGCAAAATCTTTTCTGTTTTACAAGTCTTATAGGACTTTCTTTCCAGGACACTTTGGGAAAAATAATCATCCAAATCATTCAATGCAATTTAAAACCCCCAATATCAAAATAAACGTGAAAGAAACCGAATGGGGAAGGAAAACAGTACTGCAACTTTTGTCCTCTGATCAGCATTTTTGCTGTTCAAGACTTCCTGAGTGGTAAAATAGCTCAGCCACCCATGCAGTCAAGTCAGAGGGCAGAAAATTTTTATATTACTCAGATTTCCTCAAGGGGATGACCACTCTGTGACCTCTTTGCATTCTGTAAAGCTCTGTGACTCAGAGACATTATGATGCTTCTATTTTAAAGAGTTTCTCCAGTGAATATTCAGGCTTTCCTCTGTGATGGTTTTCAACTTAAAATCTTGCCAGGTTCAGTAACATAAGGTCATTCTTGGACTCCCAGTATTAACATTTGATTAGCTGTAATGTCTATTTTACTGTCCAAACTGTGTTTTACTTATGTAACTTGATGCACCTGAGCAGCGCCACTCATTTCAAGCTCTGATGTAAATGAATGACTACTTACAGAGTCATCCCATCTGTTTTTTTCTAGTACAAGCCTGGTAAGCCTTTTTTAATTAATCTGGAAAAAAAAAAAAATCCTTTAAGGCTTATAAAACAGCAACATGTTCTTGTAAGAAAAAAAAAAAGAGAGAGAGAAAAAGGATAGCTGCATGGCTAGATACAGCTATATTAAAAAAAGAAAATAAACAATAAAGTAGGTGAGCAAATCATTGATGTTAATTTTATCACCATTTCCAGGACTGAAGACTAAAGCCCCCTAGGATTAAAATAATACATAAACAAATGTAAATGTGAATTTCAAGAGGAGATTTCATTGTGACAAGTGCTGTAAGCTAAAATGAACAATTTTTCAGTACTGTCCTGATGCACTTCATTCTGTTGCCTTCTATTTTCAAGGGTTTGTTACTTAACAAACACAGTTATACACATCAAAGAGAACATTCAAAAATACAAAGCACATTTTTCTTATATTCCTATGTATCTAAACTGTGGATAGCAGAAGAAACCATTTTCACCATTTAAGAAGCAGGACAATTAATACAGCTTTTTCTGCTTGATGTCACATAAAAAAGTGATGATAGACCAGTTTATAAGGAAATGGAAGTAGGTACTGTACACAGTATACAAATAAATCGAAAGAATATTTGATCAATCATCTCATTGTGTCGCTTTTCCCTACTTTGCATGGCTGCTTTACTGCTGATTGCGTTGTAGCTGGCCACAGGGAGCTGGTGAGGAAAACAAAACCACTCAATAGTATTAAAAATGAGTTGCCAAATCTATACAATAATTTGTATCTATACAATACTGCTCAGCCATCAGTCATCCCACCAGACCATGGTTATACCAGTAGTTTGGTACAGTAGTTTGGTTCCTTGAACAGAAAAGGGGCAGTCATGAACTTCTGTGGTCTTTTTGTGGCTCTCAAAGATTACCTACAAGCACTGAAAAGAGAAAGGATCTTTCCATCTTTCTGGGTCTAGTTAAGTAGTTAAACCAGCTTTCTAAAGGTAAGTATCAAAATTGATTGATTATTTAGGTACTTAAACGGGCATGCATTTTCAGGTTTTAATAAATGCAGTCATGCCTCAGTGTATTGCCAATCAATGTGGCTAAAAAATACCAGGGGACTCGAGAAAGGGAGGACAATGGTTTGCAAAAGACTGCTAAGATTAAAAGCATTGCTTAGCATCTCATACAAACTGAGGTTTGAAAGAAAAGAGCATGTTTCCCAGTCAGCTTTGATGGTGAAGCAGAGAAAGAAAATGCTACTCGACATTTCCTAAGAGGAGAATCACAGATTCTGCTGAATTATCTTTTATCTGTCACTGATTGAATTATCCATTGCAAATAGTGTTTGTTGCTAATTTGGCCGTTTTGCAGTTCATGAATCATTCTGGAAACAATCCTGATTTCCACAAACACATTTGTTATTTGTAAGTATTCACTGAACAGTTTTATGTGAACAGATTTCAGCCTATGTTTTTTTGTTCTCAAATTGTTAGTGTCATTTATTCACTATTTGAAGTGTTTGACTGGTCAACCAAATCACATACTATTGTCTGCACTCCCTGATTGGGTAACTGCAACTTATAAATACAAGTATAATGAATAGCAAATGATGAATAGCAAATAGTGTGTAACAAATATTGGATCATCTGAAATTTCATACAAGAAATACATAATTCATGTAACTTTTAGGACTCAAACATTTCCCTGAATACCTGGCAACTTCCAGAAGATCCTGGAACTATGAGTAATATATGTCAGAAATATCAGCAATTATAGTCTCCATTTTATTAACATAACATTCAAGAATCAGAACTTCTGTGGGTAAAGAAATATTGACCATACTGACAAGAGTGCATTTATCTGTATTTTTCAAATGTGCAGATGCAATTCATTATTATTTTTTGCTGATATTCTAAATATATTGTTCAAGTACAAATGCATGAACCTAGTATATGATGCTTTTCAACCAATAAGAAGACACAACTTCATGTATACCAAAATGGGATAGAGGAAATAAGCAGGGACAGGGAACATGCTTTAAACTGAGATTTGATGAGATAGAAGAAAACCATTTCAGAAGGCAGGATCTTCATGAAAGATTTTCAGCTAACAACCTCTTTTAATGTTGGTTTTAAATTCCATTTTTCTTTTGACTTCTTATGTTTTTAATGTCTTGATCATTTTTAAATACAACATTAAAAATGTCTAGATTGCTGTTAATTTCTTCTTTATGTCTTTAGACATGAAATTGTCACATATTTATAAATACACCCTTGTGCACTGAGATTTAATAACTAACTGAATATTAATGTTACCAACATTTGTTCTGAAGGAGAAAGGTTAGTTATAAAGAAAAAAACAGTGATGGTTAGTTAGTTATTTGACATTTCTCCATGGTTTTATCCATCCAGAATATGAATGTACTTAATGCCTTGACCCAGTGGCCAGACAGCATCTGGCTGGTCCAGATGCAGCTCAGGTAGGAACTGCCTCTCCACCTCTTGTGCATCCTTCTGCATGATTGCCTCTAACTCCCTCATGCAAATACACCTCATCAAAGAGGGGGATTCTCGGAAAAAAGCAGACCAGGCAAAGACAAGGAGTGACTTGCGCTTATAAGCCCTTTGAGTCCATCTGGGGACAACATTAGAAGCTATCATTCATTTTTATGTGGGATAAGTGCAATGGCACCCCCAAAAGAAAGGTTCCAGAGAAGTAAGAAATGCCAAGTCTAGGCCACAAAAGTAACAGACATGGAAATAGGCTTTGGGACATGAAGTGATGGCTGGGACCAGTGCACATCTGGAAAGATTTTCAGGAGGGAGTAGAAGACCTTGGTAAGGGAAACCGTCATGGATAGTTTGAGCAAACTCATTCTCCAAAATGCTCATTCTGCAAATCTGCAGTCTGCTATTTCAGTCCTTCATTCAATGTTTGGGTTCTCATTTGCCTTTGGCCAGATCCAAATTTTGTGGGAGAAAAGTATTTTCTCTAATTATATGAAAGAAAGGCGTGGTGCCCAACTAAAGATACAAAAATTTTAAAAAATAGTTTATACATAAGTATAACTTACAGTACTGCTGTTGATTAGTTTAAGCCTAAAAAGCTTCAAAAGGATTGTATAAGGTCAAAGCTGCATGGTTGTTACCACTTTTGCCACAACTGCTTAGCCAAATGCCAGTAGTGTTGTTTTCTGTTTCAAGGAGAAAGGGAAGGAAAACTTCTTGGGTATGTTCTTTAGTGTATCTTCTTCATTTTGAAGGATGACACATACAGTGTCTTTCCGGGAGCTCACTAGCTACTGCTGAGAAATCCCCAGCCTTATCTTCTACTGAGTTCCGTGACAAAGCAATGCTTTCTTTGTTTTCTATACCCATGCCCATGACTACTTCTCTCACTTTGATGGTTTTATACTCCTGCTGCTACAATACCTGTGCATAGCTTGCCATGCCAGCCTTATATCCCTGCAGTTAAAACCAGTCAGCCTCTCAGGCCACAGGTAGAGGTTTTTGATTAAGCCTTGCTGTGTGATCCACTGCCTTGGGCAATGGCTTCTGTTGTTTCTAAGAATCTCACTGAATGTAGTTTAATTACTCCTTTCCTTAAGGTTGAGTGATGATTGTTTAGCATGACCATTGCTGCAAGCCAGTTCAATAATTGTCTGGAGACCAAAGAGTCACTTGAGAGCAGTCACTCATTTTTTCCAGTATAACAATATTATTATTTCCTGGCCTTGCCATATGGGCTACATAGGAACAGGACACACAGCCAATTAACTGAGACAAAGGTTTAACTTAAAGCAATAATGATAGTGCATTTAGTGCACTTTGGAGCCATGGTTATCATTACTGAATTATAAATATTAATAACAGTTAAACACATTGTCAATGGTGCAGCCATTAAACATCTGCTACCTCTGTTACATGGTGCTTTTTAGCTGGAGTGAAATCTCTACTTTGGGGCATATGCAAGTGCACTGATATTTCTGACATAATGTAACCCGAAATTCTGCAGTCCCCATAATGGCATTTTGACTTCAGTATGGCCAGTGTAACACATACTTTTCAGGAGTGTCTGTTTTTCCAGACAGTTGATAAGGATTGTGGTTATCAACAAATATAGAAACAGAAGAGAGGATCCTCTGATGCTTGCACTGCAGGGTCAGACTTTCAGGCACAAGGGCTGTGACAACATGATTTGGGAACAGAACTCCTTTGCAGGTGCTCCACAGGAATGCAGCGATTACCTCCTCATCATCGATACACTGAAATAATATCTGAGCCTCAGTGTGGCCAAAAAATGAGTTCCTTTCATGAAAACAATAATTATCTATTTTTTGTCTAATAACATGTTGAAGGGTATACCAGTCTTCTCCCAGGATCTGATTTCCTTGATACCCACCAAGATGTCCTGAGCAAAAATTATCAAATACAGATTATTCTGAGAGAGATAATTTATTTATAATTTCCACAGGAGTGAAGACTATAAATTTTTTTTTTTAATCTCTGGGCACATAAATGAACATGTAACTGTGCATAATCCTTAGGAAGCTCAACAGCAAGAAACTTTAGTCTAACAGACTTCATTTTTTAAGAGTTTCATTTGGTGCTTTTATCACAGGTAAGTGTACCTTGACAATATGCCAGACAAAGAAAGAAAATAATTTCATCCACCAGATCTTTTTCCCAGAATTACTTTGTTCCAAATCTAAGGCCCAGTGGGGAAGAAGTGATTAACTCTCAAGGTCATTTAAGCGCCAAACTGTACTTCTGGTAAGAAAAAGCCCTCTCATAAAGAACAACTAATGACACCATTTTTCTAAAAGCAGGTGTAATTAGAATTTTGTAAAAGCAGAAATAAAGCAAACAGGAAAAGAAAGGAGGAAGGAAGAAGGGTGTGAAAAGCACAGCATGTTAATGTCTGCATTCCTCCTAATTTCATAAAAGGCAGAGAAGAAACCAGGCTCCAGTCCATAGGCATGACATTATGTGAACAGATATTGTGTTGGATTGGTTTCAGATCCAAAAAAGGACAGTCTATTCCGTTGATCAAGTAAGAAGTTAAGAGGTAGCTTGTTCTAAAAGGGAGAGACTATCTTACAGCAAATTCTTAAATTCAGCAGATGAATTCTCAATAACAAAAGACCAAAAGCCAGGAAATGCTGGCTAGAGACACATTTTTAATATTCAATGGAAACAGCTACTGTAATGACCACCATCTACCAGAATGTAAAATCTTCATTAAAAAAGCCCAAACATTCAAGTGACCCTATGATATTTTATACTAAAAACTTAAAGGAAGTTTTGTTGACTTGAATTTAAAATCAGACTTACACTGGATTCAGCTTTGAATCTCACTGTAACTCAATTCTCCTACAAGCATTACGTCTTTAGTGAATCTCCAAGGACTTTTGGAGGTAACAATATTTACACATCTCTAGTATTTTAGGTCTTGATTTACATCAAAACCCTATGTGGTTAGTTCCCATGTATATCAAACGAACAAGAAGGCTAGAATTCAATATGCAGTATTCATTCAGAATGTAATTGAATCAATGGTATTAACTGTACAGATGAATTTAGCCACTATAGGATTATGGTTAAAAGCATATTTAGCAGAAACAATAAAAAGGCAATTTAACAACTTAAAGGGCAACTAGCAATTTGACATAAATAAAGGAGAGACTAAACCAGACCCCAGCAGAAGCAGAAAGTGGAAATTGTTAAGTAAACTCTCTAGTTAAAAGAGACTATCACTATGCAGCAACACTATACATTTCCAATTTAGGGCTCAGTTGAAGGTGTCACAGTGTAAATGTCATGTCTAAAAAGAATATTGTATAATCTGGAAATCTATCACAGTGGTGTAAAGTCATTTTACAGAAAAGTGATGGAGAGTGGTAAGAGGGAATACCACCCAGAGAAGGGTAAGCATTCACCATCCTTCAGTGGAGGTAGATGCCAGGACAATATTAGCTTAGACCCTGAGTGTTTTCTAGGTATGTTTTGTTGCTTCTTGCAATGATTTCTGTTTAGGACACAGGGAACTAAGATCATTTACTCTGGATGAATCTTTCTTTTTAGTGATTTTCTTATGCAAAAAGGGAGTCTGTCTACAATTTCCCAAACCATTCTTGGTAGGCAGGTAAACTGAGCCACCGTTTAACACCCACTATGTTTTACAGTTCACATTAGATGTTTCTTTGTACAGTATTTTGTAGATGCCAACATCTGAAAGCCAAAACCAGCAATATTTTTGGCTAGAAACTAAGAACATACCTCTGTACATACTAGGTTTGGTGAGCTTGTTGGCAGGATGGGATAATGAACTATTCCTGTGCATACACACCCGGGATGGTTGGCACACAATGCTTGCTGCCCTTGCTTTGTGTTGAACTAGAAATTCCTGCACCATAGGTATCAAGCGTTAAAAAAAGGTGCCATACTTTCACTGTGATAATAGG
Source organism: Rhynochetos jubatus (assembly GCA_027574665.1). Lineage (NCBI taxonomy): Eukaryota > Metazoa > Chordata > Aves > Eurypygiformes > Rhynochetidae > Rhynochetos > Rhynochetos jubatus. The sequence goes on along the minus strand of CM050653.1, from coordinate 15,467,182 downwards.
AAGCATTACTCTGTGGTACTCGTTAAAGGATTTAGTGCCACTAGATTTGGTCTAAAACTAGCTTGAGGATAATCTGATAAAGTTAAATTTACTCAATTTATAAACATTTGCATGTTATTTATTCATATAATTTACATGTGTTTGCCCTGATAACACGAGCCCATGTGAAACAGCTGTCAGCAGCCACTAGAATCTGCTTGTTCACTGCTTTTTGCTGGAAGCCAAAAACAACTGCCCAGGCCCCATGAATACATGCAGTTCATTTATCCCAATTAGGAATTAATTTCAGGCAAGTGCCACTAACCAAGAATAATGTGAGACAGAACAAGAGAAATGATCTACAGCCGTGCTGTAAAAGAAGAAAAAACAAATGAATATTGAGAGATATCATGGGAAGTGGCTTCTTTTTGCCAAGTTATAGATAATGTGTCTTTCTGCTAATGAGGTTTCTATTGTTTGTGCAGACACATCAGGCTCAGATTTTGAATTGAGTCAGGGTGTTTGCCTCTGAGTTTGCAAAACTCAGGTGACAGTCTTGCATGAAAATATTTTCCTCATGAGTTGTTGTCATAACTGCTGAAGGAATAGTCCTCTTCACAACCTGCTGACATAGCTACCTTCTGTGCTTGAACAGCAAGTCGAAGTGTTAGCTAAGTGTTGGACTGAGATTCTGGGAGGGCTTTTCCTCACTTGATGAATGCTACTCCTCCCTAAGTTAAACCAGAGTACCTACATGCACCTGACCTGATGGATTCTTTTTAATGCTGATCATGGTTTTTCATAATTGGGTGTCTTAACTTGTGTCATACTCTGAAAAGGCCAAGGTTGTACAGCCACTTGTGCAGGCGTATAAACAAAGAGAATGATGGAGCACAAATTTGACAGCTAAGACCGTTCTACTGTCATGCAAACTCTCTTGCCAGGTCAGTATGAGTTCTACATCATTTTCCCTTGTCTTCATCTTTACTTGTGTACAATTTTGCATGAAGTGTTAGCAGAAGCAGTGTAAAATTATGGTACATTATGTGAAAACAAAGCAAAATGCTTCATATCACAACATTTTTAAAATGACTATAAACAGCCTCAAATTGGTTATAATTGAAATACATCAACTTTCAGGAACACAGTGTCACTTGTGTGTTGTAATGGAAGTATTCGACACTTAAGCTTTCATTAGAACACACACTGTAGTCTAGCAGGTAATTTATTCAAGGTATGAATTAGAGTAACAGTACTTGTATTAATATTAAAATGCGTAGCTAGAGGATATTGAAATACAAACAAACCCCCATTTGTATACTGTTTGCCTTATTCTTTAAATGAAACTGGTTGGGTTTTGTATGTTTTTCTGGTTTGTTGTTGTTGTTTTTATTTGGTTTTGGTGTTCTTCTTTTTTTTTGTCAGTCATTTCATTATAGGATAAACAGGATATTCTAATCTGAAAAAAAAGAAATTAAGTATAAAGAATGTAAGTACAGCTCTTAATTATTTTAAAATAATATACCAAGAAATGATGATATGCCATACTATGTCACCATAAGCTAAATATAATAAAAGAATATTAAAATAAAGTAAAATTCCATTTTTTTCAGAGTACAGTTGTTTTGAAATTGTTTTGCAGAACGTTTTCTATTCTTCTGATTTGATATTAAAAAAAATCAAGATCTCAAAAAGCCATTAAAGGTGGATTTCCAAATCTCGATCACGTCCAGTGATAAAGTAGACAAATCCTATTAGAAACAGTAATTGTCTTTGGGAAAAACAAACAAAATTTAAATAAATTTCTGTTACCTTTTCAGTGCAAAAATTTGAGACAAATAGGATTACAGCAGGCAAGGTAGCTACCACTAGACTCTCGACAAATGGAGATTAAACTTTACTCATGAGACCTCCAAACGGGTCTCCTGCTTCACAAGCACCGTTTGACTTTCAAAAGACACAGATTAAGTAGATGTTACAGATCACTGCACTTGCTTGTCAATGTTACCTGGGATGCCTAACAATTAGTTTTGGGACTTAAATTTGCAGGAAGAGATAATTACTTACAATAGAACTCAGGAATTCTTGTTTGACAATGTTGGTACAAGTGAAATACTTTTCTAGGTACTGAGGCATAAGTTTTATCCATACGTATCCCTCCCTCCTTTCCTTTCTGTTCCTTCTTTCTCTCCCTTTTACCCCTTCTCCCTCCCTTAGACTCTTTTTTTTTTTTTTTCTTCCCTTTCTCTAAAGTTTTTTGGTTTTTTTCATGGCAGGATGTCTTACAAGCTTTTAGGGTAAGATAACTGGAAAGCAAAAAGTTAAACACTTCTGTCACCCTAAGGATGCAAAACTACATCAGCTTTATACAACATCAATAAATTCACTTGTTTATTTTAAAATACACTTTTTATTTTGGAAATGAGTACCTCACACACTCATTAGGACCAAAACTGGGTTGGTCTCTACTGTTGAAATGATTTATTTGATGTCTTGTTTTGGTTATATAAGTATTCATATATAATGAATGATATATGTTTTCAAAACAACTATGTAGCTCACTACTGACACAGAAATTACAGATGGCCTATGTTAAATATACTTTTTTGGGGTTTATTATGCATGAGGTTTATATCAAAAACTTCAGCCATGTCAGAACTAGACTCAAACAAAACTTTTTAGTTTTAGAATAGCTTCTCATTTTGAGCAATACATTCTGTTTACTAGTTTAGACATAAGATACTAAAGTAATGATAAAATTATTTTATTTGCTTGGCTGCTGTAAAACAGTTGGAAAAAGAGAGAAGTAGATATGGATGTTACAAGCTGCAGAATCATATGATTGTGTTAGTCCCAGGGACAAGAATTAGCATTACCTCTTATTAAAAACCTTCCCTTGTACACCCTCCAATGTTCTCTGGCCACCTAAATCTGGCTCAGCAACTTGAGACTTTTTTTTTTTCAAATGCTATGGGCATCAAAAATAACGAAGTATACTATGATTTTCATTACTAAGATTTTGGAAGGGGAAGTTCATATTCCATGAAATTGCACCAATGCCTTCATTAATTACCTCATGTTGACACATCAAGGTCACTTTGAAGAAACATTTGCTTTACTTAAAAAAAAAAAAAAAAGCATAACATATGCAGTGTTGATTGTTCAGATAGTATTGGCTTCTAAGTTAAATTTCAGATACATTCTTACACGAATTAGCACAGTACTCCAAGCCTCTGCTCTTGTCACCATAAGTTTATGAACATTTTGCACTGAGATTTCTGTTAGCCCTGAGGCTGTTAAACAGTATTTAAGGTGAAACAGCACCTGATCACCACTGATCATTTGCCTACTTACAAAGAAGAAAAGAGAATATGCTAAGGAATGAACAACAGCAACAAAAGTAAAATAATTAACAACTACTTCTTTCCCACGCCGCAAAACCTAGATGTCAACTGATTGGTTCTTTATGTGTGCATATGCTTTTAAAGTGATTTTTTTTTTTGACAGTTATCCCCATCCGAACATGTTCTACAGTTGTAAATCAGTGCCAGTGAATTAAATTTTGCTCAGGGCATTATGTACAATTACAATATGGCTATTAATACAAGCAAAATAAACAAAGAAAAAATTTTTAACATGACATAGGATCTGACTTTTAACTGGTTCAGTATAAATGGATGTCAAGAAAATAATGACAGTCCAAGGATTCATCCAACATACAGCTGTTTGAAAAAGCATTTTACCAATGGCTTAGAATCATAGAATCATCAGAATGGTTTGGGTTGGAAGAGACCTTAAATATCATTTAGTTCCAAGTCCCCTGCCATGGGCAGGGACACCCTCCACTAGACCAGGTTGCTCAAAGCCTCATCCAGCCTGGCCTTGAACACTTCCAGGGATGGGAAATCCACAGCTTCTCTGGGAAACCTGTTCCAGTGCTTTACCACGCTCTCCATGAAGAATTTTTTCCTCATATTGAATCTAAACCTACCCACTTTTAATTTAAACCCATTACCCCTTGTCCTGTCACTACATGACCTTGTAAAAGGTCCCCTGCAGCTTCCTTGTAAGCCCCCTTCAGGTACTGGAAGGCTGCAATAAAGTCACCCCAGAGCCTTCTCTTCTCCAGGCTGAACAAGCCCAATTCTCTCAGCCTTTCTTCACAGGAGAGGTGCTCCAGCCCTCTGAGCATCTTCAAGGCCTCCTCTGGACTTGTTCCAACTGGTTGATATCCTTCTTATGTTAAGGGCTCCACAGCTGGACACAGTACTCCAGGTGGGGTCTCATGAGAGTGGAGTAGAGGGGGAGAATCCCCTGGCCATGCTTCTCTGGATACAGCCCAGGATATGGTTGGCTTTCTGGGCTGCCAGCGCACACTGCCGGTTAGTGTCCAGCTTTTCATCCACCCAGTACCTCCAAATCTTTCTCCTCAGGGCTGCTCTCAATATGCAATTCCTTCATTCTGTTGCCTGTGCTTCCAAGTGAGGGAAACACAGCTTCAGTTATTAAAAAAAGAAAGATTAAAGAAACATCACTTCAAGTAAAAATATTGCATAAAAGAGAATTTCTATACCATACGGTCAGGGTAAAGGCAGTGATTAACAGAAGAGAATGTATGGCCAAATAAAAACAAGACTTCTTTCTAAAAAACTAATTGCTGAAATCAAGCAGCATGAAAAGCCCATGACCATGGTGCTGTATGTGTTGTTGTTTCTTTCTGACCTCACCTTGTCCAGTCAAGAAGACTAAAAGACTTACTTTGCTATTTACCAGCTTTTAAGCATATTATTTTTGACAGTCTTCATTATTCTTTAATAAGTTTCTTTTGCAGTGGAACTCACTCTTTAGAAACTCAGTTAAAGATTTGAATTGAATGTTTCATCTAGAGCAGGTTCATTTTAATTCATTTAAATATGTAAAGACATTCTGTTTTGTTTTGTGGGTTTGGTTTTTTTTTTTTTTTTAAATACCCGTGGGCTTGTAGGCAGAGAGGTATATAGCCTTATCTCTGAGTGAAAAGTCAGGTTTCAGTTCTCTGCAAACTTTTCCTTGTTCAAATTAGGGCATCTCAATGCAAGAGCTTGTTAAAGTTTCATGTTATAAGGGATGGGTTTGCCTTGGCAGATTAATTTACCAGCAGGAAAATCTACTTCTGTTTTTCTTAATGCCAAGTTTTAAAGCCTGCTTACTTTGTGGGTGGTGTGATTCAAGAGGAAGCAGGGTAGCCACGGGCATGGGATCAGAGCTTCATCCTTATGCACACGAGCAGGTGTGTGGGTGTGAGAGAAAAGAAGGTGCGAGGGATCTATCCTTCTTCCTTTTACCCAAATAACTCTACTCTGCATCCCTGGCTCTGTGTGTGTTTGTGAGAAAAGGCACTGGACTGCTGTGTTCCCCTCCATTTTGTCAGGGCTGGGAAGCTTGAAAAATTTGCAAATGTGTTCCTGGGTTTGAAATGAGAGGAGGAGGAAGCCATATGCACTGGTAGCAACCTTGCAGCCCCAAGGAGGGCTTTGCAAGACCCACAGCAAATTTCACCTTGCAGCACCATGACTGCAAAAGGGGACAGTGACGCTCCCACGCAGCAAGACCAGCACTTGCAGAAGAACAGCTGCACAAAGATCCAGAAGCCAAATGGTTTCCAAAAAGGCCAATGTCACAGTTAGACCTACGCAGTGAACTAGGCCTTTTCCCATGCACACCGATTTGGAAAGAGCTGTCAAATTAAAACGAGCACTTCTGTATATGTTGACGCCAATGACTCGTGTAACAAAAGACAATAGCATTTACGACATGAGCCATATAGAACCACAGAGCAAGGGTCTGTGGGCTTCTCCCCTGTCGATTTTCATATAGATTTATGATTAAAGGAGACAACTTCATATATGAACACTGGACAGAATCCCATGGATACTCACAGGAATCACAGCACCTTCATCTACAACAGGCAAAATTAGCTGTTGCTTGGACCTGGATTCTGCAGTTTTAACTATGTAAAATATTAAATGGACTGGTATGTCTGGCATGGATTTGACCCAGGCATTTACTGAGACAACACTTGAAAGTTTCTGCAGGCCCTGAAGATGTATCTGGATGAAATTTTAAATGAGCTCTAGTGCTTTTACTCCTCAGAGCCTGCTCTGAGAGGTGGCCCTGTGCTGCTGCAGTCACTGCCAGCTGCCCTGAGTCTGGCTAGGCTGAAGGCACACGGCATGCCTCTAGGTGTGTTGCAACATGGAAATACTCAGAGATATTCCCTCAAACCATAACACCTTACTTTTACGTTGTCCTAAGATTACCAGAGACAAACAGTAGGTACTTAGTAGAGTGCCTGGTTTGACAGTTTAATGATTCCTGTTTGGGGCTTCTCACCACTATCGACTTGAAATCATGAACTTGCATATTGATATTTCTACCCATGGCACTCAGGAAGAGGACAGAGACTCTGTCCTAGCTCTGAAGACCCAGAAACAGCAAGACATATGGCCAGGCAAGCCATGAGGTTCAGTAGCCTATTTGCTGTAAGAAGGAGCTCTTAAGACTCCATTTACAGCTTTGGTGAGAGAAAAAGGCAGAGTCATAATATAGTTTTTACTGTTTGGCTAAGATCACAAATTTCTGCTGCTTGCCAAAGCAGGACAAAATTGGAATATCTGAGAGGAAAACCTGTCTTCTGGTTGCCTTTGCACAGCCTGTAATGCATAACTATATTGCTTTTGCACTCAGTTCTCTCTAATTGGTTTTCTCATGAGGCAATATCTGTCCAAATATATTGATACAGGAGCGTGAGCAGGACAGCAGAGGATCTGTTCAGCACATCTTGCTCCACCAGCCTGCATCGTAAGCCATGCTGTTGCTCACAGGCTGATGTTTTTGTCACCTCTGCCATCTTCCTCTACATGGTCTAACTTCAGCCTCCACACCTACTACTAGAGGATATTGCCATCTATGGCTTTCCAACACTTAATATTCTGATGAATAGTTGGCTTTTTGCTGCTTTGGAAAAAGTCACCAACAGTTGTTGAATTTTCTCTCCAAGTCCAGAACAGGACAGAAGGGGCCTTTATTTACCTTAATGGGGTCTGAAGAATAACACTGCCGAGAGTCAGGTGCCCAATCTCATGATGTTTTGCATTAGGTTTCATGACTTTTGGCTGCTGAAGGAGAATTTCTGCCCAAAACACTCAGACCTGTAAAGCATGATGTTCTTGGCTAACTGCAATACCTGTATATTAAGACATGCCATAGGAAAACAAACTGTCTTGTGTCTTCTATAGATAAAATTTACACTCTGTCAATAGAGCCCCACAGTGACAGAGTAAAACAAATATACTTTAAAGCAACACAGCCTTCCATAATAATAAGCTTAGAAATTCACCTGAAATAGATAAATAAAAATAAAACCAAACCAACAACAAACCCCTCTACATCTTTCAAACACAGTCCATAGCTTAATTATGGTAAATCCTTCTTTTTGCTGATGAACTTGCAGGTTGCTGTGCTAATACTACACAACATTCCTTTAAGGCTTAAGCTCATGTATTTTAAAAGCTGATAACATTTTTTTGCCATTAGAAGAGCTTAAGTCCCTTTATGAAACGTTCAGGGATCACATTTCACAAATTCAGTTTCCAAGCCAAGTCCAGTCAGATGTCCTAGGACCACAAACTTAATGAGTGAACTTTTTCCTCACCAAGCCCGGAAGATAAGAAGAAATGAAGACTTTAAAATACAGGCAAGCATTTTCTTGAACATGCAAATGTAACATGTAAGTTCAGACTGTAAATTAAATTCAATTAAGTTCAGAGAACAGTATCTTAAGCCTTTTGTTAATTATACTTGTGAGTTTCAACTCATTAAACTCAGATAGTACTTTTAAGAAAAGGGAATCTGCCAGGAAACTGCCCATTACACAGGCTGGTTACATTTTTTCTATTAAAGCATCACTAAAACTTTGTGACCCACCTCCAAGATACTTCACAAGAGAAGGAAAAAAGAGAAGAAAAAATCAAGGGTCCTTTTGCCAACCATGGCAAAAGATGAACTGCAGAAAGGAATTAGTATTTACGGGGTATGCAAAAGCTATAGCTGCACATCCAAGAACATCCTTACTCCGCATCTGAGTGACTGCTGCTCTCAGGAGTCAGACACTTGTGATGCTGTCCACTTTGACAGATGCCCTGGGACTGGCTGATGTCTCTCCGGTCAGCAGCACAACCCCACTCAAAAGAAAAAGTTCATTTAAAAAATCTAAACCTCTCAGTGATTTACAGTCAAATAAATGCTCCCTTTTGTGATAACTGCTAGTCTGGACAGAACTTCAAGGCTTGATTTGGGTATCAGTTGACCTAAACACATGAAGGAAACTATGCCAGGGAGCAGAAACAGAAGAACCATCATCAAATGGAAACCCTGATATGGGGGAAGAAAAGGCATGAGAAATACAACTGAGGCAAATGTTGTCAAAAGAGCATGAGGAGAGGATGAGGGAGTCCAGAATTGAGACCTTATGAGTTCCCTAATTGGAGGAGAAAACATAAAGAGGAAGGAAACTGAATATTTATCAACTCCCTGGCATGAAGAAGCAAGAAGGAGGCATTGCAGGCAACTGGAGAAGTAAAAATCAACAGGAGGTTGACACGTCAGGAGAGAGACAGCGAAGATTGCAGCCTCTGGAGCCTAAGCCAAGAACATGGCTTACAGAAGCTACAAAATGTGCAACCAAGTGTTTTTATGGAGGGACTAGCTAGTGTTGGCACAAGGCAGCAAGTGTTAGCACTGGAAGACAGAAAAAGTGCTCAGTTTGTGACAGTGACGAAGTCCCACGCAGCCCTGCAAAAGTATGTCTAAGCTGCATAAAACGAAGGAGCTCGCTTTGAGCTAGTTAGCCAAACCTCAGAAGCAGTCTGTGCATGTTAACACTGCTTTAATTAATTTAACCGAGCTAATACCCCTAATTTGTTGGAGGTATCTGTAAAGTGCACTTTGCAGGGTTGAGCAGATTCAGTGTATCTTTGTTAGAAAGAGTCACTCCAGAGACAGCAAAACAGGTTAGTCCTTTCCAAACCCATTCAAACCCTTAATTTTCCTACTGCGTGTCCTTGGTCAGTGATTATGAGCACCAGAGCAATAGGCACTGAGCCGAGACTGCCAACAAGCCAAGCCCACTGAATAACTGCCCCCTCTTAATTACTGCCAAAGCTAACAACCATGGCTATGTTCATACCAGGTGGTCTCCCTTTAAGAGAATGCTCTTTCACTTTTCTCCTTTTCTGAAAAAAACGTTTTGTTGTATAACAGTATAAAGTTGCCCAAATGCACGCTGACTATTTGCAGCAGACAAAAAGTGCTGCTCACACGGTTTTTCTGTGTTGTGTTTTCATAGTGCTCTTAAACTTTTGACTGGGTTTGAACTCCTGCCAGCATTTTAGCATAGCAACTTGCTTTCTTCACGACATTCAGCAAGTGGTTTTGCCTCCTGAAAGGCTTGGACTGCAACCCAGGGAGAATGTTACATTATGAAAGAATGGAAAGTCGGTTACAGCAGGAGTAGCAGAAGCTACACACCTCCTTCCCGCTGACCGCAGACTAACCCAGCACACTGTCTCCATGGTCTGGGTACGTGATATTATGACTGTGATCACGTGGGACCCAACTCTTTCAGCAGGAAGGGGAACATACCTTGTTCTGAGGAGCAGAAGCTATTCATGGGGCTTTTGTGCGCTTGCTGCTACATGCATGGTTTGCATATGCTCATGTTTACGTGACTGACTTTGCACACATTGGACAGTAGAACACTGTTAGGAACCAGACATCCCTGAAAAAGTGGGAAGCCAGTCAGCCACATCTTCCTCTGTAGCAATACAGCCTGCTCCTGGCTGCCCTCTTTCCCAACCACCATCTCATGATGGGGAGGGAACATTTTCCCAAGGGAAGAAGGAGGACTGGGGCAAGCCATGACGTAGATAAATTATCCTAGCAACCTGCACATGGCCCGCAGGGTGTAGGTTGAACATTTCTGATTTGCACAAGCACTGTGAGAGCCAAAAGCCTTTGAAATCAACAGAAAGATTTCCATTTGCTTTAGTGAACGTTGGATCAAGCCTTAAAGTTATAGACAGGCAAAAATACAGAGGTCATCTCTGTGGGTTGTTGGCATGATGACTGTGAGTACAACTGTAATAGAAACAACCCCATGGTACCCTGAGGCTCCACTACCAGTGCTGCCCAGTGACTGGCTTTACTTTGTTCTCTACCTCAGCAGAGCTACTCTACATCTACATCTACAACATGTCAGACATAAAGTTACTTTTGATAATCGTACCAGCATGCAGAATAGAAGAAAGCACCGTCTTAACACAGTTAGGCTAGACAAACTTGAAACCACTGCTCCTGAGCCCGAAAGGCAGATTCTTCTTCCCATAGGTGGTTTCCTATCTCCTAGACACAATGTGATACCGCTTGCAGGGAGGAATGGAACTACTTCATTGAGCATGTGACTCTTGCAGCTGCATTGCTTTAGGCAAATTATTATTCAGTCCCTTCCTTTAATCGTCAGCTAGAGAGAGGTTAGTGATGGGTTTAGTACCACCACTTGTTGGGGATGGCATGTTAACTTATGGGGATTTTTTAAATTATATATTTTTTAAAATTAAAGCCACTTGTTTCTAGGCAGTAGGTCTTGTAAATTAATTAAACAAGAAATAAGAAATGGAAAAATAATAATAATAAAATTAATAATAACCAATGCTGTCTTAAAAAAACCAATGCTGTATATCAGCAATAATGATGAAGAGTGGAAAAGGAACACCATCTCCTTGTGGATTATTATGGGTCAAAAATATTATCACAGCTGGGGAACTTGTCTTAGAAGTCTCATGCCTTGCACATGTGAACCCATTAGCTCACAGAAAGCCTTAAAACCAGAGTAACTCAGCAAATTTACCTTGGATGGATCAAGTATACATTTATAACACAAGACACCTGCATTTCACTGCTCTGCCTCCTTCTTGTGTTTTCAAACACACAGCCAGGTCACTGGAACAGTGCGACTGGTTTAATGTTTATGCCTTGAGTCCCACCTTTCCAATCAGACATTCACAGCTGTGGGCAGGCAGGTGAAAGTCTGAAGTCTCAGTCTTGTCTGACTGCCTTCAAGTTCTGTAGTACGCTGAGTACAGCAGGATAGAGAGTCCAGGCTTCTATTTCTTTTGGTGTATCTATTCCCACCTAATTACGAAGACTTTCTTGCCCACACTTCTCTGTCTACATAAAAAGCTAACATTAACATGGTTTAAATAAATAAAATAAAAGAGCCATCTATCTTAATAGTCTACTCCTTCCCTTATGTTTACTGTGTAAGAGCAAAATTGCAAGCTTCACCCAAGGCCTACGGTGATAAATTTCAAGAAGGGCAGGACCTTCCATTATGAATAGAAAGATGGCTTTAATTAAAAAAAAAAAAAAAAAAAAATCAATGCATAATCTTCAATCATCAGAATCTTGTGCCAGTTGCAAAATCAATTCTTTGCTTATTAAAGTGCTTACCTTCCCAGTAAAATACTGTATGTCATAGAATGTCCATTATGAAAGAGCTGGACTGTGCTCTCAGGAAGATGACAACTTGCATTGTAATCACAGATTTTGCATAGTAAAAGAGATCTTGCATTTTACCTTCTAGAATTCCTTTTGAAGGAGTAGTGGACTTGTAACTTAGATCACTTTCAGGAAGTCTAGGAGTGTCAATAGTTGTATACAAGGAAAATTGGACCTGGGGCATGTAATTGAGTTGTTCCCAGTCCATAATAGAGACTCATTTAATGACTCTTGGCAAAATCTGTCATAACAAAGAAGCCAAATGCTGTAGAGGGAAAGGGTCAACCTGACCAGATTTACTCTGATCAGGCATCGCAGTGATTAAAAAGAAAGGTAGGGAGTGAAATAAAATGTCAAGAATTTGGTTTGCACCAGAGTTTTGGTTTGTTCTTATCTCTACTGAAAGTGACTGCTCTATTTAGTTTTGAGTAATTGCCCTGCAAGTTGGATTAAATTTTCTTCTCTCCCTTGGTTTAATGTTGCGACAGAGACCGTGGATATTATACACTGGCATAACATATGCCTTTTTGAAAAAACCCTGACAACATGAAATTCCCATAGGTGCTATGCTCACAAACCATTAGCATAATGATGTTAGGAAGAAATCTTTGCTCTTATAGAAACTGTTTATATCTGTCAGGGTCTTATATGTAGACTGTTGCAAACACGATGGAAATGAAATACCAAACCTAGACACAAGAAAATTTTGTTAGTGATTGAGGAAAAGCAGAGTTTGAAATTGAGAGATAAAATTCCTTCCACTAGAATAGCTCTATTTTTACTATGCTAAAGCAGAACTGAAGAAAGCATCAGAAAATAGAGATGAAAATTATAGGCCAGTGTCCTGTTAGTATGGGACACTTTAAGGCCTGATTCAAATCCTTCTGACTACAGTGTTATGTCTAAGAGGCTTAATAGTAATAATTGTTGTTCTTCATAATTAAGGATGATTATGAGGCACTTCGGGTAATGCAGCTATTTACTTTCACCCCCCATGTAATTGCTTGTGTGAGAATAGATTCAACTGTGATGAACAACTATGGTTGTGCATGTTTGGTTTTGATGACTGCAAAGTGCTAATTGATTCTCCTTGAGCTTTCTTCCTTGAGGCTCTTTTGGCCCAAATTTCATTAAGCATTTTCCTCATTGGCTGAGTTGTATCACCATACGTCAGGTATCTTGCCCCACTTACTGAAAAAGACCTTGCAAGCTTTAAGGGATGGTTTCAGCATGCCCTTCACACTGGATTTTATCTGCTTTTTTTGCTGCAAGCAAACAAGGTCTCCTCCAAGTATCAAGGGCATCCATACTGCCCACCTGCCCAGCTCTGCACTGACTGAGACCTTACCAAGATACCTACAGCATGGGTGGCTCTTTAGAGGACAAAGTCTTGGGTGTCTTATCTGGCCATGCCTAGAACCCAGAGTAGGGTTTAAATAAATAAAATAAAAAAGCCATCTATCTTAATAGTCTACTCTAGAACCCACCCTGTTCTCAAATAACAGCATCCGTGCAAATGCTGATCCCACCAAGAATTGTGGGCGTTATGAAGTCTGATAAATGGTAGTCACTGTGCTAAGAAGAAACCACAAGCTTAACACAAGAGCAGATCTAGAGGACAGAGGACTGTCACTTACCCAGAGCAAAGAACCAGGAAGAAGGCATCTTGAAAAGGACTGATTTTTCTTTCCCTTTGGACAAATGATATTGCCATGTTTCCAGTAGACTGGCATGAGCCTTAGCATACATAATGAAAGTGGCCACTGGAGAAAGAGGGCCAGGAAAAGGAAAATTAATAGATCACTTGAAGATTAGCATTATGAAGCCCATTTTAAGATGTTGATCCACGAGCATCCATCTAGAGGAGGCATCCAGGTCTGAAGTGAATGTCCCCCTCTAAGTAGCTGGGGAAGAGATAGGGACACTATTCTCCAGTCAGTGCTTCATGGATACCTGCCCTTTAATTTTCCAGTGAATTTCCAATAGGAAAGTCAGAAGATTTACAAGGAAGGTTTGCTCTGGCTTCTAGCTTCATGGAAAATTTTTGTCTCATGGTTTATTCATTGAGGAGCTTCCACAGTGCCCAGGTAAGAGACACGGTACTAAGGAATCAGGTTCTCTTTCTTTCACTTCTCCCACAGATCTGTCAGTTCTACTTCTTTCTATGAGTTATTGCTAACAGAAGAGGGAAGAGATATGAACATGAGTGATTGTGAAATAATTCTTTGCTTTGTATTTGAGTACTCTTTTTAATTATCTCAGGTTTTAAAGAATAAAACCAAAGTTCACTTAGTATTTAAAGCATGTAACTTCTTAAAAAATGTGAATAAATTAAACAAGAATTCATGGAAACAAATTAATAAAAAGAAAAAAATCTTCTCTGAGTTGAGGTTTGCCTGATGATCTTCAGGAGTGTGTGACTTTTACTACTGCGAAGGAAGATGTTGAGAAAAGGTGTCTGGAAAGGTGGAAGCCCTGATGCAGGCACTGCAATGCCATGAGCCTCCATTCTAATTCCTTTCATCCCTAGCAGGTCCCTTTAACAACTGTAAAAAAGCAAGCCTTGATAAAGTAGCCTTATATCTTAATCCAAAGTATATTATATTTATAAACAATTTCCATCCTTCCCTCTGCTTCTCTCTTTTGAGACAGAATAATGTACTACTTAAAGTAGGATTTCTGCTTTCCAGTTGAGAACGTTAATAGTGAGAAAATAAATTGTTCCATTAATTGCTAGAGTCCCAGAGGAATGCAAAGATAGAAGAAGCAGCAAACATAAAACCTATTTCCAAGGTGTTCTGGAGTAATGGATCAGCTTCTGATCTTCAGATACACATCAGTAAACCCAGACTTTGATCTACAAAAGCAGTTAAGTACTTGCATAACTTCAAGCATATGAGTAGCCTCTTTACTAGAGATTAGCATGGGGTTAGGTGCTTTTCTGGACTGTGGGTTTTAAAAGGACTCTGAAGATTAGTTCTGTATTTCATCAGGAAGGAAGGAAGGAAGGAAGGAAGGAAGGAAGGAAGGAAGGAAGGAAGGAAGGAAGGAAGGAAGGAAGGAAGGAAGGAAGGAAGGAAGGAAGGAAGGAAGGAAGGAAGGAAGGAAGGAAGGAAGGAAGGAAGGAAGGAAGGAAGGAAGGAAGGAAGGAAGGAAGGAAGGAAGGAAGGAAGGACCTAGTTTGGGTTAGTAAACAAGAATACCAAACAGAGTTTCCCAGCAGATGATAAGACTTCTGATTGAGACCAAAGAGAAGTTAAGATATATAATATATTGTAGAAACAATTCAGTACCTGTTGGCTTCATATTAAAATCACTGCACTGAAAAATCCAGGAAATTGACAATTTTGTGAGAACAAAAGGGTGACCACTGAGAAATTCAAGCTTCAGTATTATGTGGGATCAGTTTTATTTACATGTCTTCCATAGTTTTCCCTGCTTCTTTGGTCTTCCTATTGGAAAGCTTGTCCCTTATAGCTTTCAGATGAAAAGATTATATGAGATGCAGCTTCTGTGTTTTGGTCAAAACAATCATCTGAACTCAAATGGAAGGTCTGAGCTTATTCTTTTTTAAATTGAACAGGTCAGGGATGCCCAACTCACATAACACACTGGAATTGGCACACCGGAAGCAGAGATGGCCATGCACATACTGCGCCTAGGAAAGGATGTAGGAGTTTCATGTTATATGGTTAATTAGTCAGGGCCAGGGGACAGTCCCAAGCACCAGAGCTTGATTATTTATACAATGAAATTGTGAGGACGATGCCTGTCATGTTTTTGGCAAAAATACAAACACCCCAGCTAATACACTGCCAAGCAATTCCCAGGAACAGCACGTGGAAGGAGTCCTCCTCCATAGACAGTTTGCATTCAGCCACCCTGTCCTGGGGAGTAAGCTGATTCAATAGTATGGCTGCAGGCTGTTCTGTATCAGCTGGCCTCGGTGCCAGAAAATGTTCCTGGGCATGCTTAATTTACTTATACGGATGTAGCCATAGGTCCTACTCCTGGACACAGTGCTGATTCAGTTGACTTACCAGTCTATTAAAATCTATATACAGCTTGATTCATCATAAATTCTTTGAAATGCAGTAAAGGTGAAACCAGCAGGAGCCTGGAAAAAAGTGCAGCTGCAGGAGGATCTGCTTTGAGAATAAACAGTAATAAAAATACACTGGCTATAGATGTACGGTCATCCAAGGAAACAATGAGAAAGTGTAGAACTGGCACAACAAAACAATTATGTTGTTGAGTCCTGGAATTAACGAAGTCTGATTTCCTATGACTTCTGTTTCTTGGTTGGTTGACTTTGGTTTTTAAGGAGATTTTACTAAAGCTTATTCCTATTTTAGATATATTTCCATGAGATGTCTCTTCTGCTCGGATTCTCTGAAGTCTGGCCACATGTGCATATATAATGTTCCTTTCCTTCAGTCAAGTCCTTTAGAAGATCTTGCTGTATGTGGAAATTTGTTATCTTTGGGACTTCTACTTCTCTGTCAAAATCAGTCAACAAGTTCAAAATTTAGAGGAGTACAAGCCCAAGAGCTCACTGCAGAAACCTTGTTTCCACCGGAAATGAGGCTGTAGAATCATGCTGCATTAGGACACCACTCATACACTCAATATAGAAACAAAGAGACAGCATGAAAACTCAAGTGGGAAATATGTCAAAACTAATACACAACAATTTAGTTAACAGCATTCATTAATACATGTTTGGGTTTTTTTAAGTTAAGACGATTAACTAATTCCAAACCACTATTTCCTTATTTTCTAATACGTTAACTCCTAGAAGAAGTACCCATACTGTTCAAAACATCCCTGTGAATACACTGCTGAGCTCTTGAAAAGAGTTATTTTCAACAACAACAGATCAACAACAACAGAAAAAAAAAAAAAAGATCTGGAAGAATAATAAAAAATGGATTAAAGTGAACAGAAATAATTTATCAACTGCAGACATACAGGAATGGAAAAAAATGACTATAACAGATTCCTCAAAAAAATCAAGGAAAAAAAAAGGGAATTAAGCACAACTACTTTACACTAACAATACACCTGTGTATGTTTGTCACTGCCAACAAGCTGCCTACCTTGCCTGTTGGTACAACAAGGTATTACATAACACAAGGAACATAAGGCAGGCTGCTGCATTGGAAACAGGCATGATTTTTTTCAGGTCAGATATCTAACAGGGCTGAATTCCTCTCATTTACACTGCATAATTCAGGAATACATTAGTCTAATTTCAGTATTTCAAAACCTGAAAAAGTAGGAAGAAAGTCAATGTTACCTACTTACAGGTCACATATAAGCTTGTGCTTCTCTGCAGGAAATGTATAAGAGGACAACAGACCTGAAAAGTGTCCCTTAGGACAGATTTACATTTGACTTTCTCAAACCCCTCTTACACTTCTCTATATGCTTTTCTAAAATCAGTCCTCTATTTCTATATATAAATTTCTATTTACACTGCTTAATTTTTCCCAACATTATGTTTCTAATTTGTACTAGAGTAAGAATTATGTGCCCATCAGAGTAGCATGGCCCATTATTCTTTTATAATAGGGAAGTTAATTGCTTATCTGAGGCTGCTCAAGGAGTTATTGGAAGAGCTTAAAGTCAAACTTAAGCTTTATGCTTAAGCCATTAGACACCACAGACTTTAATAGCATTTCTCCCATCTAAGGAGTTAAAATTCTGGTTTTTGACAAACAATGGATGTTTATGTGACTTTCTGGTGAGATGAAACAAGAATTCCATCTAAGGACCCTGAAGCTGAAGGTGGAGGAATGCCTCTCTGTTCCTCCAGACAGAGGCCTGGGTCACTGTAATGCTCCTGGGCTTACTCAGCCAGGTCAGACCTGTCTGCAGGAATAAGCATGAGCAACTGCAAGACCTGCATTGAGGCAGCAATATATTGATACTATGTGTACAAGACTGCAGTAATTCTCAGCCTATGGAATATATACCAGGTAGCTGAACACTTTTCAGGATTAAGATAAGGCAGGCCTCGGTGGTTACCCTCATTCCTTGTACTTTTTTTCTTTACGTCCTGTCTCAACTGGTTTCTCTACAATATGACCCAGCCACTGTGGAATACAGGTACAGGGGGAAAGATAACTAAACCTCCTCGAACAGCAGCATCCTGCTTCAGCCAGTCAGTTTAACTCACCGAAGTGGCAGAGAACTAGTCACTGCTTTCCACTGTGTTAGTTTCCCACCACAGTCAAGCTTGTGCAGCCAGCTTATTTCAGGTCAAATGAACACTAGAACAACCAAAGGAGCAATATTAGGATTAGGGTTAGGGTCCAGAGAACCAGAAAGCCCACAGCTCCAGGGATAATTGGGATTGCAAATGCCTGCCAAGAGGAGCACAACACTATGTCGACACTGCTCCCTCCCCAGATTTCCTAGCGAAAACCCAGAGGGGCCGGGGGAGGAAACTGTGGTCAGCAACCATTAGAGTTAGGGTTAGGGTCCGGAGAACAAGAAAGCCCAGAGATCCAGGGATAAAAGGGATTGCAAAGGCCTGCCAAGAGGAGCACGGCACTGCACAGACAATGCTCCCTCACCAGCTTTCTGGTTCCCTGGACCCTAACCTTAACGCCAAGAGTTGCCGGACGCGGTTTCTGGTCCAGGCCCCCCTGGGATCTGGCTAGGAAAGATGGGGAGGGAGCAATGTCGGTGCAGTGCCGTGCTCCACTTGGCAGGCCTTCACAATCCCAATTATCCCTGGAGCTGTGGGCTTTCTGGTTCTCTGGACCCTAACCCTCACCTAAACCCTAACCCTAATAGTTGCTGACTGCGGTTTCTGGTCCTGGCCCCCCTGGGATCTGGATAGTTAAGCTGGGAAGGGAGCAATGTCGGTGCAGTGCCGTGCTCCTCATGGCAGCCCTTTGAAATCCCAGTTACCCCTGGAGCTGTGGGGTTTCTGGTTCTCCGGACCCTAATCCTAACCCTAACCCTAATAGTTGCCAGCCATGGTTTCTGGTCCCGGCCCACCTGGGATCTGCATAGATAAGCTGGGGAGGGAGCAATGTCGGTGCAGTGCCGTGCTCCTCTTGGCAGGCCTTTGAAATCCCAGTTACCCCTGGAGCTGTGGGCTTTCTGGTTCTCTGGACCCTAACCCTAACCCTAACGTTAACCCTAATAGTTGCCGGCCTTGGTTTCTGGTCCCGGCCCCCCTGCGACCTGGATAGATAAGCTGGGGAGGGAGCAATGTTGGTACAGTGCCGTGCTCCCCTTGGCAGCCCTTTGCAATTCCAATTATCCCTGGAACTATGGGCTTTCTGGTTCTCCGAACCCTAACCCTAACCTTAACGCTCATAACCGTTCTTAAAATGAAACAAGTTTTCCCATTCCGTATACTTCATACAAGTTGGATTGTACTAACATGCCATATTTCAAAAAAGCTTAGGGTGCAGAACTTCTCATATTAGCTGTGTTAACTATATTGTAGAGGCTGAGAAATGTGAGACAGGAGATGTCATTTAAAATGACATGACAACCAGTGAAAAACAAGGGATGTTGCTTTAATTCTGGAAAAACAAACAAACAAACAAAAACCCACAAAATAAAACCAAAAAACCTTTGAGATAGTGATCCCGTCTTAATAAAATGGGTAGTATGGAATTTATTTCCCTGCCCTGACAAAACTCTGGGCAGATAACCTTGTCCCAGACAATGTGGAATTATGTCCAAGTTCTGCCTGAAGACAGACCTAGGTTCAAAGCAAGTTATGCTGTTCAGACATCCCAAATTTACACATTCTTAAATGGAAGGCTGAAGCTAACATTTCTTTTGAGATCTTTTCATTTACAGGCTAGATATATCCAAGGCACATACTAATTTCCACAACACTACAGGGAAATCATGATCAACTACATCTTCCAGGAGGAGTTTCTCTGACGAATTAGTCACAAATATATTTTTATTCCTCAGAACTCTGTATCTCTTATGCCCATTACATGAATCTCATATTTCATCAATTTTGTGTTTTTAAACGAGTGTTCAAATAGCTATTCACGTTCTGGAAGGTGTATCAGTAACAAGTGAACCTACTTTACTGCATCTAAATTGAAAACCAAAATCTGATGAATTATGGGAGTCTCAAGATAAGCCATCCTTCCTGTGATTTTCATTCGGGAAGAAAACTAAAACCAAGGGTGCTGTTCCATCAAAAAACAGTACAGGTCAAGAATAATACAGGTCAAGAATTTGTTCTTGTGGATAAGGCAATGAAGAAGTTTGACTTTGCCACAATTTCTTCAGATGCCCTTGAAAAGGCCACAGAAGTGTCCTATAAATGGTCTTCCGTTTCTTGAGTAAGAATGATATTACTTTGTTTCTCGCAATCTTAACCTTTCTGGCCTGTTTTGAATACAAATCATCAGAAGCGGGAACTGCCTTATGGAATCAAACACATCAAATGCAATACCTTCCCTCTGGCAGTGACTAAGAGCAGATCTTCAAAAGACAGTGAAAGATACTCCAGGGAAGGAGCAGTAGCATAATCTACTCTTATGAAAGATTCACTCTAATCCCTAGAAATTAGAGATTGACCTAAACCATGAAGCATGAAGTTTCCTCTCCGGACAAATTTATTTTAACTATTATAAGATGCTCTTGTTATTCATATCCCTACCAAATGCTTTTGTAAATGCTGCTAAATAATGTGGGAATGCATTCTGCTGGATGGTTCTTAATGTCTTTTTGAATTATATCTATGCTATGGGCTATAATTATGGCTGGGGCTTTTGGTTGTTCGCATAAAGACAGTGTTAGAGAAGCAAAAGGATAGGGAAGGAAGGAAAGAGAGTTCTTTGATATAGTTTTAAACTTCCTTTCCTTTGTTTGCTTGCAAGTATTTAGTTATGAAAGAAAATGTTGAGTTGTGCATTTTGCAGTGGATTTCTGTGCTAAACTATATAAAATAAATGAGTCGGCTCTTTTGTATCCTCTTTCTAATTTGAGATGACTGAGGCAGCTTTACTTTCAGAAAAACAGGAAGTTTGGGGATTCCTTTCCTCCAGATTTGATATTTTTCCGTTTATAATACAGGCTGGATGAAGCATATGACACCACTATCTCCCTGCACGACTGTGCCCTGCCTTCATTTGGTCCAGGCAAGCACGTAGGGTCAGTGCTAGGACCCCTAATTACTCGCTGTGTGCCTTGGACTGTGACTTGGGCATCTTCCTGGGTATGAACCCCAAGTGAGAAGGACAGGTCTAACCTACTCTCTCTGTCAGACAGGGTTAAGCAATTTGAAGCCTTGTTTTCTTTCAAGAATTGAACCTCTTCAAACAGCTGCATATGTATATAAAGTCTGCTTAGGTTTTTGCCTCCTGTCCCGTAGAAGGAGACAGGAGCTGTTTTACCCGCTGGCAAACACAGCGTTCATCGGGGTGCCAGCAGAGCCCACGGTCACTGTGGCTTAGTGCCGTGGTGGCCACTGCAACGCCCATGCACAGCACAGGGAGGGGGGCTGTGCTCCCTGCTGCCATGTGCCGAGATGAGGAAAAGCAATTTCAACCCACAGCATAAGACTTACAAAATAAATCGCTCTGCACCACCCCAGATAATTTGCAGGGTATTAAATGGAATCCTTTTAACAGGAAATGTTCACATCCAAGAAAAGGGCAGCAATGTGAGGCTGCTGGACTGAGGGAATTGCCAGCTTTGCTTACTAGTACTGCAGGGCAAAGATAAACTTTAAATGGATTCAGGAATCAAAATGAGGGTCATGCAAAAGCACCACTGAGAGAGGGATGGTTTGTTACACCCTTCTCCTATTGAACATTTATCCAGGTCCCAATTTATTCCTCATTACACTATCTGGAAAAAGACTGTCTGAAAGAGCTGCGGCAGCCTGAGTGTCAGCGCCACTCAGCCAGCTCCAGCTGTTCCCCCATTCACCCTGGCTGTGTGTTTCACATCGGCAACAGAGCAGACTGGGAAACAGCTTTAGCTTTGCGCATCGTCCAGGGCAAGGTGGAGTGCAGAGCCACCATCAAGGAAGGCAGGGGGAAAAAGCCAGGTGTGTCATGGCTCCTTGCTACGAGCCAAAGTCAGCGAAGTATGGAGGGGAAGGACAATTTCTCTGGGAAGGGTAGCTGGCAGTTTTACATAGTGATACTAGATTAATCTGATTCATGAAACGAGGTGAATCACTGAAATATCTAAGGCATCAGAGGAAGAGAGAGGAGGAGTAATGATACATTGCAGGATGATAGAACTGGCTAAGGTGGGAAGTCATCTTTAGAGATCAACAGCAGGGTGCTCAGGAGCAAAACCACTGGGGCCCTTACCTAGCCTGATGACACTGCAATCTCTGCTAGAGCATCTGAGGAGGCGTTAAACTGTCTGTGCAGGGTCATATTGCAGTGTGCTGAGTAAATACCCTGTCTATTAATCTTTTAGAAGGTGGCTCATCTAGGCTTATACAGATCTCTGTGTCTGCTGTGTAGAAACATCCTGGAGCATTTTTGGTCTGTTATGGACAGGCCAGGGCCATTGTCTCCATCAAGAGCCTGGTAAGGTTACAGAAATGAAAAGCCTTTCCAGAACGAAAAGAAGAATAGCCTTTTGGATTTGGCTTGGCATATTGCAAAACATTAAAAATTCTATTGTTTGTTAAAAATGTTACACATAATCACTATTACAAAGACGTGGTTTTATTTTGTTTCTATAAATATTATAATCCACAATCCAAACATGTAAAAGGAAGAGCAGTTTTGGAGAAAAGTTATTGAAACATTTTACTTTTCCTTAATGTCAGTTTTAATGAAACTGGCATAATTCTCTAACAGGCAAAGATTTGAATAAAGATGCTTCTGTTTAAAAGTGGTCAGCACACTGTAGTTCTATTTTAGTCCTGAGTGAGAAAAATCTCCCTCAAAGGACAGACCTTTCCATTAAAATCTTAAAATACAATCTTATATTCTGTGGTCAGGCTAAATTCACCAATATTTCATTTAGATTTCTTCCTGAATGAAAGGTGCCAGATCTAAGTTAGCCTGGATTTTTGAAAAGAGTTAATGAAAACATAAGTATATATGGGTGCAGCAGCTCTCTCTCCCATGAGAAAAAGAAATAAAATAGCTTACTGAATATCTTTCCCATGTGATTTAAAAGGAATATATATGTAAAACTTTTCAGTATGCAAACTCATAAATTCAAACGGAAATTGTTAAGAATCTCAGCAGCCTTCACACACACTGATTTCAATAAAAATTGAAAATACTCAGGGAAAACACCATCATGTCTTCAAATACACTGTTTTAAAACTTCTTCAACTTATCTTCTGAGCACAGCTCAGGACATTTTATATAGGATGTGGAACTGAGACTGCGTCTGCTGCTAGCTACTGCCAGAGGCTGGTTAGTAGAGCTAAACCACATCATGCAAAGAGACCCTGAGATAGTTCCAGTGTTCGCTTTCTAGGGGAAAAAAGCTATGAAACCTCCACCCTGATACCCTTCCAATCTTTTTGGCAGCTATTCATAGAGCAGCCCATTCACAGTGGTAGAATTCAGCAATATTAGACTAATGCCTGTGTAAAGGGTAAGAGAAACCACATCTTTTAATTTACTTTATTGTAAGCTCTGTGTACAGTTTACATGCAACACAAGTGGGTAAAGATCCTTAGAGAAAATGTCTCTGTCATCTAGCTACTTTGCTAAGAGATAAGTTTACTAAGACAAATAGGACAATACCCACCACAAAACATTAAGGATATGATTCTCAATGGCTTTAGCAAACTTAAGCAAATCCTTTTCAGCAGTTTGACACCATAAATGAAGTGTTTGAGATGGTATCTCCAGCATTTGAAAGAGCAACACTGACACATACTTTGATTAGGGAAGCTGACATTTCTGTTAAAGTTCATCAAGTCACAGAATCCTCTTAACATATGGCCAAAGATTACAATGTTCTCTCCTGAAAAAGGTGAGTGTGACTGCAGATCTCATAACTTTCAAAGTCAGAACCAAAACTTATTGTGTCGGCTTCACTTTTTCATTCTCAGTAAAACAAAGATGGAGAGACAGATAAAATACCAAAGAATAATAATGATGATAATAAATCCCACACATGCTTTGAAGACATGGAGAAGACAAGAAAGCAATGTAAATTTTGCTATTATACAAATATTATGGTACTTAAATTTCTGAGATAGAAGCTGAAGAATATTTTACATGGTATTATCATTATTCTGGTTTGATGACAAACAAGCCTCAAACCTAGAGATGGGACTCCAGCCATAGTATGAGATTCAGCATCCAATTTTGCCCAAAGCTCAAATTACTTCTGTTCATGTCTTGAGATGTGGAGGTCCATAGAAACACCTGCAAACTTAGAACATATGGAGTAGAAACTAGGCTGGAAATCCTGTCAAAATAGAGCCTCCTGAAATGTTGTAGTATTGCTGAGTTGTGACTGATTAACCTTCACAGTACTGGATTAAACCTGAAAGTAGAAGAATGAGAACTCTTTTTTGTAAACACGTAAAAGGATTTACATTCTATTCATTTCAAAGTCTGGGTAAAGGATCTGGTCAGTTCTTATTTATTCAAAGCAATTTACTTAGTGCTGTTGGTTTGTTCTTCATCTAACACCATAAAAAAAGATCTCTGTAGAAAAGAAAAAGAAGCACTGAAGTGTACCATAAACAGTATGTATTTACTTAGGGTTTGAAAATGGTGTAGCTTGAGGAGGAGGATGCTCCATTTATGATATCCACAAGCAGTTTATGCAAGCTTTCTGTATAAGTGCACATCCTAAAGCACGAGAATAAGGACCAATCTTCAGAATTGTTTAAAAGGTTTACAGCTGCTTTCATTGAAAGAAATGTACTGGAAATAACAGCATCAGGAAACAGTGTGAAGGCTATACAGTTTGCATAAAGAAACCATTATGAAGGTGTGCCAACAGAACAATTGTTTGAAGTTGCATTAGAAATACATCTCTTTTTGTTTCTTTTTGTTTTGTTTTAAAATACAGTTTATCCAATGGTTTTTGCATTTAAAGAGCAAAATGCAGGAATTATCTCCTGAGATGCAGAGTGGAAACTTTCAAAGGAATACTAAAAATCTAATCAAGATTAATCCCTGGTTTTTTTATTGGGATTTACCTTTGTTCTTTGCCATCCCATCTGTACTAACAGAATTGCTTCTCACAACATTTTCATTTCAGGTACCAGATGGAACCTGGAAATACAGGACAACATAAAAACTGGAAAAGAGCACCCTGAAATTAAAGATTTCTGATGATTTCAGATTCAAAGTTCTGGTTTCTTTTATGGTGACTGTTAAGTCACAGTGTCCATCAGGACATAGGATTTGGAAGAGTAGCCCTGGTAGTCCAGTAATGGAGACAGAGTTCCATCGCGCAAATATTTTACAGATATTTGTTATTTTCTGGGGAACTCAGACCTGTGTTCCGAAGCCCTTGGGATATTCCAGCAAAATTTCTAGAGTGGATGCAGTAAATACTAACCAGAAAGGCAGCTGGGATTTTTGCCTCTGTTCTTTCTACTTCTCAGTGTTGCTGTCAGTGTCAGTTATTCGCATTGGAGAACCTGAAGCTGAATCCTGGACAAGGCAGAAAGGGGAAGCAGAATGGCGAAGACCCTCTTTTCTTTTCCCTTGTGCACAGACCGCCCTTCATCAAGAAGATAAAGTTTCAGCTTTCAAGGGAAAAAAAAGCTGCCTGTAATTTACCCGGCATAACAACTAACTGTCTGCAAACATGTGAAATGGAATGATAACATCTTTTGATCATCACACCACAAAGCATAAAATACCTTGTACTCCCTGTAATTTATTACCTTTGGATTTTTTAGGAAACAAGTGTTGTTACTGGTGAAATATCCTAGACTGGCAGCCCTTCAAAGAAAGTGCTCAACACAAGAGTCATGTCTCACACCCTCATTTCCCTTCCCAGACCCCGACGCCAGTAGTCCCAGTGGCCTTTCTGGTGCAACTGCTCACAGTGAAGGGGCAATGGGGGGAAATAAACACTCAGCCTCAGCACGGGCCCTGATGATGCTTCTGGTGGGGGCTGTGACTTGTGCCTTGGGTAGCCAATGAATGTCATTCAAAACCCATGGGCTTATCTTTCTAACGTTCTTCACAGAACATGACACCTCTGAAGGGTTTGATTAAAAAACTTTAACTTTCCCTGAAGACTGGGGCTAATGACAATACTTAAATTTCCTTCCTATAAATGTTTGAAATCATATAGGTTTTGATTCTTCAGATTATTTTTATAATTCAACTGTTGAACAATGTCTCCAAGACAAGTTCAGGGCCATGGTTAGGAGGGCTCTGGAGGACCAGCAGCTGAAGGTAGGAATCCCAGATCTGCTCACTTGTGCTCTGGGGAATCCTGGGGAGCAAATGACACTATCAACTGGTTCTGATTCTTCAGCATCTGGGATGGACACTCTGAATGGGATAATGATAAACCACAGAGGATTGCTGAAGCGCAAAGGGAATGCAAATGCAGGATATGTTTGTGGGAGGGGTCACTGCATGAAGCATTCAGCTTCCTTTAATCAGCATTTGGCTTCAATTCCAAAAAGCATTTTGACTCCAGAGTAATCTCCTGATGGTGATTCCTAAGCATATTTCATATGAGATGCAACCCAGTTAACTATGTGTTCTGATGGCTTAGATTTTAACCTCTTTCTTCTACCTAAGATCTGTGGGACATTCTTGGCAAAGGCTATCTGGCTAGTGTGCTATGAGCAGGATGAATATCTTTCTCAATTTCTCTATTGCAAATGGACTGTAATCATAAAGCTGGTGATGTCACAAGAATCTTTCCCTCGTCTTCCCAGAGTTTTGGACTACATCCATAATGCAACCACTTCTTCCAGTCTTTGGATGTTATTTCAGACTAAGCGACACAGGAAGTTTAACTTCCTCCATTAACTTTGTACACACAGAGGAATGTGAACAAGAAAACTGAGTGGAAATGGAAATATTATTTCCAAGAACCAGGCAAAAGGGCCTGGGAGCATGTCCTCTGCTCACAGAAGCGTGGTCAGTATGGGGTGACTCCAGCACTGAATTTTATGATGTCTTAAGCTGAAGGGGATTTTCAAGGGCAAGGTAAAGAAGGCCAAAATAATAGGTCAAAGTCTTATTCAGAGGAAACTCCCCCTGAGCTCAGTGGGAGTTTCCCTTGAGAATGGGCAGCAAGGTTTCTCTCATAAACTGCATGGAAATTTAGCAGAAGTAGGATCTCTCTTTTCAGATTGGAGGCAAAAAGTTTGTCTGCTTATGAACAAACTGTACATATGGACCTTGTTAATTACTGGGGGTTCCATAGCATTTATCTGTTCACCACCATATTTATTCCCCCTAACTTCTAATGTACCTTTGACCTTTAATATAGCATCAACATTAAACAAACAAACCAATAAGCTAACATGGTTACCAACACTTATGAGTTTCTCTTGTATTGTCGAAATGCTTTCTGCAGTCTCACTCATTTCCTGTCGGGAGAATTTGGCACTCAGTCTCCAGTACATAAACAAGCCCAGGAGCTGGCCCAAGCCAGACGTTTTGCACAGCTAACTGCAGAAGATGCTTTGGAATGAAGAAAATATCATTCTCCCTGAAGGACCTGATCTCTTTTTGGGTGTCTTACATACCTCTGCCTGGCTTTTTAAACATCTTTCTCCATCCTTCTGGAGACACAGCCAAACAAAAGCAATGTGAAAGCTTGCTATTTTGTGCTGCGTTTCTAACAACATTTTTAGTTGACTCTAAAGGCAGTTTCCTGATATACATGTGCTTGTTGCTGATGCAAATGAGATGCACTGGAACTGTCTTCTTTTGCAGGTAGTGAAAGGACATTATAGTTGCAGCTCCTCGGGGGGGTGGGGGGGTGGGGGGGGTGGGGCTGGTGCAGGGATACGTATGCTTTAGGTTGGGTGGTGAGGAAAGCCCTACACAGAGCACTGACATCTCTGAATTAGTATTGGCCATTAGCAGAACACTTCATCTATATTGTTTGGGGATTTCAGGTAGGTCTTTCAGGGAGATCTTGTGAACCTCTGCTCCACAGCACAGCATTTAGCCCTGTGGACTTGCCCATGCCGGTGTCTGAGCCTGAGTCAAAAAAACCCAGCCCAACAACAGAAAAGAATGTCTTGTTCCAATAGCTTTTTTCTTGAGCCTTCACCACAGAATAATCCTTTCCTCTCTATAAACTTTTATCTTTAATTGCCTTCTGGGGACTCTTATCCATCTACTTGTTACTCTTTGTGTGAAATAATTCCGTCTTTAACATCTATGTTGAACCTCAGACCTCCAGTTTTAAAATATCCCCCTTTGCCTTGTTTTCTGGGTTGTTCTTTAAGTGATGTGAGTTTAATGCTGATACTGCATTAGTGATCAATCAAACCTTTGCCGAGAGCACACACAAAATAAATAAATAAATAAACCCTCCAGTATATTTTGATGTGCCTTTGAAAGGAGGAAAATTCCTTTCACATGGCCTCTTGTCCCTAGAAATCTACAAGTTTCTTTGTCTTGGCAAATGGCCAAACAGCACGGTAATGTACCATTTTTCTTGGCCAGTGTTTTTAGGTCTTTTGAAACCAGACCAAGCATTCACATGGTATTTTTTCATTTAACAGCTGCAAGACAGTGACCGCAGCTGCATGTGCCATGAAACACAGCTTCCATCTATAGTAAGGGACGCGGTGTTTTTGTTTTGCTGAGATAGCTGACTAAACAAATTCAAACTCCGGGCTGATACAAGCAGTGCTGCAGCTTCCTATGAAGCCATTTTACTCTACCTATAAACCTTAGTGCTTCAGCAAGCAGAGCCAGACTGGGGCCTTTGCAGGGTGAATGTGTATATGCATGCTAATTTTCTACGTGCACAGGACTGAATTAGCATCTCCCTAGGTGAATGCCATGCAAGTGGACTGAAGCCGAACATCTGTAGCCCACCTGGCAGCAATCTTTGCAAGCCCACACTGCTTGGTACCTCCCCTCAACCCAATCCAAGTCTCTTGAGGTTACAGACTTGGCAGCCTGTTTAAATTGACCCTGTTTGGAGTGGTACCTTACATCATTTCATTTCATAAGCTGTTAACTAAACTATTTGTGAGATTGGCCGAAGTTACTTGCTGACAAATTGCTACGATGCTTGTAAAAAAGGGAAAAAAAGGGAAGGGGGAAAAAAACATCAAAACATGGTTCATGTTTAAGGCAAAGTCAGCCAGGAAATATTTATGGTGGGTCCTGAATGGTCAGATGTTCTGGAAGTGGAAAGGAGGAACAAATGTTTCCCTGTCTGCTTGTTAGGGGTTTTTGTGGTGTTCCAGTGAAGAGTGGTGAGGTTTTTGTGGGGTTAAGATATCTGAAACTAAGCCTGGCAGGATGGAAAGATTCTGCTCTTGCTTAAAAAGAGACCATGCATCTGTGCACTAGAACATGCTGTTTTAAGACCTTAATAATAATATTATTAACTAGTCGTTGGTGGTTTGAACATGAACTGAGAGTGGAACAAACCCTGTTTAAAAGCCATAATAGGAATAGTACCTCATAATGTCTGAGGAAAAATTCCCAAGGAGTTTTTGCCAAGAGTAGATGACTGGGATGCTGGTCAGTTAAGTGAACGTGGCTTCCTGTGAGATTTACTTAGGTACAAGGATGTGTGTTAGTTTTTTATCCATTTGTTTAGGAATTGCAATCACCACATTGTGAAAACAGGATTCCTGGCCAAGAGGTCACCTAATCTACACACAATAAAAAACAGATAGATGGGACAGACTGGCAAAGATGGCATGTGATAACAGCTATAGTTAACCAAGTAAGCACACTTTTAGCTTTCTCCAATATATTTTTCCTTTTTATTCTTGTAGAATAGCAGTGGCTCTAGGCTTGCAAGCACTTGAAATGTGGCTCCCGTACTAGGGTTAAACCTGGGCAAAAAAGAGACATGAGGCTGTGCAGGCAAGATGGTGTGGGAGCTCTGCTCTGCCGTGCAAGGCGAAGCCCTGGCAATGACAGGGAAAGCAGCTAAAATTGCCACTGAGTGGGGGTCACTGGGGAACCGAGCAGACCAGTCACTGCAGACCACCCTGGCCTTGGCTGCGACGATGTGGCCCTGGGGAGCAGTTAGTGTTTCCTGCCTCTGAAACTCTCCTGGAGGTCCCTTTCCTTTAGGGTCTCCGAGGTGTGTATCTCATGGCTCTCAGCCACACAAAGATCTGGGCACGTGGCTCGTAGGGTCAGGAGGAATGACCACCCTTGTAGCAAAAATGAAGCTCATCTGTGTTTATTGAATTCTTTCAGCATGTTGTTTTTACTGAGGAGAAGCCATGTCACCCCGTCTGCTCTCCCAATGCAGGACACGGCACACTTGTTTTGGCCCTCCTGCGAACACTCAGCATCCCACACTGTTGGCTGTTTTTTGCACTTACGCTTTTGCAACCTGGTCTTATGCTGTGATGCCATTTTAATGTTTAAAAACAATGAATTGATAAAATTAAAGGAAAAAGGATTACACTTTCTATGAGGGATTTTCTTACAAAATACATTCAAAGGTTTGTTAACTTGTTCATAGATGTTTAAGAGGGTGTAAGCAGTCCAATGGGTCAACAGGTTGCTTTTATGCATGGTTCATCACTAACCTTATACCAGCATACTTACATTCAGCTGTGGTATAGCCCCTTGCACCTGCTATGTATTCAGACGTTATTAATAATTGATTAACCCTTTACCAACCACTTAGATGTGGAACCTCTTTCTAAAGTGGAAATGGGAGCTGATCTGACAGGGGCTTGTCAAAGAGGCTATTAGACATCCTCCTTCCTGTTTGAAAAAAACACATTAATAAACTAACATGTGCATTCAGGTAAATTCTGTTCCATTTTTATCTGGAGAATCCTTTTGTGAATTCAATTTCTTCTTTAGCTGTTTCTCTGCTTAATCAAAAAAAGATTTCAAGTACTCTAGGGAATTCAGGCTGTGTTTTCTGTGAAAGGGTTTTCTACCTATATCATTTGTTAATTCACCAAATCTACATGGCCTGGTGTCCTCATGACATAACAGGAATTATGCACATGCACTCAGGGGTGAGTGGGCTGTAATGATTTCCCCTTGTAAGGCTGCCAATATGTTTGCTGTTGAAATGTGCTACCACACAACACTGCTGGGGGAAAAAAGTGTGTAAATTGGATGAGTGGCTTTGTTTGAAGTCCTGTAACCATGAACCAACTGAATCTGTATTATGGGCTTACAGAATCATAGAATCACAGAATGGTTTGGGTTGGAAGGGACATTTAAAGGTCTTCTAGTTCCAACCCACCCCCACCATGGGCAGGGACATCTTTCACTGTATCAGGCTGTGCAAAGCTCCATCCAAGCTGACCTTGAACACTTCCAGGAATGGGGCATCAACAACTTCTCTGGACATCCTGTTCCAGTGTCTCCCAACCCTCATTGTAAAGAATTTCTTCCTTATATCTAACCTAAATCTACCCTCTTTTACTTTAAAACCATTACCTCTCATCCTATCACTGCAGGTCTTCATCTTTCTTATGAGCTCCTTTAAGTATTGAAAGGCCTCAGTAAGGTATCCCTGGAGCAAGGCTGGAAAACCCCAACTCTCTCAGCCTTTCTTCACAGGAGAGGTGTTCCAGCCTGCTGATCATTTCTGTGGCCCTCCTAGTCACATGCTTTAGCGGATCCATGTCTTTCTAGAAACCATAGAAGTTGCAGGTGTGTCTGCCAGTGGCCAGGGCTTTGGTTTCTGCCCCCAGCCTGAACCCAGGGAGGCTATAATTCTTCCAAAGTGGGAAGAATACCTGTCCTCATAGGCTCAAAGAGAAGGACCTCACTTCCTACTCTCCCAGACAGGATGCCATTGACTGCCCATGGCAGAGAAGGGATAGCCACACATGATTTACAGTAACTTTTAAAGGAATTCACTTGATGGCTTAAAAGCTTTCTATATAATAATACTAGTTCTTCCTGACTCCTAAACAAGTTTTTTTTCTAGATAAAAAACACAAGCGTGTGAACTAGGAGGCATTGAAGGGACTTTGTTTGACAACAGAGGCTGAGTTGCACAACTGAAAGGAATTGCTGGCAGCATGCTCAGGGGATTCACTATAGAGGTTTCATAAATTTAAAATAAGCACCTGCTTCTGTGTTGAGTCCTTCTCTATTTCTGTGCTACTGAATGCTCCTTTGAAACCAAAGTTATTGATATATTCTACACTGCAGGGAAATCAATAAAAACTTTAATCGCAAAATTAAATAAAACCAAAGCTACTGACATTACATGGTAGCACTTTTGGAAGGAGCAACATGACATTTTATGGTACTCCTGCAACAGGGCTTATTATTTACAAAAATAATAAAAATAATTAAAAAAAATCAATAGCTTCTTCAAAGCCATTGGGATCGAGAATAAGGATCTTACCATCATTTTAAGTTGACATCTTAGTAGGCTTTAGTGCAATTACAGAGGAATAGCAATAGCTTCAATTATGCAAGTGGTTTTGACAGAATTTGTTAGCTCTTAAATCCACCTTCATCACAGTCTCTGAACTTCCTTAAAAAGTTTGTGCCACCATTGTATCCTGTTCATCATTTATACATTTCCTGGGTCTAACCATGAAAAAGCAGCAACGTGAAGGTAGTGACCTGTCTGTGAAGTAGCAAGATGCGCTGTCCAGCAAAGAGACACACCTGAATCATAGGTATATGGCAGTACCTTGTATCAAGTAAATTCATCTAGAAATTCATTTTGGCAAATTCTCAGGTAGAACTGTGCAGAATGATATCAAGTAAACATAAAACTACATTAAAAATTCTCATTTGTACGAAACCTTAAAAATCTTTATGCATGTAAAAGTTTTAAAGCAAAGAGTTTCTTCACTAAAAGTACCAGTTTTTAAATTAATACACTTCCTGAAAAAGTGTTGTACAAGTGAATAATTGTCTTTTTACATATTAACATTAAGATATTTTCTGAGAAGCGTGTGATGTATAGAGGAAGTTTCCCAAATGGAAAGCCATGAAACCTCTTCATTTTGTGTCAAAAATAAAAATTGTACATCCAGGTTCTTCCTGGAAATTCCTAGGAAAAAAATCCACTTCAGGGTTTGCTTTTGCTGAGGAAAATGTTTTAAAACATGAAACATTTCTTCACAAAATTGAAAAAAAAACAAAAGCTTTTTTACACAATTCCACTATAACCAACACAGATTTTCATTTTAAATGTTGAAAGAAGCCAAGAAAGAGAAATATTTTCTATTTATAATCTTCATATTTCATCTACAACACAAGTACATAACCAGGATTCTATGAATCTGTAGTCATCCTTCCCACTTCTGATCTAATGGAAACCTATGGTAAGGGAATAAAGGGAAGAAAAATCTATATATATAACAAGCAGAAGCAGATCTTTTTTGCTCCTTAAAAGAGTCGATGTATTCAGATTTTGTGGTGGCCTGACCTTGGCTGGCTGCCAGGTGCTCACCAACCTGCTCTGTCACTCCCCCTACTCAAAAGGACAGTGAGAGAAAACGATGACAAAAAGCTCATGGTTAGAGAGTGGGTTGAGCTGAGAACTGGCAAATCACCAATTACTGTCACAGGCAAAACAGACTCAGCTTAGAGAAAATTATTTAATTTATTGTTGATCTGTCAGAGTAGGATAATATGCACAAATCTGAAAACACCTTCTCCCGCCCCTCCCTTCTTCCTAGACTCAACTTGATGGGTCAAGGGAGTTGTTGTCAGTTCATAATGCTTCATCTCTGTTGCTCTTTCCTCCTCATGCTCTTCCCTGCTCCAGTGTGGGGCCCCTGTTATGGGACACAGTTCTTCATGAACTGCTCCAGCGTGGGTCCCTTCCATGGGGTGCTGTCCTTCAGGAGCAGCCGGTTCCAGCCTGGGTTCCCCCCGGGGTCACAAGTCCTGCCAGCAAACCTGCTCCAGCCTGGGCTCCTCTCTCCATGGGGCCACAGCTCCTGCCAAGAGCCTGCTCCCGCATGTGATGTCTGTAAGCTTCCTTCGAGGCATGTTTTCCAGCTCTGATGTGGGATCCTCCACAGACTACAGGCTGGATATCTGCTCTACCATGGAATTCCATGGTTTGCAGGGGCACAGCCGGCCTCACCATGGTCTGCACTACGGACTGCTGGGGAATCTCTGCTCTGGTGCCTGGAGCACCTCCTACTCCTCCTTCTCCACTGACCTTGGGGTCTGCAGGGTTGTTTTTCTATGTATTCTCACTTCTCTCTCCCACCTGTTGTGCAGCGTTTTTAACCCCTTCTGAAACATGGTGTCCCAGGAGCAATACCAACAGCGCTGATCAGCTCAGCTTTGGCCAGCTGCAGGTCCATCTTAGAGACAGCTGGAGCTGGCTCTCTCTGACATGGGGACAGCTTCTGTTGTCTTCTCACAGCAGTCACCGCTGCAGCCTCCGCACTGCCAAAACCTTGCCGCAGAAACCCAGTACATGTATACACACAGATCTACAGATATATGCTGCTAGAAGAATGGAAGAATAGACTGTTTTCTGTTTAAGATACAAGCAAATAGGAATGTCTATTCTAAACCTAAGCAGGTTTTACTAAAACCTAAGTATGGTTTTACTACTTTGATAATTACTTCAAAAATATGAACAGACAAATTCATCAGCAATGACAGCAACACTTCCTGGGGGATTTCTTTATAGGTTTCATAATAGTGGAAGGACAGGGACTGTGGCATATAAGCCTCAGTTCTAAATCACTTCTGGATTTATTCTGGAACGATGGACAGGTTCCTAGTTTTTGTCAAGGACGGGATCTTTAACACCAAATCCCACTCATAATCAAAGGCAGAAGGAAAGTAATGCAACACTTCTAGATAAGCATACTTATGCCTCATTCAGATCCGTTTATTCTGAATATGTTCAGAGATATTATTCTTGTCGCCAAATTATCACAGTATTCTGCGAAGAGTTATTCTGTAGGGATTTGGATACGGGGACAAAAACCAGGAGCCACCTGTTGAGAGATGCGTCCATACAGCCATTTCCAGGATAGGGCCTAGCTTCTTGAAAGTTGCTTTTCATGGAAGTAACCTTAAGGGCAGGATTTATATAAGAATCCATTTGGGACAGACACAATTGGATCTATCATAGCATATTATGACTTTCTGGGCCACATGTCACTTTACTGTGCATCTTGCAGGCAATTTGTGAATGGCAGTTGGTGAGACAAGATCTGCTATACATATTTTTTCCCGTAGAATATTGAACATGACAAAATAAAGTTTGATTTTAATCTCAAGATAAATAATAAAAAATAACATAGAAAAGCTGTTAGTAAATACTGTAAAAGGAAGTGCTTGAGGGCACTTTCTGATAGTGTAGTTATTTATAAACCTCTCCTTTCCACATGCTAAAAGACTCATTAGGGATGGGGATTCTGGATAAGAGCAATACAGTGTATTGTGCAGTGGGTAGTATGAAGTAAATATTCAATAGGCACTGGAGAGTCCTTATTCAGGGACCAAGCTCGGGAAGTGATGTAAACTGTTCACAGAGCACTTAATTTGATTCTATCAGAGATTTATTTCAGCATGTGATTGATGGAAACTGACTAAGTGGTAGTGTGGCAAAAGTACAAAAGCTATTGAACTATTAATGTTATTTATAAGGACAGGACTAACTGTGATAAGCAAGGACCAATATGAAATGTTTGTTTGCTTATTTGGACTGAAAACCCTTCTTTTGTGAGGAGCCAGCACTATTGCACAGGCTTAACGGAAGCTAAAGACAAGTGCAGGCCTACCAGAGTCAGCAGAGGCGCAGCTCCATGCTGTACAGTGGTGTGGGAATCACGTTAGGGCTGAAAGTTTTAGCAGCAGATTTTGGAAGCACTTTGGTCAAAAATAAAACATAAACACAAAGGCAATGAAATTCCTTGGATTTAGAAAATGTGGTTCTTCATCTCTGACCTGTCAGCTGCACTGAGCTTTGCCATTTCATCTCTCCCGTTAAGGACAGCAGAAGTGGTTAAGCACAGTGGAGCAGCAATCAGTATTCTTTGTATCTGACAACCATTTTTGTTTCCCAGAGAAATCAACCCTTTCCTGGGTCCACATTTCCTGAGTGTTTGGAAACCACAACAATATAAATATATGCCAATCAAGTGGTTAGCATAATAGCATATTTTGAAATTATATGCAAACATCAAACTACATTGATTGGGCAATTTCCTATCCAGTTATTCTTGAATTACCACTTCCCTGAATATGTCTTTTAGGAATGTAACCGCTAGAAAGCAGTCTGCAATGTTTTATTCTCTTTAGACCTAATTCATTAAAAATATTCCAGCTCCCACATACTGGTCAATATCCTGCAGGCTGCTGGGCCAGCAATAGCAACCCAAGTTGACAAGTGACTGAACAGCTACAGAACTCAAGGAAGAATATGGGTAATTGATCAATAACTATTTGTATGCGATAATTCAAGAACCTCTTGCTTGTGATTTACTGCATGAGCTCAGTATCTAACTCATTTAATACCATTTCCCTGAACTCAAACAGAGGGATCAGTCATACCATCATTCCAGTACAGGAATCCTCATGGTACCATTTAACTTGTAGAAAGAAGGAATGGCTGAAATCACAGGTGGCCTTGCAATTCTTGGGGAAATTCCCACTTCACATGCAGGTCTCCTCAGCAACTAAGCAAAACCAACCAATGTGTCAATTAAATTGTAGTGAGTAGAAGTCAATCCAAACTTCTGCATTTCTTGTCCAGTTTCACTCGGTGTTCTGCTTCGATTTTGTTGCATAGAAATACTTGACATGAAAGAGTTTGCTCAGTTCACAGAGAAAGGTACAGCAGCTTCTTGGACTTCTCTCTTATTTGCTTTAGCCAGCTGGCCATCTGCATGACAGAGAACATTTTTTAATTGGATGCTGGTGCACTGATTAACAGCACAGGTCCCTTTACAGATATCTAGTTCTTAGATTTGCCAATCAGCAAGATTAAGCAGTGAGCTTGTAGTAATTTACTTAAAAAGAGTGAGCAGGTGACAGCCTCATATCAGCTAATGTTGGAATATTAACTACTAAAAGAAAAATGAAACCAAATGTTTTGTCTCCTAAGAATCAAAGTAGGAAAGAACAGGAGGAATGTGTGGCATTTCTCCCCAGTACATCAGGCAGTCATTTCCCAGATAATAATTAGGTTTCTTTCCTATATCGACATCGTAGTCTGGATTTATGCAGAAAATAAAGTATTTGTAGTAATATGATATGCATGATCTGCTTTCAAGTTAATTCAAAGTTCGTAGAGGCCAAGGAGAGTTTTGTCTTAATAGAGCTTTGTATCAGGGGTTGTTTTGCTCCACGAAGTCTCCACTCTTCAATTATCTGCAATATTTATGTGATTTTTTTTTTTCTTTTGAGAACAGGCTTTCTGACAGTTCTTGAGGGCCACCAGGTTAAAATAACATCTAAATACCTTCCAACTGGCTAGATCCTAATTCTGACCAGAATCAGGATGTATAGAGATAGTTCTCATTTTCACACAAATTTTAACCACATTTTTTTCAGAAGCATTGACCAAAAAAAATATTTGATTTGTAGTTTAGGCCCAACATTATCTCATTTGTCATTACAACCACATACCCCCAAGGATCACTAGAAGTTAGGGAAAACACTTATGATAAAAGGATGTCTAAACAGAAGTCCAGGTGATCATAAAACTAGTATTGTCCCACTAGGCCCTTACATCTGTATCCCAGACACCAGCTGATACACAGTGATCTCTTGACTGTGTTTGCTGTGTCAGAAGAATGGATTGGTAAATAGACAAAAGCACCATGATTATGCTCTTTCCTGCCTGACCATTGGCTTTCACTGGCTTATTGACTGACTTCAGTGGGGCTATGAAGGGACTGAGTTGAGTTCAGACTCCCTGCTCTTGGACTGCTCTGGACATGTCCAGCCCTGCCCGTATCCAACGCACCCGACGTGAACATGAGTACGAAACCTGCTAGTCACCAAACCTGCCTGGGCTTAGCCAGAGCAGTTCCAGCAGCTCAGCAGGACAGCCTTGTCATAAAACTGTTGTCTCACCAAGCTTCTTAAGATCTGCACTCAGAGTAAAGTTCTATCTAGGGTATTGGAACTCAGAACATTTTACATGAATGCCATGATGCTTGACCAGTAAGGACAGTGGAAGAATACAATAAAGGTGATAGAATTGTCTTAGGACTTTAAGATTGTTATTATTTACTTTTTTATTAAAAACATGAATTATTTTCTTCAAGTCCTGGATTCAGTGGTTTTTGTTGGATGGTGCAGCTGCTGCCCTTATCTTGGCTTTTTAATTTTTCTAATTGGTGAGGCAGGAACATAGGCAAGATGGAATGTGCTATGCAAGTGTAAAGCATAAGCCAGGCTCATTGATTTTAGTGGAAATTAAGGTCCACATCTATATTTTATGCTTATATAGCACATTCCATCTTTCACACTTTTCCATTTACGGGATAACGTCGTCGCTGGAGAGAACACATCACATTCACTTCTGTATTATTTAGACATGTAATGTGATAGTGATAAGATCAAGATGTTTGGCACTAAAATCCCAACTGTTTCAGCAAGTGCTTCATGGTTGCTTGGGGTGTCATATCTGTTAACAAGCTTGTTCATCATCTTTGCTTTCTCCTTACTGAACAGGTAATGAGTGGTAACTTGTATATCTCTTTCTCTCATCATCCACTGCCCTGTTACAGAAACAATTGTCCTTGATTGAGTAAGTGTAAATCTTTCCTTAACTAGGTATTTTGGTTTTCTGGGTTTGGATTTTAGTTTGCTTATTTGTTTTTGGGTTTGGTTGGTTGTTTTTTTTTTTCACCCCTGCATTTTAAAATCTATAGACTAATTTACACAGAAGTTTTTTATGCAGAGCTGTAAAAGCTGGGATGAAGAACTGTCAGGTGCTTAAATACAGGACAGTCTAATACAGACTAATACAATCACAGGCCACTCACTTTAGCAGTCTATTCTTCCATTTGTCTATCTCTAAAAATGGGACAATCTAACATTTACCCTCCTTGCAGTAACATTACACGACTTAGGAAATGTTTACAGAACAACCCTGTTGTTACCATATAATTGTTTACTCCTGCTAATGTTGATTGAGGACAGTGAAATTATCGGGATGATAACAGTAAGGTACAAAAGGAAATGAAAATGAGGCTTTAATCACTCTCCCAATATATAAAGGAACACAGATAAGGCCATTCCCAACCACAAGCTATAAACAGGACATTACCTAGTGAGTACAATTTTGTCACACATTTTCTCTCTGGGGATCGCATCTTGGCAAAAACCTCATCTCTGCTGCCTGCTGCCACAGGCTGCTAGCCTGGAACCAGGCTCTCAAATGTAATGAAAAGGATAAAGACAAAGTAAGTTAATGGCTGCAACATCTCATATGGGTCTCACTTCTGCAGATTTGGTAACCTCGTATAGAGCTTCTTTCATTACATGCAATGGCATGCTGTGGCTTCAATTACATGGGTGATGCTGTGTTACTGCTTTGCCTACTGAAACCAAGATATTGCCTGGATAAATATTGCCTCCTGAAGGATTACACTGAGTCAACTGCATGCACTAAGCTGAGTGAAGAAAATTTCTTCTGGATGAGACAAGTTAACATTGCTCTTGCTGACTCAAGCAGTGGGAGAGTTCTTTGTGATTCACTTAGTACAAATTCTGCTTTTGTCTCAAAGTCTGCAGTCTTCCCCTGCTCAGAAAGCACAACCCTGGCTCTCTGCTTCTCCTAATTTGGTTGGTGTCTACTTCAGCTTGCTGTGATGCTTGCACATCAATGCATGTGTGCCTGTTCCTTGCTGAGAAACTGCTACAGAATACATGAAATGCAAAGTTCCAGCCACTGTCCACACTTGCATTTGCTTCTTCACAAACTCAAAAATTCTCAGAAATGTCAAGAAATCATAGTTAATCTGTAAAAAAATGTGGAAAGCTGTGACACAACCACTATGATGCCTGCAAGTGTTTTGTAAAAATCATATATTTACTTCACTGATTGTTTTAAAACTCATCAGTTCATCATTGTTTTCTTCACAAGCTGGGTTTTGGGGTTTTTTTCTCCATCTCCTGCTTGTTAGGTTTTTGACCTTTGGGTGCCTTGCAAGTGCATACCAGCAGCGTGCACATACCATATGCTTTGTGCAGTGCAGATGCAGCAATATGAATTGCAGATGAGAAAGCAGCTTTAAGCAAGTACCAAGTATCTCATTCAGAGTCTGCCTTCATCAGCTTTCCCCCTCTTGGCGCTCAGGAAAGCAGAGGAGAGCAAGAGGTTTGTCATGGGGTCTCCATTACTTTCCTACTCAGTTTTCCAGTTATTATTCTAGATCTCTGCCAAAATTATTCTTTCTACTCCTTGGTGCCAAATCTAGAATGACCATAATCTATCACAGGATTAACATTCTCTAGCTCCGTGAAATATAAACCACTTGTCTGTGTAGGCTTCAGCAGTACATCTACTGGAGCTGGTAATTGAATCTGGTTTTCCTCCCCCTGTTTTCATCCCCCTAACCCTTCCTATGACTTCGCAGCTACAAGTATGCCAGTTAGCTGAGTATGGTCAGGGCATGTCCCAGGCACTGGCACACCACTATCCATACTGTAAAACCATTAACAAGACACGTCTTTGGACCAGGCAGTCCGGTACCCTTCCAGACATGTAGCGGACAAGGTTCAGGGATCAGCATGGGCCAGAGACTGTCCCCCATTCACAGTTTAGATATAGTTGCCATGCCTAGGAGCTAGAGCAAGAAAGGTTATGTAGGCATGAACTGTGATGTATTAATTGGTTACAAGTGCATCCACATCAGTGTTTTAGTTCAGGTCAGATATATTTAGTAGCAGCTAATTTCCTGACTGGTTCCTTGTTCCCCACAACCCTATTCTGAATAAAATAAAGGGTGCAAATATCCTCTGTCACCCAGGACAATATTTCAGCATGAATCAAAATTATTGCAAACATGCAACTGTATCATAATTCCCAAGCTACACAATGTTATTGTTATAAAAATATTTCAGAGATTTGATGTATCTTTGAACATTGGAGGTAAATTTCATTACAATATTGGACCTTAGGGCTTGAAGATGACATTGGATATTGATTTTTCCTCATATTCCTGTAACAGGACTATCCTATGTAGAACAGTCTAGATTGTAAAGGAGTCATTTAAAGACTCAAAGCTCACTGCAATAAATCTTTGTGCCCAAAACACACTGGGACTTATCCCAAGCAAAGTTCTCTTAGGTTAGTTCTGTAGAAGGTGC
This sequence comes from Rhynochetos jubatus, assembly GCA_027574665.1. NCBI lineage: Eukaryota > Metazoa > Chordata > Aves > Eurypygiformes > Rhynochetidae > Rhynochetos > Rhynochetos jubatus. The sequence goes on along the minus strand of CM050653.1, from coordinate 15,426,233 downwards.
AGCAAGACCAGAATAAAACATCATGTAATAGATGGACCATGTTTCTCACTTGGCCATAAAAATTGGGCAGTCTTGAATGTCAAGTCTGCAGCGCATTAATTGTCCTAGCTGGTATTGCTGGTACTATACCTGCCTTTACGCTAGTCACATATTTGTGGGATCTAGTGCTTAGAGGAAAAGATTGAAGGAGAATTGTAAATGGGTTGTCTTCTCCATATGAAATTTCCCATTTGCCCAATTATCTGAAGTACCATGCAATCTCTGTGAGGTTGTAAGGTTTTTTCTTTGAAGGGTTGCTGCTGTATTTTGCAGAATGGATGACAGCAACAGCCCTAAATTCAGGGACCTACTGATTGAAAAATGAAACTTTTTCAGAGGAAGACTTGACTAATTAATATCTACCAAAAGATTCGGTTAATTTTAAGGACATGTATCACACTTTTCTTATGCACAGTGTGGATAACAAATTAATTCAAAGGCACATTCTGGGGAAGCCATTGCAGAGCTTTCCAAGGTGATCTGGAAGACGAATGAGCCTGTGCCAAATGCTTTTTAACAAATGGTGTCCATCTTCCTCATTTCTGCAGGTCTTCTTTTGCCACTTCTCATGTGCACTCAAAATGGAGATCAGACATCCAAATGGGAGTATGGAAACAAGTACTAGAAGATATTGGATATTTAATCCAATAGAACTAGATAAAGATTGCCATGAACATGTTTACAAAACAAGGTATTGTTTTGTATTGTGCAAGGATTAGATATCTTCTTGGTATAATCTGTGCTCTGAGGAATTATCACTGATCTCCAACCCTGGATCATACTTACATGAGACTATGAGAAACCCTTCTCTGGCTGTGCATCTGCCCAGCAGATGGATGTGATAGATCTGGCTCTTTTCTTTCTGTCTTGGTTTTTTTTTTCCTTCTCTTTTCGGAAATCCAGTTGGCAAATCGTGTAATTTGCTGGACTGACCCTTCCAAGGGCTTGATATTGAGCCTGCCATCTGGCTAATAATGAGGCCAGCTGGACACTAACACCAAGACTCAATTCCAGGCTCACATTTTCTTCATCTGGCTCCTTTTCTATCTGTTTGTTCTTGCTCTGTCTGGACCCAACGGATATCATGTTGTGCAAAGTCACATAAAGTTCTTAGCCAACCTTTTAGTTTCTGGGTATGCTTCATGATGGCAGGGGCGTTGTTTTCCTGTCCCCTCAAGCAACATTTTATTTTTGGATGTGGTCCATATACGATGCCAAAAAGAGAAAAACCTACTGAAACTACTCTCACTGTTAATAAGCAGATAAATCACTTGAACATTTCCCTCAGAGTTTAATTGAACCACTGCTCTAACTCACCAGTTTGATTGATGTGACAGTGTACACAGGTTCTTGATTCATAAGTTGCAAACACTTTTCTGTTGTTAAATTAGAGATCATCCTCTAGGACATTCAAAACAATTGAATCTGTCAAAGACTCTTGGTACACTGGATGCTATTGGATCCACCTAAGTTGAGTAGGGGGGCTGACTGTCAAAGACACATATTTGTATTCCGCATAAGCTTGCTACAGGACCCCACCATGTCTGTCGCTGACATGTCACTACTATCAGTGAAATGAGAGTTAGATAATCTACATCTCTTTGCTTAACATAAAAAACTGATCATGCAAACAAAAGAAGTGGACTGCTTTGTAAGGGAAGGTGAGCCAGGAGCTGGGTACAGCAGCAAAGTTGGTAGGGCACAGGTCTCACCAGAAAAGCCTCATAGCATCCCAGCAGCATGAGCTGAGACAGGATCTGGCTTCAGCCAAGGGTCAAGATTGCGAGACAAGTGGGTAGTGATGAGGCAGTTCTGAAGTCAGGCCAGGAGGCCAAGTCTGCCTGTCAGGGTCAGAACTCACATCAGTAGGGTGTATGGACAGGCATAGGAATAGCTGAAAAATTGCTGAGACAAGAACCAAGGCTTTTGTGCAACAGGTTTAACAGTTCCTGCCAAAACATATAGGGTGAGAAGAATCACATCTATTATCCTTTGGAAGCTTAGTTTTGTTAATGTGACATAACAGATGTCTCGCTTTCAAATATAAAAATATGGAGTAGCTATCCTTTTTCATGAATATACTGAAAGGCATCCTCTCCACAGACAAGTGTTTCTCTTTATTAACATGATTTTGCAGACACTTTATCCATGAGAGACTGTATAGTCAATGTTCATGCTGTGATAGCTTCCCTGCTCCTATCCAATAACATGCCAGTGCCATATCTTCACGGAAGAAAGAGATCATTCTCCCCCAAGGGGAGAATCTTGTTCAACATCTGTTCTATGTCTTCTGCAGCTCCTGTTGTTGCCTCTAACACAGATAGGGCCACTCTCAAGTGTAAAGACCCATTTTGAAAATGATCAGTTTCTTGCCAGCTGTTAAATGAAGTACAGTACAAGGACAATCCTTCACATGTCCATGGAGATAAGTTAATGATACTATGCTAATCAGGTGTGTGTTGTCCCCATTTAGCAAGCCTTACTGTGTATGTCCCAAGGTCTATTCACCCTGAATCCTACGAAGCTTGTTGTGGCAGACCATTGATTTATGCTGTTGTTGCCTTAGAAAACACATAAGGGTTCATATTGCCAGGGATGTGGGATCAATCCTCTAATTACAGTCCATTAGCAGGGAAGCCACTGTTAGGGCTATCTTGCATTAGAAATAGACCATCATTTCTAAAACTGTCTAAAACAATGAGGTCTATGAAAATAGCTCCCAGTTGTAAAGAAGAGGTTTGCACAATCAGCTGGAGAGGTAATTGCATTAGAGCACAGGTCAGCATGGAGGGGGATGATCCTTGTCTCAGTACATTAAAGGCAATACACTATGGCTATGCAGGATCCCTCAATTTCAGAGTGATTTTCAAGGCTGCATTTGAAAACAATCCACCTCCATGTGGTTTTCTCCAGAAAGATTCCCCACCATATGTCTAGGTAGTGTTTTGCACCCTGTCCTCTGCTTCAGCTGGGAGAACTTTAGGGAATTCCTTTCAGATTTACCATTCTGTCTCTTACAGATACTTTCAGGCCTCTGCCTTACCCATCTCAGTCTGTGCCTTGAATTTTGAACCAATGCACTGCCACTCATCTCTCCTCCTACCCAAAACTCTGCTGATGAATTCACTGTTGGTATTTCCCACTATTTCATTTCAGAAGGTAAAGTATGGCTATAGCTGAACATGGTGCTATTCATGGTCACATTGTCAAGAGCCAACTGCTGTTCCAAAGTGTAATATACTACTTCTATTACTTTTGTGAGAACAGGTGCCGGCCAGCTGACACAGGGTGCTGGATACTTGCAAGCTCAAACAGCCAGGTTATTAAAATATTGTTAAAAGAAAGCACTGGCTGTCAGTTGTAAGCTTAACTGCCAGTGGGTGTCCAGCATCGCCAGACACTCAGACTGCTAAACTGGAGATACTACTGTTGGTAAATTATATAGCTCTAATTATATCAGCTCTAAACTCTACTATTGACAACAGTCAAGCACCTGCATTTTCTTTGTTCTGCTGCTGCTCCAACCAGAGAAATAGTGAATTGAGGACCCCCTCTGCTGCTGTTGTTCCAAGTCTTCAAACCTTGCTAATAGGCCAACAGTAAGATCATGTCCTGCATTTGTCAAATTTGATCTTTTCCATACAACTTCTTACCCCATGTATTGACCGAAATGCAACACCATTTCTGTGAATGTACATTCAACATTCCTTTCAACACCTGCTTTTTTCTCACAGGTGGAGAACAAGAGAAAGTCTCACAGAGACAAATTTAAAGATTATTAAAAGTACCTTCTTCCTTCAATCCCCTTTTGTCATGCGTAATCATTTAGCCATTACTCTAGTTATCTGATCAGACCAATCTATCTTTATTTCTGCCAGTTCCTTGTCCAAGTGTCAACAGTCCGAGGTATGGTGCTACTCAAGCTTCCCTGCTAGGTGAGCCTTGCCAGTGTATCCTCTCTTACTGGAATAGTTTATGCCAATGCAGCTCCCTGGATTTCAGCCCAAAGACTGCACATGAAAGAACTGAAATCAGCACTCCCTAGTCTCTAATTCCTAGCTTAGTCTCTACACAACTATTGTAATCTTCCTGGGCTGCCTGGGTGGTTCTTATAAAGGAAGGGCAATCTTACTCACTGACCTATAGCTTTTTTCTCTTTCAGATAGGTCAGCAAGCATCCTTAGCCAAGAAAGTGTTTAACCCCTTAGCATCAAGGATTGTACGGGGTGAAATTTCCCTGGCTCTTCTACAAGAACAACGTCAATGATCATTAAGCTCTTCATTAATGAACATTTGTTTAAAAACTCAATAATGTGGATTGCTTGGTATGGAAGTACAGCTCAGGCCTTTGGGAAATTCAGATCCACTTGCAGAACTTCATTCTTGCAACCTTCCAGTAACATATCCACAAATAGATTTAGGGAAGCTTGGAATTCTCTACAATTTTTGATCCAAACTTCACAACCTGCACCTATTTCAATCCATATATTGAACAGTACCTGAGCAGTACCTCTAGAAGCACCAGCTCCTTAAAACACTATGTGGTACTCACAGCAGCTCCCCACTTTGATCTATATACTGCACTTAGTAGTTCAAGAGTTTCTTTTCCTTGGTCATGGTACAAAAGAATATTAAAATAAGAATCTAACCAAGAACCAGGAAGCTGTTCTTCTGTCATTAGCAACTATTCCTCACTTCCGTTGCTTCTCTCACTCTCAGTGTAAAAAGCCTGCTCAGTTACACTGTAAATAATTGCATTTTATTCCTCTCCCATGTTCCCCTTCTTATCCCAAGTGACCTGTTCCATTCTCAGCTCTTTTTTGAAAAAGAAAAATCTACACAAAGTGTCAGTGACAGTAAATATTTAAGGAACATCTTCAAATATCTGATACTGTTGCACACAGATTTAGGGACTCTTGTACCACCTGTCTGAGCAGGTAGGTGTTACTGTATTTCTGTGCTGTTTTGCAGAAGAGAACTGAGCAACTGCACTGCACGCAGGTTCATAAAGCCAGGGGAAGGATGTACTGAGTTGTAGCTGAAGTTGTGGCTCGAAGGAGGTCACAAACATGCCCTATGGGACTGTGCACACTCACCTGCCATGGTGGGTCATGGCAAAGTGAGCGAGCAGTGTGAAGTGTTGACATGGCAAGCCTGTGTCACGCAGCCCTGGCTATCCCTGCTGCACCAGTGTAACGGGAGCTACAGCCATCAGTCCCTGTAGGTGCTGCTGTAACCTCCCTTCAGGTCTGGAGGTTTTACAGTGAGCTCTGATGTAGTATGTGTAAACAGGAATGCAGTCTTGCAGCTAAATACCTCCTTTCAACCAAGAAGAAGGTCAATTTTGAATCCCTCAGACAGAAATTTTCAAAAGTGACTTACAACAATCACAGGAGAATCTTTGCTAATATTCCTCTTCACCAGCTGCTGCACAAGCACAGGGACAACCCCATCATAAAGTGCCTCCTCTCCAAGAGAAAAGACAATAAGCAGGTACAATAAGCTATATAGGAATTGCAAAGGAACAGCTAGAAAACTGGTCAGCATGACAAGCAGTAGTTTCAGGACAGCAGCAGCCTGCCAATTGTTACGTCTTTGCAGCCATCACAGCAAGAGAGAATTTTTTTAATGGATTTGAAGGAGGGGCAGCAAATACAGAGGTGCTTGTTTGAGAACTGAGAAATGGAAGGAAGGGAAGAAAAAAAAAGATAACCTGACATCCAGAATGACATTGAGTGGTTTTGACTTTTGTTTTTGAGACTGAGCTGATTTGGGCTGCTGTGGGGATTTTTTGGGTAGGGAAGAGCACACACACACACAAAACATTTCCCTGTTAACACGCTTTCATTGCCTAAGACTCAGAGCCTTTGTTATGGTTACATTTGGTTCTCATTTGATCTGTGCTGTCCTCCTTGCGCCTCTGTCTCACATCCCTCTATTGTTTAGCTGAGGCTTCTTTCTAGCTTCTCTCCTCACAGTGACACCAAGGCCTCGTGCCAGTCTTTCTCCTCTTTCCTCTTAGCATTGTTTTTATCTATCTTTTCAGCATTACCAGCATTCACTCTTATTTTTAGCCTCTGTTTATCTGTTACTGTGATTTTTTTTTCCCATCAGTTCTCCCTGTTATTCTCCCTGTCTCTTTTTCTGTCATTTTCTTCTCCCCTACATTAAGCATGTCTTTTACCTTTATTTATACTTTAGATCAATTCCAGTCTACATCTTTTTTTTTTTTTTCCTCCTCCCTTCTGGTTATTTCATTCCCCTTCTCTCTTTTCAATCCTCTTTTTCATGCTGTCCTTTACACTGAGAGCCTGTTGATATTTAAGCAGCTCTTCAGTGTGTAGTTTTTGTTTATTGTAAGACCAAGATTGAAAGTCCACCTCGACAAGGAAGATATCTCCACTAGTTTCAGTGGGTCTGCCTGAGTGCTGTAACTTGCAGGATTCGTTTTCTTCCAGATATGGAGTTTCTGAAGGCTTTCATTGCAAACAGAGCTATTTACATATTAAACATGTTTGTGGCCAGAATTTGAACTCAGTGTACTACATGGAGATCACTTAAGTCACAACAAATAACTGTTTTTCCTGCTACCTATTTATTTCTCATTTTAAAGATGTGAAATCCTGTTAGAAAAATGTGCTGACACAAGTGATGCAACAGCAACTCCATGCTTGCGAATCAGTAGTTGCTCTCAATGTGAAAAAAGCATTTTGATGCTCACTTTTGGGTGAGCATTCTAGAATTATTCTAGAATGTCTGATATGATGCTCTGACTTCATCTTCATGGACTGAAAACACTGGGATATCTGAATTTTATTTCATCAAACAGAAAAATGTAAGTCACTTCTGAAGACACTAAATATCTTCCTTTCTCCTGCAGCTTAAATAGTTTCATTTTTTGTTACCTATTTCTATTGGTTTTTTTTTTTTCACAGCTGAAGAGAAGTACACATCCTGAAGAAGACAGATGGGCTGAATATGTGGGAAGCAGTCAGAGTGATCTTAATGTGAATGGTCAGATATCCTCTTTATTAGCCATATGAGTTTTATGGGTTGTAAAAGGAACCATCAAATTCAAGTCAGGTTCCTTGAATTGCAGGAACTATGCTTTTTGCCTGTTCTGGATGGTTACACAAAATGAAAAACATTAAAAAAATACACATGTAGGACAGTCAGAAGAGTTATTCCATTTAATATGTTTTTAATTAAATGCCAGCACTTGATGTGCATATCTATGCTGCATGAAGAGAGACATCGGGAAATATTTCAGTGCTATCACACGCTGGTGAAGTTCCTGCCTGTCTCTGACCAGCGGACTATTTCCCTATTAAAAAATGTTCTTCATCTTTCCCCCCTTGCTACTTTCACAATGTTATTTCTTCACAGCATCTTTTCTTTTTCAGTCACAACCACCCAAATTCCTTCTCGCAGCTACATAAGTGTTTTCCTCTTCCACTTTCATCTCTCATGCTGCAGAAACCATTTCCTCTTCCGCTGACATTATCTTAAATGGGCTTCTCCATATCAGTGACTCTTTCATCTCCTTTCAAACATCACGAACATCACTCAGTCTCCCCCTCGGATGGCCTGCTTAGGACTCCTGTCACTTTTACATTCAAATTTTAGCTTAAATTATAGCTTTATTGTGTAATCATTTAGGGGTTATCATTTGCAGGGATGACTACAGTAAGGCAGACTTATTCTGTCTTATAAAGCAGCCAAAGTGCACAGGTTGCAGACTTGTTTAGCCCACAGTTGTCTGATTAAAAAAAAAAATAAATAAAAAGAGAAAAGATGACTTGGAAGATGGCTCAGAAAAGTGAGTCAGTGAGCTGACACTTGCAGGAAGGGTGATGCTGGGGCAGAACCACCCCCACTGCTTTTTGACATCTCACCAAGTCATCTCACCATTAGAAGCTCAGTCTCCCAGCTGGCCTCTATAGCCAAATCAGGAATCAAGGTACCAGATTGGAATTGAGGGATAACCTTTGAAGCTCCCTTCATCAACGATATAGCTTAGGACAGCCCTCTTAGAAGCCTGAGGTGCCTAAAAGTCAGTGAGATGGATCTGGAGCCCAGTCACACAAACCAGGCCAAAAACACAGCAGCAGCTTTATTATGAGAGCATCCATATGAGCTGCAGATAATCTGTATGAACAATGAGTGAAATTCATCCATGCAGAGCAGGGCCTTTGCGCCACTGGAGCCCAGCAAACAGCTAGCAATCGTCACAGCCTAACATGTTTTCTGCAGAACTGTATGTGGATGTTGTGCCCATGCCTGAGCTCTGCAGCAGCAATGCCTCAAGTCACAATATTTCCATGTCCCAAAAACCTCTGGCACAGAACTCTGCTATGTCTTTCTTGTCTGAATCTTCCTCTGAGGTCTGTTATGGCTCTTACAGGCAGAACTGAGTCCAAAGCATAATTGTGTGAAGTTGCAAAAACAGGTAAGAACACATCTTATATACCCATCAGACAGGCTTGAAATTAAAATCTGGTATAACAGACAACTATTCTCACATCTAGCTGCAAACGGTAAATAAATCCAGCTTGTAACTTAATGATCCTTGTGTTTGCAACCAGCAGTGAAAACTGCCTGGGGAACAAAAGCTGGAACTATACGTGGAAGACAGAATGAAGTCATTGGCAATCATACACAGAAAGCACCTGGATTTTGTCATTCTGACCCGGAGATACAGTTAGCTCTGGCCAGAAATCGCTCAGTTAGTGGAGGGCTAGGCTTCAGGATCAATCCCCTGGATATTAGATCTGTGTTGCTGCTCGTTTCACGTTCATACCCCACATTAGATACCCTGCACTGAGCAGAGACTTCATTACATTACCCTGCAAGTCCCTCCTGCTCCCTCCTCCCATGGCTCGGACCAAAATTATCTGCCTTTCTTGGAATTAATTTCAAAACTGATTCATGTGGCGCCTGCTATTCCCCAACAAACAAATAAATTAGCTGCTGTGATATGGAAATTTGCATGATTCACTGTACTTAAAAACTGTTAGCTGTGAACTTATTAATTGAAAACCACAGGATGATAATAAGTGTGTCCTTCAGTCTGAACACGAGTCCCTTGTTATAATGAATTTGTAAAGCAATAAAGATGTGTTTTTCAAGGAAAACACTACTGCCTCAGGACAGTGGAGGCCCGGTCACACCTCCCAGGAGACAGAGGTGCTTCCAGGGAGGGGAGTACATGACCCTCCTCGCAAAGCCATAGCACCTGAGCTGCAGGATGCTGGCAAGGCACAGGGGTCCCCAGGGGCAGCCATGCTAGCTCTTCCTCTCCCACCCCTCTTTGGCAATCCTGCCTTCACCTTCAGGATGTTTTCCCCACACTCCTTCCCCACAGCTGGGGTGCAGGGAGATGGCTTTTGCCTGCCTCCTGCACAGCTGCCCAGGGGGGATCTCTCTGCTCATCCCTCCTCTGTCCCCACACATGGGCCAGGAGAAATGATTTAGCCCTCCTGTAACATCACCTTTCAGCTGATTCTGCTTTCCTTGCAGAATACTGCACCTATTGATTTATTCATTCTGCTTTGGTCGTAGGTACTCACATGGGTTTCCTTCTGCCTTGCATTTGCTGCAGACAAACTGTTTCTTCTCTTGATTTTTAGAATATTCTTAGGCAAACTGCGTTTGCTTCGCAAAGGTGCTGCAAAGGCTAAAAGCTATCAAACCTGTGTTTTCTTTAGTGTGTATATGCAAGGTAGCTCCCATATATAACAAGTGCCCCATATGCATTTGCATGTCTAATACGAGAAGCCTGGGCCCACTTCGACCCTGAGTCATGATGTGGAATCCCAGTGAAGACAATAGTAATTGCCAGTCTGCACTAGATCATTACATATTTTCATACACACTGCGATTTTCAAACAGGAAACAATTAGTTAAACCTGCATTGACAAAGCATGGCAATATTTGGTATGAATCCTGGCAGAATCATCCATTGCTTTGTTTTCTGTATTTTCCCTCTTTTTCTGTTTTCCTTCATTTATTCAAAAGGAAAGAAAGAGACTGCCTCTAGTGCTTGAATTTTAATTCTTTGCTGCACTGTCCTTGGACAGTACTGAGTGTTTCTGAGAGGTGTAACATTGTGCAGAAAAAGCATGAATGTAGTGCCAGTGGTTCTAATGCCAGGATTCATTGCTGCTTTCCTTATCAATGGCTGTTATATATTATTTTTGAAATACATTCAAAAATACTGATATTTAACCTAACTTGAAAATTACAACCCTCAGAAATATACAGAAACAACAGTCAACAAACCAAAGCATTTGTGGGATTGAATTCAAACACAGATTTATATTTCTGTTGTTCTTGATGACAATAGTAAACCACTGCAGGCATTGCAAAGCCAGGGATTTATTTTTTCAGAAACACAGAGTAGCCATGTGCACTTGATGCCAGTATTGGCTCAAAAAGGCAGCCCATATGCATTGGGGTAGATACTGTCTTGGAAAGATTCAGTGTATGGGGTAGGAGAAGGGCATGGGGCAAGGGACTAAAAACTTCTATAGGCAGAAATAGCTGAAAAAATATAACTCAATTTAGAAATAGATTTCCTTTATCTGCCCTATAGAAACACACTGTTCTTTCTTACCCTACTCTCAGGCTTTTCTCATTTACCTGGTGTTTCTCAATCCAACATTTTATAACACTGTGATTTTTGATCTACAGTGAGTGTAGAAAATTCACAGCTCTGGTCCAGCCAGCACAGCCAGGTCTGTGGGGGCTTCAGCAGATGTGCATCCTCCAGGTATCCTTCTTCAAAGAGTTATCCAGATCACTGGATTCTTGCTATTGTTTGTAAGGTCACAGCCACCACTATTACTTATTTTCATCATAATAAAATGAAATCAGAATAATGTTCAGACTAATTAAAACTTTCTTTTCCAGCTTACTCTTAATTTCATATCCCTTAGCCATTTTGCATCTTGTATCAAAACCACAAACTTGATATTTGAAATCTTACTCACTCTCACTAATCCTTCACAGAGGGGAATTAATGAAATGTAGAATGGAATATCTGTAACAGATCGAGCTACTGGTTAAAAACCCTACAGCTCAAAACCTGCTGTAGGAACAATTGATTTCAACCTGTAGTCCATCAACTCAGCATAAGAGCACTACAAAAAAACAAGCTCATATATACTATTATTATCTACACTTCCTCTTTAAAAAATGTAAAGATCCAACTCAAAAGAGGTTAGGAACATGGCAATTTAATTTCCAAGAAAAAATGTACTAGTCTGCATTTAAATTTTTGGTTCTTGCTAACAGAGACTGCTATTTGTCTAAAGAACACCTTTTAAAAAGTCATAATTTAACCAGAAAGGCAGGAAAATTATTTGAGTTCACTAAATGAATGCACATGACTAAACCAAGAAAAAATCAAGCTTGACATTCAAGATACATCTGAAGTTAAAGGGCAAGAAAATCTAATAAATCAAAAGAACATTTTTATATCAGAAAAGCACAAAAATTGCTTCCATGTCTTTCAGAGTCACAGAAGCATGGCCCATGTTATGATTTTCTATTTATTTTAAACTAAGTAATAGCTCACGGTTCTCTTACAGAGTTCAGAGAAAATTGGCAACACACGCCTTATGGGCAAGAACATGAACTGCCCACCTCTTAAGATACCTTTATGAGATGATCTTTAATGCCTGATTCTAGTCACTTAGTGCAAATTAAAGAGTGTCTTAGTGAAGTCGGAAGGCAAGTCAGGCAATGAACACATAAAAAAAGAACCCGGAGAGACACTATCCTAGATCCAGATCAAACCCACAAATATTAAAATAATGCCTCTTTTGAAGCATTTTACCTCATTTGCATTATCCTGTTTTATCATTCTAATAGGTCTATCTGGTTATGCACTAATATATCACTAATATGTACCAGGATTTTTAAGAAGCTAAAAAAGAAAAAATCACCAGGAAAAAAAAATCCCAAAACAAAGCATTAAAGTGGCCCTTACATATCCAGCTCTCAGGCAAGCTGCAAGGGGTATTTTTTTTCTTTTTAATACAAAGGCATAGAAATACTAGCTTTTGTATCTATCAAAACTATCTTCTCACACTACCTCCCCTCACCAACTCCAGTATTGTTAGAAAGCGTATTTTAATGACAGTCCTTCTTAAGACTTTCTTAAGTGATATAAGGAAATCAACTAGCTGAATAGAAAGGAATCAAACTCAATTTAAAAATCCTTCTCAGATCATTTAAGATGTCAGAAATAAGTGGCTGCAACATGACCAGGGTCCCCTTGGATTAATCTGAGTGTATAGGCAGTGCTGTAATGCTCACTTTATGAATCAAATTTTGAAGCTGCAATTTTAATCCTCAGTAGGAAAAAAGCTGTAATGTTTTGCTCTCAAAAACCTTAAGGACATGCCCTTTAGTCCTGGCATGCCAAAGGCTGTAACCGAACAAGTCATAGAGGAGATGGACGTGAGCATCACGTGTTCCTCACTGCTGGAGAGAAACCAAAAAAAGACCTCATCGTCCCACTCAGACAGTCACTGACAACTCCTTAAGTTAAATATAGTCATCTCAGGTTGAATATCTGCTGTGCTGTGCCTGCAGCTGAACACTGTTTCCCTGACTTGGATGTGCAACCCACAGGTCGTGTCTCTGAGCAAGGCCACAGCCACCTGTGGGGACCGCTCTCCCAGACACTGAGGGCTCTAGGGAAATGGCATGTGTGTGCCTCTCCTTGCACCAGGGCTAAGGCACAATGATTTGCAACTATTTGCTAGTAGAAGTCACCACACACAAGAAGCAATTTCAGGGAAACTTTCAGGGAAAGCTTGTGCCACCATCCTACTCATTGTAGTTGTTTAAAATCACTGTGCTACATTAGTTGGAAAAAGTCTCCTTGAAAGCTGAGTCATGTATTTTTTGAACTTGTGGGCTTCCTTTCTTCTGAATCATGGCAAGTTTATCGTGGGATAGGGCATACTCCTCCCTACAGGGACCACAAAGGGGTGAGAAAAGGAGAAAAATGGTTTAGATGCAGAGAACAAATCTCCGAAAACAGATGATGAGGTCAATGACCTTTGTTCCCTTTTTCTTTCCTCCTAAAACTGAAGAAGCTGAGTGACGAAATTTCAGTGCACTCACTAAAGAGAGTTTATAAATTTCATCCCACATCCTATATAGTGGCCTTTGTGCTTTTGGAAATGGAAACCAACCTCTGATTCTCATTCAGATCAGCTTGGAACATCCTCGTCACCTGCATATTTAATATCTGACAATAAGTAACCATAGGTGAACAGCAAGAGGCAATGAGTTCTGCTTTGTTTAACTTGAGAATTGCTATGTGCTTATCCAAACCTTATCTACATCCTCCTACAAATATGTGAACCTCTGGGCATGAGAAATATTTAGACACCTGCTACTGAAATTAATGGGAGCTGCAAGCGCAGAGTTCCCAGGACAATCAGATATCTTAAGTCTACCAAATTAGGTTGAAAATCTCCCAGGAACAATTTTTCTCTCTCATCATATTTACTACTTCCCACCAGGCAGGAAATATTTAAAGCACAGTCTCACTTGTGGTATGCTGGCAATCCTGATTTTTTTAATGGGAAGGAACCAGGAGACAGGGCAGGGCATTATACATGGGAGGGGAGGAAAAAAATCTTTTAAAGTAACTTAATAGATTATGTGTCTGAAAATGCTCGATTTGGGATTGTCTCAAGATTCTGGGTGGATTTTCAGTTGGTTGTAATTTTCATCCCAATAGATTAAGTGCTCTTTAATAAAAGGGAGGTTTCTTTGGAAAGTGCAAGGAAAATGGCTTCTTAGGCCCCTTCTTATAATGTAAAACACATGGGCATACTGCTAAGCTCATGTACTGCCTTTCTGCATTCACTGGGTCTCTTTGCAGATGCAAGAGTTTTGGGAAAGAATGGGGACTGCAGCTTTCAGCCTGGTAAGAACAGGATAGCATTTTACACACTCTAATTCAAGAGAAGAGGGTTCTCTTCCATTAAAGCACTCCCTTCAGGAAAAATGGCTTTAGGATGACTTCTTCAGTTTCTAAAGCTTAAAATGATCCCCTGGAGAAAAAGGATACAGTTATAAGGAAGAATAGGTACTGGAAAGCTTGCTGCAAAGGTCCTTAGAAGAAGAGAGGAACTGGCTGGTTTACTTGTAATTATGCCTCGTTTGGCCTTATGGCTTTGGTTGCACTTTTTAAAACAAAGCCAAAATTTTTGTTTGATTGGCTGTTTCCAATGCTGAACAAATACTGCAAGATATAAAAGAGCACACACATTTTAGTGGAATGAAAATAAATCTAATCACACTGAATACCTTCTTTGTAGTCCTCCTCCACAAGCATTCATGGGAAGTCTTTTTTTGTTTGGTTGGGACTTTTTCTTGTTTCTCCCCACAAAATAGAAGTGATACATTCATAGCAGTCAGGTCTCACACAACTAACAACAGAGCTGAATACACATACACCACACATCCCATAGTTACGATGATGGACCTGTGCTTACCGAGAGTGAGTTTGGTATATGACAGTTCGTACAAGTTTGTGGGTTGCTGGTTGTTTAGGGAGATGTCACCAAGTGAGCCAGGCAATGATCTTTGGAACAAAGGCGCATGGAGGTACAGAGCGGGACTTAGTCTGTAGAAGCTCTCTCCTCACATCCTCACCCTTACCCCTAGGGCACCGAATGTGGTCCAAAATGTAATATCTCATGTACACAATTCAAATTGTGGTCCACCATTTCATGAACCTGTATGGGTCATCTTGAACACCATCTATTGAATCCAAAAGTCAAGAGGAGCCTGGATTTGTGCTGTAGAAAAACTTGGGCACTGACCCAGCAGCTGAAATTCAAGCATTGGAAGTTGTGGCTGTGGAAATTAACCTCATTCTTTCCAAATGCCACTACTGCATTTGCTTGGGGGTTGTGTAGCATTTCCTATCCCAGCCCCTGCAGAGGCTGTGTGGGCTAGAAATGGCTTTGGGGAAATGAGTTTGTTGCCTCTGTAGTTACAAAACTCTCCCCAGGCATGTTCCTGTGGTGCTGACTAACATTAGAGACCATTCAGGAGCAGCTGTCTCTCCCTTATGGCCCTCCATGTGCCTCCACCAGAGCCACTTGAACTCAATCAGGTGTTAGCAGGGGGCTTCAAACCAGCTTTCACCTGCACCTACACTCTGAACCTTACTAAGTTCTGCCTAGGTGGTAGGTACAGAGAAAGAGATGCCCAAAGCAGCCTTTCTGCTTTTACAACACATGGATTTGGAGCACAGTTATCTATCTACAATTGTAACATGGGTGTTGATCAGCTGAGTATCACCATAAGGTTCCCTTTTAACCACTCTGGGGGTTTGTTTCTCAAAACGGCAACAATGATGGCTATGAATTCTCCACCAGGCTGGTCCCCTAACCAGGGTGTCTTAAAAATGAACGGGGCTCTCTGTACTCCTCACATCTGCAGGAGATCAAAAGTCTGACTTTCATTGTGTGTGCAAAGTCACTTGATATTGCATGAGCAGAGTGAGATCAGATCCTTCTTATAACACATGGTTAAACTACAGAAGGCAGGAGAAAAAGGAACTGTAGGTTGTTGAGGGTGATAGATGTTTCTGGGCTTTAAAAAGTTTTTAGGAAAGTGCTTAGTAGGCAACATCAAGGCCCATCAAAAAGGAGGAAAACTCCTTTGCTACAGGAATACCCTGAAATACAGATTGCTGGAGAGTGGAAAAATATACTAGGGAAGTATCACTATATACACTTTGCCTACTATTTTCATCTCTGTTGGCCATCAGCCATTGTTGGTGATATGCTAATTGGGCAAGACAGACAATTAGTCTGACTTTTTGTCGCCATTCTCACGTTATTTCTCTTTTGACTAGCTTTGTACGGTGTAGGAAGGAAGGGATACAAGAGGACATTTCCAAATATACAGCCTGGATTCTGGGACAAAGTTATAAGACAGGACCATCATTTAATCCATTTTGAAAAGCTGCCATTCAAGAAGTAAAAGACATTCCTGCCATAGGCCAAATTCTTCTTAGATTTTCAGGTTTTATACAGAGGTGGGCATGAGTAAAAATCCCAGGTCTGAACAGCCCAAAGCTGAGATTTGAAATTTCATGCGCTTATGGTGCATATAATCATTTTCTCATACTGCCTTCAGAAAGGCTTGTAAGAGAGTAGGATTTTCATTTTCTTCCAGTGCAGCTGCAATAATGCATTTGGCAGTGTGTAAATTAGCTGATGTAGCTAACCCTTCAACTCCACTGACCACTACATTCACCTCATGGTCTAGAAAATTCCTGCTGAAGCTCCACCACATCTTGCTGAAACAGAGATGCTATGCTAATGTATATATATTGGATGTAGTAAGCTCCAGTTTCCATGTGCTAAAAATGCTAGAAGTGTTTGTAAGGGTGCACAATAATGTATATAATTAGAAAAGCGTGGGAAGGACGTGTGCATGGGTGAGTAGATGTAAGAAAGAAGACGTTTTTACCTATTTCCCAGATTCCTGTTTTAAAGATGAGTTTAATAAAGTGAATGATAGAGCCAGATTAATTTTGCTTTCATCTGTAGGTATTGTACCAGTGGTAAATGCCATCTGATAAAGGGTCTGATTCAGCTACCAACCTTTCTTGAAAAGGCATAATAGAATAAAAGCTATCTTCAAAGGACATTGATGTATTTATACACTGGAATTAAAAAAGTGGATACTTCTGTCTTTGCTAAAGTTGACTGAGTTAATGCCACATTTCTCCAGCAATCCAGCGGCTTGGCTTGGTATGAGCAATGTTCTGGTTTTGTGTCTCAGGGTCAGTGGCCCTGCCTGTTATTCTTGGAGCCTTTTTTTTTTTATGTAATAAGCTAACTATGTGAGTTACCAGATCTCAGTTCTGCATAAGGAGACAAGCATTGCTCACAGGGAGAGAAGAGACTGTTTTGAAGCTGAGGAAATATACAGCAGTGAAGTGTCTTTATTTTCATCCAGACTTAGCAAAGTTCAGTGCTGGCACGCTCAGCTCTAGGTGGAATATCTACCTTTGACAGCCTTGGGATATCAGCAAAATTAAAACTCTGCGCACAGAGGGTTTTTCTTTTAATTGGGCTTACTGCTTCCACTAACAAATTGCAAACAGACTGAACATAGATGTAAACAAAACCTTGCATGTAGTACCCCTTATACTGTTCAAATAGACAGCAAAAAAACTTCTTCAGCATAAATGCTCTTTCTGCACTACCCCCTGCACTCTCTTTATATGTATACAAATAAATAAACAGAATCACATACTTCCATTTGCTTTTTTTCAGCCTTAGAAAGTATGGGCATTTATCCCCACCAGACTGTTTGTAATGATGCTCTCGGTTTAGCTGTATGTCCCCTTTGGCTTTTCTCCTGAAGCAGAGAAACATTTGCACAGAGCACACCAGGTGTTACTTTCATATCCTCAGACATACTGGAATATATTAGCACAAACACTAAATCAAAACACAGCAAAATTAATGATCACTGCTAGGCTAGAGAAACCAAACTCCTTATTACCAAACAAGACTTTTGTGTATTGTTTCTGTTATCTTAGTTTCTAGATTATTATAAAATCAGATACCAATAGCTAATTAGCTGCTCTAAATATTGGTTTGAGTTTGCATAAATTATGCTGAAATGCCCAACTTTCTCTTACTTTAATCAATGTAATATGTCAAAAGGTTGCTTGAGGTTGTAAGATAATGAGATAACTAAAGCAGTATCCTGTACACTTCATTATTATATGCTTCAGCCAAAAGAAATATCAGTATTTCCAAATTATCCGCACTTAAAACATGCAGTCTGAAGCCTACTGCTCATCAAGAAACTGCTCATCAGCTCTGTTTCTCTTGTAACTACTGCCTGACAATCAGACTATCACATAAAATGTAAATTGAATAATGTAAATGGTTGTACCTTTTCCAAAACCCTCAAACTCCTGAACAATACAAGCTGCACCATTGTTTCAATGTGTGGATTTAATCTTTGTCTAGATTGGCCTCTGGAGAGGACCATGTACTCCTCTGAGGGCACAGTTTTGGCCAAAACTAACTCTCATTCAGACATGCCCCTACTGCATTCCAAGTTCACTTCCAGGGCACTGTAAACTGCTCTTGCTTATAATGCTGACTTTAATGCATGGGTTACTTCTATAAGCACCACGGTCATTTACAAATGAAATAAATTCTTTAGTTTCTGAAAAAGCTGATATCTATCTCCCACTTTCATCGGCTATTTTAAAGCCCTTAATTATGAACAGATTAAAAATGATTTTAGTATAAAATACAGTTTTATGAAGTAATGACATAGGTGAAGGATAAGAATCAAGAAAAATATCACTGCAGTGGAAAAGGTGAAAACAGGCACAGTGAAAGTGATCTTTATTGCTCATGTATTTATACATGGTAATCTTAATCATGTAAGGCAACACTAGCTCTTCAGCTGTACAAATAAGATAACTATTAATCCCAAATCCTCCAAAATTACTTAAATATCCAAAGGGTGATTTCAGTGGAACTTGGGCATCTAACTCCAAAAATGTAGTTCTCAAAATGCCTTATTTGCTTGCATTTTTGTCAACAAAGTTCCCCAAGAAACAACAGTTTTGCAGGTGTCCACAACTACTCCCACTTTGGCCATCATCAGCGGTCTGTCGCTTAGGCCATGCTTTAAACTCATTCAAGGTCTACCATTAATCATCCCGAACTAGATTCTAAAGGGGAGTGATCCACTTGTCATGTACTGATGTCACACTGGAATAACCATGTTGCCCGCGTAATGTAGAGGCACGGGTTATTGATGTCATGTGTTAAGATTAACATAGGATGAAATTAAGACCCAGCTAGACCACAGCTGGAGGGCTGGGGCTGGGAGGAAGAAGGAAGAAAAACTCTTGGTGAGAGAAAGGTTCATTTAGTTGTGAAATGTAGGACTTGGCTAATACACACCAGAGTCCTACTGTCTTTCCTTTGACCTTTCTGTTGGGTCTCTTAGATAAGCCCTCACTCACCATCTGGCTGTTTGAACTCCACTGAAAGTGGAGTTCCTGTCCCAGCAGCAGCAGAAGTCCAACTCAATCTTTGGACTCTGCATAGAGAACTGAGTTCTTATGGTGGTTGTGGTCACAGTAAACAACACAAAACCAGTGGGTACAATCCTAGTTAAACCCTGGATTCTGAATAACTCTTTGTCATAAGAAGTCACTAAGGACTAGCATGCAAGTCCAGATCAAAACCTCACACCTGCTGTGTATTTAGGCTAAAATTTTCCTCATATGATTCTCATGTTATTAAGCCATTAAAATCAGAAGAATGTGGGAAGGATTTGGAAATAAGGATCCAGATTTAGAATTTGCAATTGTATTCTTCCAGTGACATGAGAGCCTTTACTTTTCAAAATAATCAATAGTGTCTTTGCTTTTAGAATGAATGGAAATGGAAGGTATTCATAACCTCATAGGAAGATCAAGGGATGGGATACGGTTCTGGTTGACAGCAGAACTGAAAATAAATTTATCCATTAAAAGAGTACAATGGAAATATTTTATGCATAACATGTCCAGCTGTGACCTTGAAGAACAATCCTTCTGGACTCAAAAGGTCATTCTTTCTCAATGAAAAACCTGGAGACATTTGTTGTAAACTATGCAAGAGCACAAATATAAGAACTAAGATCAGTATGGGTGCTCTGAGAGAATGCCTGGGTCTTTTCCTGAATGGAGCTGAGGACACTGTTGGAATAAACACGTTAATTAGTGTTTTGTCATGGGGCTCATGGAGGGGGTTGGGTGGCACATTTCAGAAACACATGGAGATCTCCCAAGTGAGGAGGAAGAGATATTAAAAAAGAAAAACAACTGAAGGTCATAACCTGACAGGTAATCAAGAAATTGAAATGTCTGAAGAATGACGGAACTGCAAGGCCAGACGGGATCCAGCATGCTGGAAAAATATGGCATTCATAGGCATGGGGGAAAAGAGTAATGACGTTAGTGCCCTGCAGATTTATCATGTACATCCATGATGGCAGCACCTGTGGATGCAAGTCTACTATATGCATCCATTTCATCATTTATGACTTCTGAATGCATAGCAAACCTACTTAGCTTTTATTTGTTTCCAGCCAAAAAACATATTTTTTGGAATTTTTTAAGTTGTCTTTCTTTCTTCAGCTCCTCATCATTCAGCCTCAACTTTGTTGCCCTCCTCTTTTGTCCTGACTGCCACTTCACAACTGAACAGCAAATGAATCCACTTACTGCCTCTGTATTTTTTCATTGGTACAGAAAGTGAACAAAATTGATCCTACCACTTACCATTATCCCCCTCACCAAGTCACAACTCTCCATTGTAATTTGTTCCCATTCAGAATGTCTGTCATGGTAGCCAGACTAATTCTTTGTTCTTAAGTACTCAAATAATTTCCTAACCAATTTGTTTGATGAAAAACACCTTTACAAGTTTCAGTAAAAAGCCTGGTCTCTTTGGAGCAGGTTCGTAACATATATAAGATACAGTTGTTGCACTAAAGTCAGTATGGAATAAAACAAAGGAAACTTCTCGTGTACTGTGCATGGTATGCAGGGTTGAATGCACCTGAGATACAGGATGAGGATGAGGAGTTTGCCACTGCTACCGCATTGTAGGTTCAGAAATATATACTGTGCTAGCCAGTGCTGATAAGGAAGGTGTGATCTCTTCCGCCCACACCTGACATTCAGTCCTGATTATACATGTTGCAATTCTGAGTTGGAGAAAAGAGACAAAATCCAAGATTCTTAGCACAGAGCACTTTCAGGTGTCCTCTGTAAAACTCACAGTTTTACCTCAATTCAGCCAGACCATCTGCAAAATAGACATAATAATGTTATGCATTGCTGGTGAAGGAATCTGATTTTTTTCTGGGATTTTTTTTTCAGTAAGGAGCTGGAGACAGGGTGTCCTGCCAGAGGAATGCTAGCTGTGGGGTGAGTGGATGAGTGAATGCAGTACAACAACAGGCACAAGGTCTATTTTTTTTTTTTTTTGGCCTTTTTTTCTTCCACAGCCAGAACTTTTTTGTTACCCCAGTAATGTGCAGCTTTCTGAAAACCATCCAGGGAGGTAATGTGGATCGTCAGCTTGAAAGGCATTTGCTCTATCCTCCTTGAGAGGCCACTGGGGATGTAGCGGGATTCAGCACTAAGGGGGTGTGGGAACTACACCCCAAAGAGTGTGGTCCCCACCAGTCCCCTCCTGCTCAGCTTGGCTGCTGCAGCGCCAGACATCTCCACAAAGACATCTTCAGTTTTGAATGGAGTTACAGCAGTGTCTGTTACTCAGCCGGCTCTGTTTAAAGAGGCTGGACACACTACTAAGGCCAGTTGGATCATGTAAACTAGGACCTGGTGCCTCAAAAGTATTTGTTTAGGTGTCTAATCCCTGTTGTAGTTAGATGTCTACCACCTTTGAGGAGTTATATCTTCAACCAAGATAATTTGATAAAGAAACTCCATATAGTTACTTTTTCATGCATCTCAGTGTCTCACATTTGTCTGTGTAGGATATGAATGATAGGAAATTATTACCTCATATGTGGTACTAGGACATATAGTAGGTTAGGTCCACTGCCTAAATTCACACAGGAAACCTGTATCTGAGCCAAGGTTTAGAGCCAGGTCTTCCACGTCCCAGCCCAGTGCACTAGCCATGCTATCTTTCTCCTCTGGAAAGGTGACTAAAAGCTTCAGAAGAAAGAGACCTGCATTGCTTTTCTAACTGCAGCAGTAGGAAAAAATTTAAATATTAGTCAGGGTCAGACTTGGGGAAATTATGATATTATGAAAAGTCATTATGAATTCAAAAAAGCAAGCTTGTGCTTAACAATTCACTGGTGGGATTTTTTCAGGGTGGATAATAAAACTGTCTGATAAAAGGAATCCATACATTCTGCTTAACTAGATTTTTAAATAGAAAAGTCAGGTTCTTTGTGTTATATGTCTGATTTTGGGGAGGGAAGGGATGCAAACGAAATCCCCTTTTAACACCTGCGTATGTCAGCTTTCCATTAGAAACTACAAAACCTTCTCTCTCGCATCACAGGAAAGGGAATGAGAAGAGAGGTTTAAACCTCCAGGAGCTTCAAAACATGATCAAGAATGTTAGAAAGGAGGGAATTGCTCATAAGGCCATTCACAATGGGGCTCACAAAAGAGATGCAAGCCTGGTAGTGGCTGCTGGTGGTCCCAGAGGACATACTGTATCAGGCTGCTTATCAATTTGCCCCTGGCTGGGGAGGTGTCTGCAGCTGCAAGAGGGCTGGAGACGCCCATTTGACTCCCTCCTCAAGTGGAAAGACCATAGGTTACCAGGTACTGTCCCTTCTTCTTACCCTGTTTCTCTATATTTGCAGTCTCAGCCTTCTTGGGATATCTGGTTTCTATACGCTATGAACTAGCTCAAATATTTTTTTAAGAGTTAACTATGAATGCTAACAGTTTAACATGTAAGGATGTGACTAAAAGAAAGTCACAAGGATTAGTATGAGGATCAATTTTCTTCACTTTATGTATCAATGACCTGGAAGAAAGTAGATGCAGTAAGTGGATTACATTTGCTGATGATATAAAATGGAGGGGAAGTCAAAATAAAGGAGGGGGGACAACAAAATTCAGAATATATGGTCTAGGAGTTGGATACAGATAAGTAGCTTATAAGTTTCAAAGTGTGTAAGGTAATGGGTCTGGGAACAAAAAACAAGAGTGGAGAATATCCACTCAATAGCCACACATTACACGACGTTACAGCAGTGCTGTGTGTGGGGTTAGTGGCAGATAAAGGTCTATCATCATAAGTAAAAGTGCTGAACAACAGCAAGCAAGTGGAAAAAAAGGTTCCAAACTGTAAGATAGAGAAAGGTAAAACAGGGAAAAAAATTCAAATCCTGCAAATGAGGCTGGTTTTATGACAAAATATTACATATTTCTAACCAGCTATGAAAAATATGTTGTGGGAAAAAAAAAATGGTAGAATAGGCCTCTGCCAGAAACTGACAGCTGTTGAAATATCTTGATTATCCAGGGACTGAAGATGAAATCCAGGTTTGTATGGCTGAGGATAGGAGATTAAAAGGAGGCCTTGCTGCGGTACATAAAATCCTAAAGGGAAAAGAGAGGAGAAATGATACAAGGCTCTTGGAACTGGTGACACCGATGAGGGCAGGGAGGCACAGACATCAGCGGAGGGCGGGCGCCAGCAGGTCCAGGCAGGAATTCCCTACATGGGGAATGAATCGCCTAACAGACCACGGACAATAGGAGGGACAAGAAGCACAGACAATTTTAAAAAGTGGTTTGAAATGTATTTATAGGGCAGGGCCAGTTACGGGGTACACTGCTAACCCCTGAAGGCAGTCAGTCACATGCTTGCATGGCTCCTCTCCCCGTAGTCGTTAGTTGTCCTCAGGCTCTTCAGGTCTTGCTGGCAGCCCACAGAGATGAATAGGGTTCTTCGTGCTGACCACAGCAACGGTTGGACCGTATCCCATCTGGAGAGTGGCTTTTCTGTGGCTCTGTTTCTCCTTCCAGCAGCACTAATTAGCTGGCTCACTTGTGCCCCTTTGCTGGTTGTTCTGTGGTGCTGGGTCTGGGGTGGCTGCCTGTGGCCGCTTCAAGACTTCACTCCCCTGGCCACCCTTGGTGCTCCTCTTTCTTTTTCTCTCTGTGTAATCTGCGCATGCTGCTCATTTGTCACAGCCATTAAATTGTCTTGCTGCTTCCTCCCTCTGCTGCTGGCAGCTCTTCCCTGCCCAGGTCCCCCTCCACCATGGGAGCGGCCAAGTCCCTTGCCTCCCCTCCTCTGCAGGTGCCTGAGGGCAGCCTAGAACAAGCCTGCCCCTTTTGACTCTGCTACCGGTTCGTTGGCATTTCTCTGGTCTCACAGTCCCCTCTGGGTGATTGCTCTCTCTGAACGGGACCTTCTGGGCCAACTCTGACACTCAGATGCACTTGGACAACTCTTGATGTCTGCTGCCAACTGCTTCCAAAGCTGCTGCTCCATTAATGTCCTGTCATTTGATTTGCTGGCCCCGAGTAAGGCAGGCTAGGGATAACTGCATGCATACTCCCTCACTTGCTGCTTCTAAAGAAAAAGACTCAGCTAGTCAGACTTCATGAATTTTTTGTCCTAGCAGAATTTCCTGAGCTCACAGTGTCTGAGTGGGTTGGAAAGTTCCATAGCATTTGCCTTTCAGCCTTGAAATAAATATTAGCTGACTGTGAAAACCAAACCATTGACCACATTTGTCAGAACAGGTTCATACTAACAATATTTAACCTTGCGCTATCACCCTGCATTTCTTCTTTGCATTGAAACCTTTTGGATTCAAATCCTTTAGCTGATACTCCACAATTAATTTTGCTTTCCCAAGTCTGGATAACAATTCTAGGCAACAGATCTGTCCTACAGTATGAACACTCATCCACAGTGCTCACCACGACTAGTCCAGTGAAATTAAGCCTTCCTATGGGTTTGCAGAGTGGTTTTGGAAACCCTACAGTGTCCTGTGCAATGTGAAAGGGAGTAACTGAGGAGTCCCACTCCTTGCCAAAGCTCAGGTACAGTCCCAGCTTGTTCCTTCCAGCATCTTTTGAGTCGGTCTGAATGCATCACAAACCATGGAGTCACAAACTGCATTTGATAATTTATAATGTTAAAATAAACAAATGGAATAATTAGGGTTAGGTGACTTTCCCTATGGCAGATAAAACCGGAAACAGAGAATTCCCTAGTGGGTGTATGATTAATGTATGATGAATATATAATGTTTTTGCTTTTGACAGACATTTTGGAGAAGTTGGGACCTGGTCTACTACCACTTTTTCTAAATAAAAATCCACTTTTACTTTTCCTGTCAGCAAACTTGCTGATAAGCCAGAAAACATCAGAGAAATAGATACATTTGGGACAAGATTTTACATTACTATTGGGTCTTTGTTCCAAGCAATTTCTGCATCTTAGGGATCAAGGTGAACCTCCCATAATGCACCCGCTAGTAAGCAGGTATTAAAGACAGTCTTTCTAGGCATTTATCTTTGAGACATCAGGCTGTAAGATGAAAAGATGACCCAGGTATTTGCTGACCATCACAGACAATAGCATGCTATGATTAAAGCTATGTATGTTACCTGGACAAAACTACATCAAAGTGCTAATTAGGGAACATGTACTCCTGACTGGATCGCCTCCAAGGCTAATATGCTTTCATTTGTGTTAAAACCCCTAGATGATGCAGAGAATCAGTGTGAGCTAGAAAGATATATCTATCTAATGGACAGTATTACTGCACTCTACCATCTTTTATGTGATATATTCTCTTTATGCAGAATTTGTGCAAAATTTGTGTTTATCTCACAGTGCCGAGACATCCAATTAAAGAGCCTTGTCCTACAAAATCATCTGCCTGGAAATAAAAATGAAAGAAAATTGGTCTGATTCATTTATTCCTGATGATAAGCACTTAACTATCAGTTTTCAGGAGCTTCTAATCCTATAATATTCCCAATGGCTTTCTGTAATCGGGATAGACCATACTTATATGAAGAAGGTAAAAACGTCACCCACGTGTTGAACATGAATATAGATGTTTTTAAAAAAATCATCTAATTTACCAAGACAAGAAATGGATAGGTAACAGATCAAGCAGTACATAGAACACTTATATATATAGGTAATAAAGCAGCCAAGATGCAGAGTGTGCTGTATGTTGAGATCCTGCCTGGTTTGCAGCACCATGCACACTGAATGTTCCTCTGGTCGTGGATGATCCGTCAGGAACCGAGCAGTGCCTCTTCCTGGGGGAATATTGCCTTCCTTTCCAAAACTGACATGTAACAGACAGTGGTACAACAAATCAAGTCATACTGAAGTAGGGGGGACATTACTCACCCTCAAGAAAACAGCATCCAGCTATTCTCCTACTGAGTCAAAAAAATGCATACACTTAAATGTAAAAGAAACCAGACCTATCTCTATGAGTCAGACTGTTTCTGATACTCTTTTATCTAAGAAACAACAGAACCCCATTGTTTCTCCGTTGGGCATGGACCATTTGGAAGCCATATGGGCATCCAGGTTTTATTACACATGCAAAAGATATTTTACAGTAACAAGTCTACAGTGTCAATGTTTCTACATAGGGTGAGGGTGAGGCTGCAGGCAGATCAAGTAAGTTTTTCTTTAAAGAAAACAAAACAGTAGAACTAATGTTACTAAGTGCATTATATTTAGTGTTCCACTTCATCTGCTCTAAAATTAGGCAAGGGTAGCAGAGGTCTGTTGAAAATGACTGCAAAGGTGTTGACCCTCTGGAAACAGCTGCTTTCATTTATTACTTACTTGAAGAAGTAATTAGGGTTCTCACTTCTTGGCTAATGCCTCCTAACGGTCACTTTATTCTTGAAAATTCTACAGTACTGTAACAGTTGGAAGGTAAAGTAATTGTGTAAAAAGTTAGATCAGGAATAGCCCAATAAAAATCTAAGGGGGAAAAATATTTTCTCTCAGACTATGAAGGCTTATGCCCTTTTTTTCTGGAGAGAGGTAGAATAGAATAATTTGTTTCGTAGTGTCCAGACAATAGAGGGAATGGGAATACATAATTCAGCCCACGAGCTGTGAATGTGAAAGGCCAGTCTTCTGGTCAAACAATGTTCTGCCGATATAAGCTCCTGATCTTCCTTTGTTTCCTTTGGATGTTTCTGTTGGAGTGCAGAGTTTCTTTCATCCTTTACACAAAGTAGTTTCAATTTGTATTTGAGAAAATTAGGGGCAGCACTCTGCTATTCAGTTATTTTATTCTACTTACCCACATACTGCTTCCACTGTAGAGGTGCTAGTTAAAGGCATGAGCGATGGAACAGCTGTAGAGTGCCCAGCCCTGGGGGGATGCACACAGACCTGGGGGGAATGTGAGGAGACAACGGTTCTTCTTTTGTCAGTAAAAGCTCGACTGGATTGAAGCAGTACTGGCCTGGCTAAGCAATGAATTATAGCTGAGGAAGAGTTTCGATACTAGGGTCGTCATTTGTCTAATGGAAATCTCATTATAATCAGAAATGCATCATTTCCAATGCAGGTTTATCAGAAATCTTTGGTTTGTCTATTATGGCTGATTCCCTACTTCCAGTGACAAAGCAAACGGAGACTTTAAATCCACAGACTCCTGACTCAGCGTCATCAATAATTGAGCTGTTAAATTAGTTCCTTCTTGCTGAATGGTACTTCATTCTCAACTAGAGCTTGTTGCATGAAGACCATTTTGCTTTTAAAAACTAGGCTGTTCTGTACTAAAATTCTCCCAATATAAACATGCTTTTCAAACCTCTTATTGGCTTTGTCAATGTGTAAAATCCCATTTTTTCCACATATTCACAATAATTCAAGCTTAGGTGTCAATCACTTTTTCATTCCCAGGAAACAATTGTGTACCATGGAATACATTTCATTCCTGTCACGGCACAAAGTGAACTATTTGAAAAGGATAAATAACACTTAAAGAAATATATTTTGCTCTGCTTCTGCAGTACTGCTTTTAAAATTCTATTTCCTATTGTATTTTCTGCTACAACCTGGCTTTGTGATGCTGCTGTTTGCATGCAAAAGCTACTTAAGTGGAACTTTGCACCTCACTTGTTCAGAGCTTATAATGAAGAAAAATGTGCAAAAGCATTACTTTGCAAAAACAGATAAGTAAGCATGCTGCCTGTCAAATGATGTCACCTGTGCTTGGCAGATAAAAAAATAAATGACTGCCTAAGCCTGGTACAAGAGCCTGCAATCCACGGACCATGAAATGTCTTAGGGACTAAGAGTCTGCATTCTGCATTTCTTCCTACGTCTCACTAACTTTCTGTTTCTTTTACTAGGCTGCAGAATCTGCAGTGTACTGCAAAAAACACTAGCTGTAAGGCCCCTTAAAGGTATCTGGGATCAATCTCTTACGAGATATTATTTCATTAAGAATGGCCCAAACCCCAACCTGCTCAGTGATATTTAGATTACTACATTAAGTAGACAGAATGCAAAGAGTCATTACACCAAGGTACTCAGCACAGAGTCTGCATTGCTCTGTAAAGGAAGGAGGGGGATGAAGGCTTTTTTAGCTTAACTGCTCTCGCCAAGAACAAGAGGTAAAAACCCCTCTATTAAAACTATTAAACTACTCTTACGCAGTATCTGTCTGACTAGTTCTTTCTGTTACTCATGGCATCTGGCAGTGTTTTCACTCAAAACAGTGTTGCTGTTTGTTTTTCTTGCCAGCTCTGCAATCCATATCTGCTTTTGTTTGGGGAAAGTGAGACTATTTGGTGATGCTTCTGACAGAAACATAATAAGCAGTTTGTATGCATCCCGTGTACGTGGGCTCACTTCTCTGCTCTGCCTGGGTAATGGCACTGTGCTGCACAGGGGGAAGGCAGTACTGTGGCTGTGCCTTGCAGTCACTCCTGAAATGCTGAAGCCAGGGCACAGCTCGCCCTGTCCTCTAAGCTGAACCAAAAAGATTTCACTGTGACATTTTCTACCAGACAAAAGTCACCGGGAGTACTGGCTCCTCTATCTTTTCCTTCTTCTGATTTGACACGTTCCCTGTGTCCAGAGATGGGGGAAATGTGGCTTAAATCACAAAAGAGGAAATCTCAATCTAAAATCTTATTTAAAGGAGAAGCTAACTTGCAGTGTGGTAGAAAACAGCCACCGTATCCCCGTTTGGAGGGCTCAGAGTGGGGCAGGGATGTGTGCATGATATTTCACTTACAAACAGGAGCAATTTATGCTCCTCTGTTACCAACTAATTATTCTGAGTACTGGGGCAGTTCACAGCTACAGCTCTCGAGCTCCCTCCCTACGCGGCCATGGAGGAACAGCAATGAGAAGCTCATGAGTCGTGAAGATAGGTATGATGCAGAGCAATATATTTGACCAAATATTTCCTTGAATATCATCTAAACGCAATGATAAATCCTCCCTTCCCATGCCCATCTGCACAAGAGAGGTGACAGCCCCAGAGTGAGAAGAGATAACAGAAAGTGTAGAAAATAAATTAATCCAGTTCTAACCATATGAAAGTACACAAAACACAGAGCAGAACTTGAAAAGAAGAGCATTTTGCTTTGCAAATTCAAATCAGAGGAGCAGAATTTTTCTGCTTTCAAGAATACCACTCAGCTCCCACAGCAGGCTGAAAATCAGCATGAGGGGAGGACGTGAGGACCAAAACAAACACAAAAGCTTGTAGCATCCAGGTGCTCAGGAGAGAAAAATTTGCCTTCGGTTATGAAGTTACGTGTATAACTTTTGTAATAAAAATGTTGCTCTGTTGAACAATAGGTAGTTTTCCATTCCATTATTTCCCAAATTTGTCCTTAACATTAACTACGTTCCCTGATGAAACTGGAAGATCCAGACCTTTTGTGGACTATTTTTCATGTGTGTTGAAACTGGGATGTCCAACATCATAATTTATACTAGGCTACAGTTGTCTGCTTTAAATTATGCCTCTACTTGTAGCAACTTTCTGTGACTACAGCTGATCAGCAAATAAATAGATAAATGTGTGAAAATTTGAGTTTTTTCTTCTTTTGCTAGTCAAATTTTAGTCAAATAGCCTCAGGAAAAAAATAGACCGGTTTAGTATCAAACGTCGAGGTGATCCTTTCCTCATGATCTTCAGAGAGGTTACATGCAGGTGCAGGATGGAGATTATATCCTAACACTCTCTGTGCTATGACATACTATAGCATGTATTCCTGAACAGTTGTGGGGATATCACATAGTATAAGAGAAAAAAGAACAGGGTTCTGCCATTATGGCTTTCTGTGATATACCTATGGGACAGACTGGGGAATATTAGTTGTACTGAGTGGAACAATTCAGGTAATCACTGATTTGCTGAAAAAAAACCCCATCTTTCTCCAATTACATGAAGTTCTTGAAAGATTTTCCTAGTGGGTCAACGTTACCCACTACATGCTTTGTGCCAATATTCCTTTGCTGCTTGTTTATGAGCAGTATGTTGCTAACATTCGATAGTCAACATTTTTTTCCTAGAAATATTATGTGCTATTTGCTTAAAAGCAAAGTTTAAGGGCTTGTTGTGACGAAATTGCCTTCCAGGAAACTCATTTGTACACGCCTTCTGAAAAATGAGCAACATGCTCTGTCACAGATGATGTTAATGTACTCATGAAGGTGGATATGGCTGCAAATACCTGCATATATATGTAATATTAAAATATTAGGGACTTGAAATCTATGCACCCAACTGTTGTAGAATGTCTATACTTTTTCCTGCATTACCAAGCAGAACATCTTTCTGTATGTAAGACTGTTTTTCACCAGTAGAAGAGCTTTCCAATGCAACAGGCTGAGTCCTGGGGAAATTTCCCTTCATTTCATCCAATTTTCCCCACAAGTGTACAAGTGAGATAACCTGACTTAATGATGTCATTTCACTGCCAGCCTCTTCAGCGGCAATTACCGAAGGGGGAAAAAAATAATAAAAGAATGAATTCCCTGGGTGCTTTTGTTAGCTCTTCATTATTTTCTCTTTGAAAATTATTCTTCCATAGTTCATTTTGAGCTGCCTTTTTTCAAGCTGAATAGCCCTATTGCTTCTGCTGAATACACAGACATGACCACCCACACTTAGAAAAACCTTACCTCTTGCTGAGTTTCTCTGAAATGGTAGGCAGCAGGGCTCATGCAGCAATAAAACTTCATGATCACAGGGGAAGGAAATAGTGCAAGGCTGGGAATCCTCCTGCTGTTTCCATATGATTTCCTAATTTCAAAATAGGCTGAGAAATAATAGGGGGGAAATATATTGTGAGAGTTTCCTCTGTGCTTGTCTGCCATTTCCCACCTAGCCTGTTGTGTGCACAAGGAACTCCGTTAAACTGCTGCTCCAAAAGCAGCAGCTTGAGAGTCAGTCTAACAAGCAAGAAAACTTTGTTCTTCCGTGTTTTAAAAGGGTGTTTTCCTCTTAAAACAAGGAAGTGGAATCATAAGGGGTTACTCTCTCAGGCTTTTGGGGTTTTTTCCTGTCCCCCATCACGAATGAGATCTTGATTTGGAGTATGTGAGAGGTTGTGGTTGTTTACATTTAACGCTCAGTTTGGTCCAATCTTAAGGTGAGATCCAGCTGTGATGATCCTGAAACATGTCCACACAGATGGTCAGAAGAGCCCTGGCAATCTGGGGACTGGGATACGGACACTTAGTGATGGTTTATCACTAAGAACTGCTACTGGGTACGACCTTTCAAAGCTGGAATATGATGTTTTGAGGCTCCAGCAGTTCATTTTACTCTTATACTTCTTTGCTTCTCCATAAGCCTTTTTCTATAAAGGGTCAACCTGTCCATGGATACCTCAGCCTAAAGATCATATTTTCAATTAGAGTTTCATGTAGAATAATAAATTTTAGGGGTACAAAATGAAAGCTAGATAGAGTTTGTTTCACACTACAAATACCATGAGCACTAGACAAAGTTACCTAGAAAAATAATGATCTTGCATGTCAGTTTCTTAAAAAATAGCTCAAATAAAAAGTGTTATAAAACATATTGATTATGAAAACCAGGGCAAGCCCAGATTTACTCCTCCACCCAGAGGACTGCCAGCTTTACACTGCATTATGAACAACCACAGCAAAATCAACCAAGTACTAAATTACCAGGTCTGTCATACACACATTTGAAATATCTCTATTCCAATGTGTCATTTTCCACACCTCGGTATAGTGAGCTGTCTCAAGTCACCCCATCACCCACAAATCACTTTTTAGTTGTTTTTAATTATTTTTTTTTTTTGCTTCTGAACGGTTTATTAGCATTATTTAATTATGCTTTTTTTTTTTTTTGTAGTTTCATTTTCCTTTCTATGTCTCTAAATTGTTTAAAGAATAACCCGCTGAAGGAAGTGAATGAAAACTGACATCATACTGTGTCAGATGATTAAGCATTCCAGAATTTTTATTTCAAAATATAGTGGATTATTGTCCCTTTAGACAGTGGATTTTTACTGTGTTACCACCTAATGAGAGCACATGTGGTCTTCAGAGCTGAAGTCACAGAGGGGCACTGCTTTTAAATCCCAGGAATTGTCTGGTAGACTTGTTATTTGCTTTTCCCTCTCCCTCCCCAGAGTTTCATAGCCTTTGAACACCTCAGAAGAAGTGCTAATGCTTTACTTCACAGAAAATGTCCTAGATACAAACTGGCCTGCTACAACAACAGCCGGAGTCCCATTGCTCTCTGGTACAGGTCTTGCTTCGCTATTTATTTTAAGCCTGTTATGAGAGCAGGGAG
This sequence comes from Rhynochetos jubatus, assembly GCA_027574665.1. Lineage (NCBI taxonomy): Eukaryota > Metazoa > Chordata > Aves > Eurypygiformes > Rhynochetidae > Rhynochetos > Rhynochetos jubatus. The sequence continues at coordinate 15,393,809 of CM050653.1, read as the reverse complement.
GCAGCGAAAGGTCAGGAGAATGGTGAAAATATGTACTTAGGGGGGTCACAACTGCTGGGAAGTGGAGCTCAGCCACGCCAGGCCCCCTCCGCTGCTTCTCCCAGTACTCTGAATTCTCAGTCTCTGGGTAGGTTGGACGCTCCCACCATACATTTCCACAGGCTGAATCCCATCGTGGGACTGTTGCTCAGCAACAGCAGTGAGAACAATTTGGTTTTGGACCATTCGGAAGATGATTACATTTGCGGCATGTTTTTTCCACCCCTCTGGTACCTATTCCTGGATATTGTAAATATTCATCTGAGTTTTGCATATACAGTAGTTTCCCCTCTAGGTAAAAAACATACCATCCAAATGAGCTTTTAAGAGTACTTTACTCTGATGCATGCCTACATTTCCTCTCATTCAGTAGATATAATGTTGCACATGAAATGGCATTGTTGGGCTTCTGGGGGTTTTGTTTTGTTTTGTCTATGTCAGATGAATTTCAGCTGCAGCAGGGCTGGGCTCTTTATGGCAGTGTTGCTTCATTGCTTGCTTTGAGGCACATAAAACAAGTGAAGGATTTAAATAGTTGTGAACACCTGAATGACTTTAAAGCATTTGAGTAAAAGATAGGTTCAGATCTCCAGATTTCCAATTTCCTTCCTAATTGTTTCTTTATCTACACATCTTTCAGCATCCCGTTAGAAAAACATTCCCATGCTCTCAACTTAAAAGAATTTGTCTAAGGAGTACAATGCAATATTTAAATCTTTTTCATGCATTTTCCTGTGCTTTCACTTGCAGTAGTGATTTATTCTGAATCCTCCAGTTTTCTTCCACTGACACATACAAAATGTGGTTGCAAGGATAACTTTCCAGGCCTGCCCTCCTCATCTGCCACACTTCTGGCAGGACTTTCCCTGCTGCAGGAGAGCAGAGAAAGCACTCCTGATCCTTTTGTCTTTAGGTGCCTCCTTCATGCCCTGCAGACCAGCGCACAGACACCCACCCATCTGTGCCACACTCAGTGACGCTAACTTGGATATCATATTTACAAAAATCACATGCAACCTTCCCCTTATTTCCTTCCCCCTGACATGATGGAATACAAGAAGGGAGGGAGATAAAAGGAGAGGAATAAAAATCAGAAATCAAGTTTTACCTGTTAAAACCCAATATGGATGTGTGTGTGTGTTTGTGTTTAGCACCACTGGGTCCCAGCCCACTGAAGCATATCTACATGTTAGCATTTTAAATATATAAGATCAGCAACTCCATTACTGGGCTTTTAGTGAGCTGTGTGCTTGTGTACCTTACCAACCCGGTCAAGCGTAGTTTGTTCTCTGCTGGTGTAGATACACAATGGGAATCAGGCATTTTAGCACAACCCTTGCTACACCTTTCCTCTCTCGGCTTATTTCTGCCCTGACACCCCTCCTCACCACTCTGGGCTGCCAGCTTACAGGCAGGGGGAAAGGAAGAAGGTGGTACATCTGACATTTCTCTCAGCTTTTCCAGGGCACTTTGTTTTGCCTTAGAGGTATCATCATTCTCCAGGCTCTGTCTGGCACAGGGGCTGGCAGGCATGCTGACACCCACTAACCAGCAGCCCCCAACCCCTTGCCGCGTCCAGCTGATCCCTCTCCACAGCACAGCACGGCTCCTCGCTCGTGCAACCTTGCCCTGAAACATCTGATGGGGACCCACACCGCACAGAAGAAACCTTTTATATATTGCAGCCTGCAAGACATGTCTATGCAATGTGGGAAGGAGGCAGGTACACAAAGTCAAACCGCACCAGGATAAGCTCTGCTTCAGACTCCCCTTTATGCATACCCAATAATAAAAGCAATTTTTCCTTCCTAATTAACTGTATTAGAACAAACACTAATACAAGGTTGACCTAAATACAAAATCGGGTGCTTTTTCACTTTCTTCAGTGCAAGTTATATTTAGCCTATAAGTGTGTATTTTCATTTCTTAAACATTTTTCTTTTTAAAATTCAGGTTAAATGTTAATCAATGAGGTAATCTTCATAAAAATTACTACGTATAGCGGTTCAGTTCAAACCAGATATTTCCTCATTATTGTGAAGGAACAAATTACCAACTCCTGCTGCAGTGAACTCCTTGATACAACATGCATTTATCCAGGCCCCACGGGGGTCTTTACAATGAGATTCACCTCTGTGTGTGCGTGTACATATTTAAAAATAACCCCCTCAAATCTCTCCTTTGGTCTTTCAGCAGGGAACATATCAAACAGCAACGGCGCATCTCATGCACACATCAATATCATGGTAACATAGTTGAGTTTCACTGAACCCGATGCCAAATTAACTTTCAGAGGGCAATTACAAAATCTTATAATCATGCAAATTAGTAGTAAGCAGCTTACATCTTCCAATTAAATTGCCACCTGCTATTCCAAGATCCAAGTTAGCCATGCTAAACTTTTCCTTTTTTCGTTTTAAAGAGAGACTCTTTATGCAGAGGGTCATCAATGTATGGATTAGCCTTCCCAGGGACAGGGGATCCAACTCAGAGTGAGCACGCACAGGTTATTTCAGCAAAAGAAAGACAAACACGTATCATAGTGTGAGGAGAAAAGGTCATTACCTTGGAGTTATTATCCAGCCTGAGTGTCCAGGTGCACTCCTGAGTTCAGGGTCACATCCTGGCTGCAGCTAATGCCATACCCAGGCAAGACTCAGGCATCATCTGCCCCCTCTCTCTTTCTCCCTTCATCTTTCTCCCTCCCCGTGTGAAACAGAAAAGGTGTTGCTACCTGGGACAGGGTTGGCCTCTGACTCCTGGAGATCAGTACAGTATCCCCCAGCCAGTGACCCTCTCTCTGCTTAGCCCACAAACGCCCGGATGTCCTGCACAGTCTGGCTTACAGAATGAACACACGGCACATTTCAAAGCTTTCTTCCAGCTCCCCGCAAAGGTAGGCAATAGGATGAAGTGACAAGTGGATGCAACTCACTTTAAGGTAAGGCAGTAAGGTGAGGCCACCTAATGGACTTACAGAAAAAAAATAGGGGTTTAGGAGTCAAACTCCTAAGTTTAGCACAGCAAAATGTCATTTTTTTTTCACTTATGAAGTACAGATTTTGTAGAAAAGGATTTTTCTTGCTAAGTGCAGACAAAAGAATGTACTGCTTGGGCTCATAAAACAGCAAAGATGCCAAAGCATACTGTGGCCTACAGAATTAACTATGATGATGCAAATCAAACATCTCAGAAGAAAAGTCAGGCATGAAACACAGCAGATAATGAGAACCACTGTCAACTCTAGAAAACGTTACAGAATTAAATCCTTACTTTACCATCTCCTTCTTTCTTCCCTGCCCCTCGAAGGGCACTCACAAGATCTGACTTGCACAGCTGGGGCAGGATCTGTGCATGTGTAAAGTGCTGCCTTCACTTTCCAAGAGGTTAGTTATCAATAGTTTGTAACCAACACCACTTCTCTTCAAAAGCAGTTGACATGACCTATGTCCCAATGAGATTCATACAGTTTTGAGAGAAAGCTGTGTTTCTACAGAGGACTGCATCTTCTTAAATTTTTGAGAAGTCATTGGTAATTTGTAACCACCTGCCCAGGTTCCTTTGAAAGGCAGCTTTTCAGGGTACTTGGCAGATCTCCCCAGTTACTGAGCACTCCCTGGGCCAGACTCCAATCTCGGGTGTGTTGCCCTCATGACAGTGCGAGTTTGATGGCTTTTCTGGAGTGACTTACTTATTCAGCCCAGTGTAGTGGTTCTTTCCTAACATGCAGCTCATAAAGTTGCTTGTAACTAAAAGAAATTGGAGTTTGCTTTTGTTACTTTAAGTGAAAACTAAACTTCTGAAGAGAAAAAATAAACAGCTACTGAGCTGTAAAAATGAACTCTTATTACTTCTGCCACCAGTCTCACTGCAGCTGTTCATAACCACAGCCATACAGCGTAAGTCCAGCACAAAACACAAGTATATCCCTGTGATAGATAACAGAAAACATAGATACCTTCATTCAGAGTAGGAACTCCACTGTCTTCTCTCTTGTGAGAAATGACAAATGCAACAGCATCAAAGGATATGTGGATTAGACTTTTTGTCTTTGGATGCATCAATGTTAGAAAAATCTGTTTGAATATTTTAAAGCATCTCATTCTCAAGAATTTGCCAATGGAGTTCCAGGGTGACAGAGATTTTATTTCATGGCTGAAAATGGGAATTTTTTTGTTGTTATACAGCTAGTTTTGACTGAAAATCAGAATACCAAATTACTATAGAAATTCCTACCTTGCCTTACAGCCAGCATTTCTATGGATAAGCCAATACATCTGCAATCAGTAGCAGTTACAGTTTGTTTACAAGCAGTGTATCAAAGCACCTTTTTCATACATGGAAACAGGGGAGAGAAAAAAACCACATGGTTCTTGTGCCAGATAGATGTGAAAGATTACACAGCTGCAGTGTCTTGAGGTTACAAGACTGCCAGTTTAACAAGCAAGATAAGCAGCAATGCTGATGTATTCATAGGAGTTTAGACATTTATATTGCTTTTTGAAAGAAATGTAATGAGCCAATCCATAAATAGTATGGAGATCATAGGTTTATTGCCGCCTTAGTGTAATGGAAGCTTACGATATAAAAACTTTAGTGATAATGGCATTGATAATGAGGGGTAGTGACCGCCTTTTTGGTGTCTGTGTGTGGGCAGAGGCTAGCACAAGGCAGCAGTCATCTGGCCAGGACCTTGAGCTGCCACTGTAATCTAAATATTAGACAATAACAATGAGAGATCTGAAAGCTACAACAGTCTGTGACAGGAAACAGGTCATTATCTTGAACAACAAAAATATGTTAAATTAATATTTGTTTAATAGCTGAGACCTAATCTGAAGATCTTGTATGCATCTCAATAGATTTTGGAACAGGTCCTTGGACATGGCAGATGGCAAATGTGCTGGATGAAGCAGCTCATGTCTGTAAGCTGCACCACAGAAAAAGCAGGAAGGCACAAGAATCAACCAGCTCACTAGACTTTAAGGCAGTGAGATATTTTCTTATATAATTTTTTTAAAAGCATGTCAAGCAATGAATTAAATTCTTGCTTCTCAGTATGTTCATCCAAGAAGCAATTTACTTTGTCTGCTTTGCCATTAACTGGCAAAACAAAAAAGATCTAAAATTTGTTACTGAAAAATCTTTTTACTGTCCCCAGTCATAAGTAAACGGCACACATTTTCATTTTGTAGTGTTGGCATAGGTTACTAAGTGGGGCAACTTTGCCTTTTCCAACAGGTCAAAATGGCTTTGCCCCATTTCTGTGATAAGAGGAATGCTGAGATAACTCTGAGCTGTCATCACTGAATTCTCATCCCTCTCCATGTCACACAGCACTGTTCAAGGATAAAGCTATTTACTTTCCCCCTTGACCAGCCTGAGCCTTTACAGCATAAGTAAACTACATATTAGGGGTTAAAAGTAATTTCCCTGCCAAGAACACTTTTCTGACTGGGGACTTCCATTTGAAAATTCTGTCTCTAAGAGGAAAGTAGAAGAGGGTATACTAAATACTTTACTACTTAATTTTGAAACTATCTGGATGATGGTCTCCAAAATAAATACTGGAGAGGTTCTTAAGCAATATATGCATTGGACTGTAGCTGTAGGCTGGCACTCAGCCACAGTTAGGTGGTGTTTGCTTCTGGTTTCCCAGCCAACCTCTCATGAGTAAGTGTTAAAATGTGGCGTGAAAGAGTGATGAGGGAGAAGTGATGAGGGAGAAGTTGACATTACCTCTCTGACACAAATTGCCCTGCTAAGGTCAAGGTAAATATTATTAGAAGGGAAAGCTGATCAGAATTCAATACTAAGTGTAACCCAGTGACATGAAGTTTCCTCTTTCAAAATTTCAAGCCTTCTTTGAGATGAGTGACATCCATCCTAAAATGCTCATGCTCTTTGTCTAAACCCACCTCCTCATAATGCAAACTTCTATTTTTCACTTTTGAGTCTTTTGATTTCCTACAAAGTCCAGGAAAGCCAGTTTTCCCACAGCTCCTGCCTGGTACAACTTGCACAGCCATGTGAGGCTCTTGCTCAGCATTGCTGCTTCTCTGTCACTTCCATGTCTGAACACAAGCCCAGGATCCCCCAAACACGGCTGCTGTTGCAGCTGCATGGGACTTTCAGATTGCTGTACATCAGTGCACATGTGTTTGTTTTCAAAGTCAACAACAAATGTAACATTAAACACCCTTGACTGCTCCACTGAACAGCCTTGTCTGCTTCATGTTGCAAAACAGACCTAATTCGTATTGTAGCTGGTTTGTGATTGAACTAATGGTGCATGCAGAATCATAATTCAGCAAAGTGAATTAAATCATCAAAGACTTTTACACTCGACATTATCACTGCCTATACAAAATCCAAAACAGTGTACTTGTGGGAGGGCAAAGTTTTTCACACATCTTAGAGAGAAGTGGATGGCCAGCTGTGGGCAAAGAGGAGATAGAGGTGGCAATTCAAGGAAGAGTTGAGGGGCTGTAAATATGCAAATGACAAATCTAAACAAATCCCTCCAAAGGAGAAACATCAGTGGGTTGTAGGAATAATTTCCTCTTGCAGATCCCATTTGTAAGGTGCTGTCATTCATTACCCATACAGTTTAATAAGGGGCATGAATTATTTATTTGGGATTATTTTCCTCTTTTGGGAGAAGGGTCCTCAAGCAGTTCCTGGTGCTTTCAGGCCAAGGTAAAATGTGCCACTTAATTGTTTTCTCAATTAGAACCTGACTAATGGTCTCTGCATAACAATAGAAATTTTTCTTTCAACTCTGAAGGAGGCAGATCCAGTGTTCCCAGTGCACTCCAAAACAGATTGTACTGTCACCTGGTCCAAATAACACCGTGGGAATGTAGCTCCAGTTCACCTGACTCACCAGATCACATACCTTCACTGTTGACTTTCAGGAACATGCAGAAATGTGTGTTTATGGAGCATTTTCTTTCTCCCCTGAGGAAGCCATTAGAAGATTGCTGTAAAGTTTTTGTTTGTTTGGCTGAGTTATTTTGTCCTGTTTGGTAAGGAAGTTATTTTCCTTACAGGATGTCTTTAGCTAATCTTTAGGGCCAGAATACATCCCGGAGGATGCACAGCTGACCCATCCCAAATAAGACTGAGAGTAGGACAAGCACTAATCTACTACAGTCTGTGTACAGCAAAGGAGAGTTTTGGCATAGCAGACATTATCTTTTACAGGAAGTCAGCTCTGGAAACTGTCTAGCCAATTGCTCTATTATTATAGACTCAGAAAGTCATTGGATTTTCTCAGCGAAAGAGATAGATCTGGATCTTGGTTAAGTACAGAAACATAATGTGTAAGAAAGGAAGATGCCACTCTTCTACCTCTGCAGTGCCTGAGAGGATCTCATCATTCTTCAATGAATAACAACCACAGCTCCCACCGATCACAGTTTCTTTGTTCTTGGAAGATCATCCTCTTTGTGAAATCTTAATTCACTTCAGATATTTTTTGTTTCTTTTCAACAGGTTTCAGACTGGACCTCAAGCACACCAGTTGGCTGCAGTTTCACTGCAGGAAAGCTGGTATTTGGGAATTTTGCTGAGACCATAGCCATGTTACTCCAGCTTGGAAGGATCAGAAAGTTGGAGATTCCCAAAGCAAGATCTGTTATAACTGTGTCTTGTCTAAAAGTCGTTTGATACCCCTGTTCTTAAAGACCTGTATAGCTGGGCATTTCATTGCCTCAGCAGACTACCTATTTGTTTCTTGGTTGTACAATTTGAGAGTTTTCCCAGATGTTTATTCCCATTTTTCCTGGTAGTAATGCAGCATACTACTTTGTGTCCAGAGCACAAGACTATATTAATTTCTCCCAGCACTAGTCATTTACATGCCTATGTGACTGTAACTGTGTTTCCCCCTCTATTATCTCTTATTCACACTAGATCTCATCTGTTCCTTCAGCCAGCCCAACTAGCTGGATTTTCTAGGTCTCTGATCATTCTCAGTTCCTTTCCTCTGGAATCTCTCCCTTTGCTCACCATCCTTATCAAAGTGCCCTAGAGTGGCAAGTCTACTACTGAGTCCAAACAGGGATGTGTGGAGCAGCAAGACAGCTTCACCTGTCTTTCCAGCTATGCTTGCTTGTATCTCCCTGCAAAGAAGAACAACATGGGACAACAGATTGAAATTATTGATTTATGTTCACATGCTGATCCACTGTAATCTCCTGCTGTACTGAACTTCCTGGTCTACATTATATATGTGTGTAGGTGATTAGCTCAGCCTAGGTGTACTGCCCAGTACTTCTGCCAGACAAATAACACACTGACTTCCAGTTTGTCAGGACTGTTTTGCATTCAGGGGCTGCCTTGCAGTAGATATTCTTGCAGTCCCTTCTGGGTTTCTATCATCTGTATAATCTCTATGGCATCATCTGTTAATGAAAATACCAAGCCAAGAACAGCCCCTGTGGAGCCCCATTTGATGCATCTTTCCATTTTGAGCCCACCCGTGAGATTCAGGTCTGATCAGTATTTTGTTGACCCAGTGCTGATGCCTGGGCAGGAGAGAACAATTTTACATAAAATTCTGACACAACCCCTATTCTTTTCTGGTTCTATTGTGTCCTATAATACAACTAATAATAAGGCAATGAAATCATTGCCTCCAGCTGTTTCCCAACGGAATTTACCAAAAGGGTAGTGAAATGATCTCATTTAAATCCCTTTCCACACAAAGCATTGAACCATACCAGCCAACACCAACACTGGTTCCAGTGTGGTCATAGTGCAATTTCCTTGACAGTCCTGGACAGTTTCAGGGAGATTACAGATGGATGGGGCCCATTTGGTTCCAGCTGGACTGCAGTGCAGATGGATCCCAAATGTCAGAAAATGGATCCTCACAGATGAAATACTTGTGGATACTCAAATTCCCTTGGAAAGTGACAGTTCTGGAAATAACATTTTCAGTACCAGTAAATTAGTCCCAGAATGGCATTTCCTGGCATGTCCACAGTCTGGATGTGGTTAGCTTGAAAGAGATGCAGAAAAAATATTGAAACGAAGATACTATTGTGCTCAGAGATGCCCCATGGGAAAATATCTAGGCTGGTTCTCTCACATTTTAAAGCTCTTTCTTTTTATTTAAATAGTGTTAAGATTGATACAGGTAATGAAACTCAGGGAGGCTGCTGGCTTGTGTAAAAAATGGGACAGTTATTTGGATGTGTTAAAGCAACACAGACAGACAGCTAACATAATCTGCTGTGAATATTTTATTTCCTTACTGTGGAAGGATAAGTCTATCTGGACAAAGCAGTTCAACCTGCAACTCCAGTGGTGACACAAGGCAGGAGCACTGCAAGGACTTAATTGTCCAGCTAAAGCCCTGTGACGGCTGACAGTGTTCAGCTCTTTGCAGGATTGGACAGCAGCTGGTAGGAAAAATATTTGAAAGTGAAGTGTTCGGATTTTAAGAAGATAATCAAGTATGTTTTCCTAAAAAGCAAACAGAGTTTAAATGCTCTGAAGGATCTGAAGCAGTTGTTGCTGCCTGGATAGCCAACAACAGCAGACTGAGAAACCTGGTTTCCCTAGGATGCTTCTGAGCACCTACAAAATGCCAAGCAGATTCCAGCACTGACAAAAGCAGCCACAAGCACAGCAGGTTCAAGCACACCAGGATTTTCTCCATGCAGACAGAGAAGAAAGAAGCTCTGATAAAATTCCTGTAGATTTCAAAGGAAGATCCTCAGAGATTTCTGCCAGTTAGCTCATTCTGTACTATACCTTTCTGTAATGGAGCCAGGAACAGAGATATACATCACATATAGACCAGCTGCTCAGAAGTACATGCAGATACCAATACTTTAATCACTTTTATAGGTAATGTTTTATGTCAGTTCCCAGTAGGGACTGTAGCCTGGGCTGTAATTTTGAATGAAAGACCTCAAATTCAAGACGAGTTCTGAATGTGTATGGGAGAGAAAACAAGGGCAAACTCCTTTATGTGCTGTCCAAATTGTTTATATTTGGACTGAGTGATCTGCAGAGCAGATGGCTAAATTATTTTCAAGCTTCCCATAGGATGCTGAATCCTCTGTGTTTGCAGGTATGCACATACAGATACAGCATATCTTGCTCTACTCTTGTACTTGGTGTGAGATGCTTTAGTAGGCCTACAGACTGCACTCAGGGCACCTACGTGTCCTGGCTACCTGGCTACAGGGGTCTTCCCCATGTCTTCTGTGTAATAAACACACCAGTTAAATTTTTTGCCACGTAGAAAAAAAATCAGTCTAAAAATCGATATATGTTACCTGATATATGAACTGTGGTAATCCAAGATGTGATGTGTGCCTTGCTTTAAGTTCATACAAATGTCAGTGGATATTTAACAGATTTAACTTTCGTGTTTTTTTCTTTAAACCGCATGAAGGGAATGCATTTCTTCTTTCTCATTTAAAATATGAGCACTGAGTGACATTTCCTCTAATTTGGAAATAAAATATGGCAGTACCATTACTCAATCTGTGCATGAGAAAACGGATGCCTTGCTCCTCTTACAGGGGTAAAGCACGGCTGTTGGACCATCCTCGTAACAAACTATAAAGAGAACACAACACTAATGAAGTAATATGCTTACACCTTTCTGTATTTTTTTTTCCTTATCATTGCTGTTGTCACACTGAACATTAATGAAACTGGTAAAGAATCGTTTTTTGTACTCATTTCTCATTTTGTGATTAGACTGGGAAAAACCTGTAATTTTTTAATAGCACCAGAACCATTTTGTTTATAAACGGGGCCTGTAGCATGTCAGATGACTATACCCTTGGATTTCAGAATTTGGGAAATCCTCCACTGGATCCCACAAACTTTTTACAGCGACAGTTTGCCAACCAGTACCCCATCCCAGTACCCACCAAAGGCTAGACTTATTTTGCAAGTGGCATTTTAAGATTTTACATTCAAACTGCCTTATTGAGAGTGCATGTTGACTCACTATTTTTTATTATTAATCTTTTTTTTTTTTTTGTCTGCTAGAAGGGATTATTTGCAGATGTTCACATATTTAGTTTTCCTGAAATCTTCAAAGAGCTGGCTTTGGGTTTAGTATTCATTTTTTTGAACCTGGAGTTCCATGGCTAATTCCATGAACATGATTGCTACAACATGTACTCTAGTTTTAGCTGCTTGTTTTCTATTAACATTGTCATTAATAGAGACCTCCCTCTTACAGAAGTGAAGAATCCTCCTTAGAACTTTTGTAACCTGAACTGTGTCCCATCAGAGAGCACTTCTCCACCCTTTTATGCCTCTAGAAACATGCCATCCATCTTATAAATATCAATAGAGCTACATCAAAATCTCCAAGACAACACACAAAGATACAACAAATCAAAGGCAAAATAGTGATGGTTCGATTAGACTTTTAAATAGGATATTAAAATGAGGTTTGTAGTTAAATACAATTGTCTCTCTGAATTTGGCAGGGAAATCATTAACCAAATGATGTTAAATTTGCACAGATTGTTGAATAAATGAGTAAGATTTGCTTTACATGGCAGCAAACCAGCCAAGTAACATACATACAAAGAACTGATAGCAGTTCACATGAACAAGTAACTTTGCAAGGATAAGAGTATTTTTTAAAGATCAGTAACTCAATAGTTGCTATTATCATCAACTACTCCACGTGGAGTAACCCTTTTATTGTCTGTACAAGTAGGGGAATAAGGGCGGTACGAACACGTTTCCTATGTAATAATCTACGATTTCTTGCTTGTTTAAAGAACGGGTGCTGTTAGCTGTATTGGTATTAATCAAAGTTTATAGCTTTATGTTCAAGACAGGTAAAAGCTACATAATTTTAAATACTCATGTATCTTGTTACTTTGGTGTAGATGATTTCTCTGTCTAATTCCTAGGATACATCCAGAGAAATGCAGTTATCTGGATCCACAGATACAAAAAATGCAGAGATTTTTCTGAAAAATAGAATCATCCCTACAGAACCTTTACAACTCAATTTATTATTTGGCTTTACCTACTGCTAGGAATAAATATTCAGAATATTTTTATAAATCAAGCTGTGATTTCTTCATCTTGATGAAACACTTATTTTCTAAAATCCATCAAATTCTGGATATTCATCCCCTGGAGTTATAGTTTATTATACAGTAACTGTGTGTGAGAAAGCCAGAATAAAAAACATCAAGGTATAACTCTAGGTGATCCTGCTCTGGCAGGGGGGTTGGACTAGATGATCTCTAGAGGTCCCTTCCAATTCCAACCACTCTGTGAATCTGTGAACCTTTCTTCTAAATGTAATTTTAATTAAGAATTAAAAATAGGATTTTTGTTATTATGTATTCTATCATGCGCATTTGATTAATATAATACTAGAAGACGAAAAGGCAGTCCTTCATAATATGTGCAGCCTACAACTGACATGAGATCCCAGTTCTCATTTCAGCATACACAGTAGTTGCTTATGGGGTAGTCCTGTTCCAGGTCATCATTTCTCAGTCAGAACAAAAAAATTGTATTCAGACCCTCTAGAATTTACAAATCAAGTGCATCTCTGCTAATATATCAAAGAGGTCAGGAGAGCAGGGGGCACATGGCAGCTTCTGTTGACATAGCACACCTCCATCCTCCTTGAAACTGTTGTTTGACCCTTGCTGCCCACTGGGAACCATCTCCATCCCATGCTGTTCACTAAATCTCCACCTGCAAAAGTGGTGGCTGGAGTGGCAAAAGCAGCCTAGTAAGTAAACAATATCAGCAATTGTGGACGAGCTCTTGATCCTGATTCTCTGGTATAGACATGGCTAAAGTAGGCAGAAGTGGGACATGGTGATGACAGATAAGCATTTATTTTGAGACCTGAAATGAGAGACCTCAGTGATGGACTATGTATACATACGTGTGTATAGTGGTAACGTATAGTGGGAAACAGTTTTCATTTGGGAACTGGAAAATCGGAAAGAAACGTGAGCTGAGCACATTGGCTGAGTGGAGGGGAAGGAGAAGAGCCCAGGTAGCTTAAGGCCAGGCTGGAACTTGGAGGTGGGTGGGATATGCAACACAGAACCACATTTAAAATAACAAAGTAATGCTCAGAAGCGATTTCCCCCAAGTATTTGAAGCAATGAAATAACTGCACTGGTCAATGCCTGTGATGTGATCTCATTCCCAGAAGTATAGTTCCAGTTTCAAATACTCTCATAAAGTGATTATGTCATAGAGATGCTTCCAATTTTACAACTGAAATAGACTCAAAGCACAGCCTCTCTACCAGCATAGGCTAATGAAGCATATTGGAGAAAAGACCCTCCCCACTTATAATAAAACTAACATAATGGCCCTAGAGGAATTAAAGGAGTTTAGGGTTATATTTAAAGTTGTGCTATATTGGAAGGCATTGATATTTCCACTCCAAGGACTACAGCACATCCACTGACAATATCTAGGTTCACAAGGCAACTCAATAAAGCCATTCAACTCCAGTGAGTTCAGTGGAGTTGTGACAACCATGGATCTGGTCTCCTGATTGTAAAATACAGTCTGTTACAGTGTGAATGATATGAAGTTTCAAATCCAAGTAAATATCAGACAACAGCAACTATATTCCATTTAATTCAAAGTTCACCTGGGGACTTTGCAAGATGAGAAGTCCTGTTGCCATCTGAACAATACTGGGATGATTGTAATATCTTAAAATTAAAAAGAAAGGAGGCAAATAAACTGCTAAATGGCAAATGAGAGAAAAGACAAACCATGCTAGGGAAATGGCACACAATGGGCCAAATTTATTGAACAATACACAATAGTATGAGAATCTGATATTTATTTTCTGTGTTGAATATGCAGGATACATTTAATATGCTCAAGATGCATTATTCAATCTGCAACAGCTGTCTTTGTACAGAACTCTGCAGAAGAATGAAAAGGACCAACATACAGTAGAACAACCACACTAGGCACCTTGCTATGTCCCCTGCTAGCTGTCACAACACTCCTTCCTTCTATTCAAATGCAGCACATAGCTGAGGTTTTTCCAAATAACAGTGTTAAGTGTTTCACAGGAAAGGAAAGGAAAGCAAAGGAGAGTAACCCCTTTGTGTGAAGTGATCTGTACCCACCAACATTTCCACAAGAAGAAAGGACTATTTGTTGTTAAACTATCCAATCAAAACAATGAAACATCAAGGATTCAAAACTGAGTGAGTTGTTAGGTATTTTCCCCAAGAAGCAGAATCCACTTCAGAACTAGATCTGCACTGACACCCTACTTCTGGAAAGCATCATTATTCATTTATGTCTTGCCTTCCTGGAATAGGAATAGATGTAAGCCTGAGTTTCTGTGACTTGGAAGAATAAACTATTGTCACATAGACTATAAAAAGGCAGAAAAAAGGGAAAGATGCTGTTGCTTCTGGCCAGTCACTAAATGTAATCTTGGTTGCAACCACTTTTCATCTGAGTAGGAACATCGTCTTTTCCAGTCCTTTATTTCTCTTAGTGCCCTCACACTGCCCTATCCGTATGACATCTTTGCCATTTGTTCCATTTCTGTCTTTATCTTATTTGTTTGATTCTGCCTCCTCTAGTATCATTAGACGTATACACTCCAGCCTGTCCCATTTTCAAGTCAGAAAACATGTACCAGCGGTCGGAGCATGTGTCAGATTTTCCAGGAGCATTTCTTCTGCTCCTGTCATCGTGCTGCTGTATCTCCCTCTGCTATATGTTTTGTTCATCACTGCTAAGGATGTTGTTAAACTGAAACACAATGCTTGTTTACAGGGAGATATGCAGGAAAATTAGATACAGATTGATAAAAGCCACAGAGATTCACCTCTGGAGGTAGCAGTGCAGATGCTGCAGCTCCCAATGGCTCCCAGCTGGTGGTCAGAAATAATTCTGCATAGGGAAAGTGTGATCTGAAGATTGTCTCACCCATCTGAACACAGATCAGATGGGTTGTCTCACCTTCAGGAATATGTCATCCTTCCTGGAATATCTGATTTAGGGAGCACAGAACCAAGGGTTTCCAGACCTGACCCTAGACTGGAGGGTGAAGGTCCCCCCAGGATGTGGGACACGTGAGAAGAAGAGCAGGATCCTCCCCAAAGAGCTGGACACACAGACAGGAGTTGGGCTCCTGAAAGGCAGGACCTATTAAAGATGAATTATAATTGGGGCTCATAGCTGAATGAAGCTACCACTGGACCACAGATGCTGAGACAAGCTTACTACCCTCTCCCTTTGTGATGTGAGCTTACTGTGAGGATTTCTGTTCTTCATGGAAACCATAACTTATGCATGCCACATTTCCTTCAGAGGGGAGTACAGCAGAAGCTTCGTTGTTTCTCCTGCTCTGGGTCAGAAGGAGCCTTGAAGAAGAGAGACACCCTGCCCTCTGGGAAAACAACAGAGCACGGTGGGATGCAGGAAAAGGGACATTTCCGGAGCACAGGCTGAGCATGACTGACCCAGCAAGGGAGGCCAGAACCTGACGTACTGAGAGACCATTGAGAAATGCAGGGAACGCAGGTCCAACAGGGAATACAAAAAGAAAGGGTTTTTTTGTGTAGTAACTGAAACAGACTTTAATTTTGTCATGACCCAGAGCATTGCCAAGTTGCTGAAGTTCAGAGCAGCCCTGTCAGAATGCCCCTGTCTTGCCAGGACACAGTGCAGCAGGAAGTTCATTTACAACATCTTACTTTACTACACTTCATTCTAGACTTCTAGGTAAGTTTGGTACTTCAGCTTTTATTCAAATAAAACCTAGTTTTCAAGTTTAAAAAGTGCTTTTGTTCTTTTGGGCTGCTTATTGCAAGATTGTTCAGGATGCAAAGCTCTGGTGAACTTGCAATGCCTTCACCCTTGAGTGACTTTGGACTGAATTTAGAAGTGCATTCAAACCTTTTGTCTGGCAGATGAGAAGCAGCAAAGAGCCGAGGGAGTGATCATCTTTAGTTGTCAGAGCTGCCTGGAATGAACATTTCTCTGTGACCTAAATTGCTTTCAACTCCTGTGTGGACTTCCTCATTCAGAGATAAAGTCTGAAAGATCAGAGCACCACCTGGGCACCAGTCACATGCTAAGATAGCACAATTCGAGCTTGCTAGCTTCTGGGTATGCCGTAGTAAGCATCACGTCAGCTCCTACACACACTCCAGTGGGAGTCAGTGGATACGCACGTGTGGCCAGGATAGCCCCAAAGCAAGGGGCTGTTCAAACTGCTGGCTTGCCCCTGGTCACCAGGCACCATATTCAAAATCCATGTGGGCCAAATAAATTAGGATAAATAATGTCACATCTGCTCTGATGTTGAATTAGTGCACCCACACAGTAACTTGGTTTTTAGAGTGTTAGCTAATCCTCTGGGTTTATCTTGGGTTTGGGGTTTTTTTTTGTTTTGATTAAGTGCTTTGTACTTTTAGTTATTGAGGCCAAAAGCAAAATGAGCAGAAGTTTGAATTCTTTTTATATATCTATATGCATATTTTAGAAAGACAATTTTGTTTTCAGCTCTTTCAGAACCAACATGGATAAAATCATGTTTCTGCAGCATTTTCACTTATTTCTAACGAATTTCATTTGGTACACTTTTATACAGAAAAGTAGAGCCACAGAAAATGCAACATTTCATCTTTCTACAAATTGGGAGGAAAAAATTACCAGGCTAACTTAGATTTGCTGAAGGTCTAGCTTTTATAACACACCAATGACCAACACAGTAAAAGGAGACTGCACAAAGTTCCACTGAGTTTCGACAGAAGGACAGATTTATCCCTGGCATAACTCAAGCAAAGTTAAGGGAAGAGTCTGGCTTGGAAACTCTGAGTGGATTTCTACAATTTATGGTTTACAAATCCACCCTAATCCTTGTCCTTCCTATCTGTTATGGGCTACTCACAGGCAATAAGTATCTGTCACATTGCCAAAGAACTGTTGTTTATCTGGTTTTAAGTGAGTTTGGGAGTCCATTTGTTTGTTTTTACAGAAGGTATGATGGATGCAATTACAGGGGCAATAATATGCATGCTTACAGCATAACTGCTGTGCGGATCAGACAGCAGCAAAATCATCCATCTTCCATGTGTGCAACCACTGTGGCTCTTACCTTCAAGTGAGCGAGATCTCTCAAAAAATCTCCAGGAATTTATCTTTACAAAAGTTTGGGGTCAAAACAGATTAAATCAAACTCCAGAGTGCCTGTGGTATTAGCATGGCAGGAAGGGAGACTCAATTTCTACTTAACTATGGGATGATTTATGTCTGGGGAACTCCCTCAACTCCCCCCTTCTAAGTTCGGACATGAACATTTGGTATTATTATCAGTACTGGGTCTCCGTCTGGGCAGAGGATGCTGCTCTCCTCCATCATGAGGAGACTCAATATTTAAGCAATCAGAGCTGGTCCTTCTGAATCAAGCAACAAATTGATTTTGATCTTATTTCTGCACACTCACTATACACACAGAATATAAATTTCCCCTCTGTATCTCCCTCCCTTATAACGTGTGCTCTGCTGGGTACTCTTTCACTAGAAGTGTGCAAATCTTGATTTGTCTTGTCTTCACTGACATATTCTCTCTCCCAGCACTTTTAGGGCCTGCAACCTTTTCTACTGTCTAGACTCCAGCGTTTGATTTATTCTCCAATTTGATTTCATCTCTGACTTAATAGCTCTCTCACTTGCACCTGCCCTTTATTTTGTTATTTTTTTTCTCACCTCTTTACTATTTGACCTTTCCTAGACCTTATTTAAGGGATGTATATTGCCCTTTCTAATTCTATATTGTTCTTTCTGGCCTTTTTCCCCAGCCCCTCTTCGACCTCGTAGTTCACTCAAACAAGAGGGTGTAAGGAAAGTGAGTGTAAGATAAAGCTGACACTGATTTCCAAGGGACTCGATTTTGGCCCGTCACAGTCTTGAAGAATAACTGACAGTTGTTTGGGCATCAGTTCTGCCAAATCTGTGAAACTGCGATAGGCCACAGAATCCTGGGATCATACCTCAGGAGTATTGTGGTGTTCATATTTATAAGCACTTTACATGCTTTTAATATTCTCTGATCATCTTTTAAGATTCTTCTGAATTATGTTATTCTATATAATACCAGGTATTAGATTGAGTGAAGGCTGAAAACATAAGACAATGTAGAAAGTAAGGATGGACGTCGGGATTTGCCCCGCTGATGAAGAGGAAGGGATTTTTTTACAGTCAAAAAATATAACCTTCACCCTGAAAAGGTTCCACCACATTTAGGAAATGCCTGTTCTCACCGTTAGCCCTGCTAGCACAGCAAAGCGACATGAATGCAGCAGCCTCCCATAGACAAGAACAGCATTGTATACAGGCAGAACTGGAAAAAAGTTTGGTTGCCGTGATAGATTTGTGTAGTCATAGCCAAACATGATAAATTTCACAAGTTGGTCAGGGTTAAATTAGTAAACCATGCAATCAGTTATGGGTTAAATATTAACAGAAGATACTCTCCAGAAAAAAAGGGCAAAGTTGATTACATTCTGTCAAATGTTTCCCAGATGTTAAAAAGTGCTTTCCAATGAAAATAATAATATAATCTACAAACCTGAACACCATATTAAAGGAATGGTAGTAGAAAATTACTGAATTAACAACCTAGGCCCATGGCCATTTTGTCTCTCTAAAGATAAACAAGAAAACTTCACATGTCCTGAGAGCTGTTGAAGTGAAAAATTCTGTATTTAATAGATTTCATACTTACTGCATTAACTATAATCTCTTCACTGTAGGCTATAATGCAGTCATCTGTGCACTTTTTGTGACACTGTGATTTAGAAGAAGTGTTTCCTTTTTCTATGACTTGCATTGTATGCTTTGGAACTGAGGAACAAGCTCTCACATCCATTTAACTCTGGAACAGCAAATGTCAGTTACAATGAGGCACATTTACTACGTACACTTTGTCTGCATATTTCTGTAGAGCAGCTTGTCCCTGTTTAATACACCCTTCTCATTCATTACTTTTTATTTTTCTTCAAAGAACTGACAGTCCCAGGTGCCCAAAAATATTTAGGTTACCAGTTCATCCTTCATATTCCAAATACTGCTTATAAACCATTAGACCAAAAATAACATTTGGGATCTTTTTATTTAACTTCTATAATTTAGAATTCTTGGAATGTTACTACTTGTAATACCTGATTCTTTGCTCTTCCCGTTGTTTTCCAAATTAGAGATGAAATTCTCATTTAATCCCAAGGTAAGATTTAAAAAAAAGATCAAATTAATGGAGCTTCTGGGAACTGGTAACATCATAACTCCTTCAAAATGGGATTAAAATAGACACATTGCCATTCAATAGCTTCAATATTGAATCTGTGAGAATTGCTTTTGAACTGCTGGTTAACTAATTAATAGACTCATAGGTAAATGTTTGACCAACAGTTAATACCTTGATTACTTTTCATTTTTTGCTTGTAACAGTTACATAAACGTCTGAGTGACTTCTCAGTAATGAAATTTGCTGGCAAATGTGGTTCTTAATTAGATGTCTGAGATAGACGTAATGATCAGATCTTGGATACAGACCGCACTATGCAGCTGAACATAGGCAAAGTTGTGATGGGTGCTCAAAACTGTTATGGGAAGAATGAAGGAGTCAGACTTCTGAAAAAAAATATTAATTATTTGTAGTAATTAATGGTCCTATCAATAGTGCAGACCAGATTTCAACCACAAGTCAACCATGAGACAAAGGAAACCACACACGGTCTTTCATCTCTAAATAAATTTCCTCCTCTGTTTTTTTTCCTTTGCAGATCATCTTTGATGATGTTGTTGTTGTGACAGTTTTTAAGGGTAAGAATAAGTCAAGAAAAGACAGAGAAGTATAAATCTTGTTTTAAAATATAAGGTTGCTCATCTCAGAAATGTGGTTTGTTAAGGAAGCACGCATCTTTCAAACACTTCATACTGACCATAGACTGGGTCATTTAACTTCAAATGTCAAAAAGCTAGGTATCCAGGTCAGTGCTAGTGACCTCGTGCCATCTTTATAGTCACTGGAGAAAAACAGGCACCATCAGACAATGATTCTTCGGACGTGGCTTTGGTGTCTATGATTCCTCAGATTTTGAGGATCTGGGAATGACATGAATCTCCATCTTGGGGGGCTCTTCTCTCCCTCACCTATGAAAGACACCTATGGTAATTAGATTGTGTTAATTTTTGATGCCTCTATTAGGAAAAAAAATAAAACCAAGATCCCAGCTTGACCTGCAAAGAAAGCTCCATGCCTGCCTAGAGCTTCAGAGGTTTCAGG
The DNA here is from genome assembly GCA_027574665.1 of Rhynochetos jubatus. Lineage (NCBI taxonomy): Eukaryota > Metazoa > Chordata > Aves > Eurypygiformes > Rhynochetidae > Rhynochetos > Rhynochetos jubatus. Next base: position 15,373,462 of record CM050653.1, on the reverse strand, counting down.
GATGCCTGAGGCCAGGCTGCTGGAAGGCTACTTTGTACATCAGCTGCTGAGAGAACCTGTGTCCAAGCAAGGCCCGAGAGCTCTATGGAGAAATTCCAGCTTTCTAAAAAGCCCATCAGCTTCATCTTTCAGTAAGGAACACGTCATGTTCAAACTGATGCATTCAAATGAACAGGCAAATTAGTGGTGGTGCTTTTGAAGTGATATCATCTTCACCAATCATAAAAATCCCGTTAGTTACCTGACAGAACTGCTTATATTTTTCTTTAAGTGCTGACAAATATATTTTCTAACTGAGATCAAAATGATATTATTTTCCCTTGAGTGCACTAATGTTTTATTTATATATATTTATTTTTTAAAAATCTCTCTGATATTTAAGGAGTTTACGAGTTTTGCTTTGGGTTTGTTTTTTTCTTAGTAAAGGTTTCGTTTAATCAAATGTGAGTATTAACTATTTATTATCTATGGTCAAAACCAAACTTTCAGATCTGGAGGGCAAACACATTGTAAAGCTCTCACAGTTTAATCCTGGATTATGCAAATCCTCAAACACAGAGAAGCTCATTTAAACGAGAGAAGCACCAGGAGGGCTTGTGGCATCACTCCCTCTGCTCCATTCCCAGCCACCTGCAAATCTGGATCTTGGTTTAGGCAAGATGTGCCCAACCTTTTGCAAAACAAGAGCCAAGGAAATAAAAAACACAAAGAACCCGTCAGCAGCACTGTACCGTCGCTGGCAGATGTGTTGGGGTTTTGTGCCAGGACAAGGGAGCTCCAGTGTTGCCCACCTTTGCCTTCCATTGGATGCACTCACTCCCCCAACTCAGACCCCTTCTCCCCTTCCCCCTTGCACCCCACTGCCTGTTTTGGCTCCTGTTATTTTGGGCTCATCCTGAGGTACCTTTAAAAGAACAGATTTTCAGAAAGTGATAATGACACATTTATAAGGTGTTTCAAATCTAACATTCAAATGCAAGAGCAAACAAAATCTTTTGGCTTCAAAAATTTTGGCTTAAGTATTTTAGGCTAAATGTCTTCAGTTTTTACATCTATGAAAACACCTGAAAAAGGTGTGACTAGTCATGGCTGCAGTGGCCTTCTGTGGACTCAGATGTTTCCCCAGCTTATTTTTAAAACAAGTCAGATTTTTTTCTTGCCATAACTTTTAAAGGAGGTTAGAGGAACTGATCATAAAATGTTCAATTTTTTGTTTATTTTAAAATGAAACTATTGAACAGTGTATTGTTCATAGCTGTCAACTATGCAGTACTGGAAAGGAAAGCAGAGTGTCATTCTCCATAACTGCATGCTGAAGTGAAAAATAAACTTTTAGTGATCCAGACCATAAAAATGCAAGACAAGGGACTGCCATTGAAAGAAGTGGTCTATTAAATTAAGATGCTACTAGGTGTCATTGTGACTCTGTGGGTAGCATGTCTGTCTCAGCCAACTACTTGTGGGTTCAAGTCCCATACTGGGACTTTGGCTCCTGTCCAGTGTATTGCAGTAATAAGCAGCGTGTGGCACTTTTAGAGGTGTCATCCTTCAGAGGGAATGTTAAATCTACTGTCCTTCTGCCAGTTCTCCAGTTGGAAATTAAAGATCCCCCAAGTACCCTTTGAATACAGTGAGTAATAACCTTGGGGCCCTGGCCAAGATTCCCTCCCTCAAGAAAAGAATTCGAAATGGCCAGGGCATATTTCACAAAATAGCAGAAGTCATACAAACCAATGGAAAAGCCTCATGAAAAATGTTGTGGTTCCTTTATGTATTTTTTAACATAGCAAGTCACATATTTGATGAAGTTTCAAAATAACATTTTTAAGCAGCTGCCATATATTTCCCATACAGGGACATTCAAAAGTACAAAGGACAACTTTCACTACGTATCTTTGGGAAATGGTTAACTCTCACAGACACCTTCGAAAAATTCAGTCCAGGTTCAAGAAATGTCCATGAAAAATGTTTAACAAGACTGCATTTCAGAACAAACCTTCAGTGCAGAGCACCAAAACAACATTCATGGCCTGTTAAATGTGAAGATGCTGAGGAGTCTGTCAGAAGCTTCATGTGTTTCTCCACTCCCTAAGTTCCAAGAGCTGATATACTTACTTTTCCATATGTTTTCTTGCACTGGCGACTATTAACCTGGCTAGCTGATATTTGAATGCCATTAAATCTGCTTTTGAGATATTTTTCACGGAGCAGGAATCACACCAAAGTAATTTAATGGCAATGGTCAGATGTCTTGCAAGTGGCATATGTATATAATTGTGAAAGAGAGTTTTAGCATCCCTCAGTGGGTCGGGCAAAACAGGACACAACATGCTCTGAGCTAAAGTCTATATTCCCCACTTGCCCTGAAAAGGTAACCTGAAATACTGTGGTTTACTGAGCCAGAAGATTGCTAACTATTTGGGAAGAGCTGGAACAGCATCTCATAACCTGCCCACCTCTCCTGTTTTCCCAACTCATTGTCACTCCACAGCTCCACTGTGAGCAGAGGTTTCCTCACAGTGCCACCCAGCTGGCAACTGGGTGGGCAGAGCAGCAAAGAGATGTAAGACCTCAATCCCAAGGGAAGATCTCTTGTCACCAATCCCTAGAGGAGCCATGTGTTGATCACATTAAAGGGTAAGAGCTTTCACCTGCTTCTCTCTTCCCTGTTTTCTAATTGCAATAGGCTCCCAGCTCTTCATAACAGCTTGGTGATGCCACTCCTTGTGAGTCACATTCGTTAACCTGGGCAACTCAAAACGTAGCAGTCTGTTTTTCAGTCACCCTAAACTCTTATAGTGAACAGGGAGAAAGTGCTTCTAGATAGCAATTCATCTCCTGAAGGGCACACCTAAGGGAGTCTGAGGAGTTGATTCTCTTGACTGCCCAAGAAACAGGACTGCCTCACGCAGACTTGGACCTCAGACCAAGGATCCAACCCTTACATGCCTAAATCCTCCCTATTTCAGGTAAGGAGATCCTGCCTATGAAGCAGGAAGAAGGCTGAGGCTGCCAGCACACAACAAGATGAAATTTTGCAATGAAATCTCCTTTGAGTACTTCACCATTTATATTTTTTACTGCTTTTTCTTTATAAACAGAATGTATTGTGAGGCCCTGAATGCCTATGTACAGTATAGAGAAACTGCTGTTTGCCTGTAGTGTTAGAATCCTCTGATCATGTCTTAGTTTTTGTGGCATGTTTCCTTCAAGCAGACAACAAAATGAGCTCCCCTGATGGTGTCTGGGCACAGCAGCAGTCCCACGTAGTACTGGTTAGACGTGTGCCAAAGATTTCCCGTCACTGCCCACTCACTCTCATGACTATATTTTTAATGCGGTTTTATAGGATGGGGTATTGTGGTTTCTTGCTCCTGAATAAGTTTCCCCCTTTCTCTGCTCACTATTCTCTGAAGAAAATGAATGATAGGAGCAGAAAATGGCTTCTGTCTCCCTTATACCTTTCTCATTTCTGTTCTGCTGTTCGTTTCTCATACTTCCAGTCTCAAGTGCTCTTCTGAACTCCTCACTTCAGTGACCTCCTTTCTTAATTTAATCTGGACAAAGCACCGAGTTCATTGCAAGTCATAAAGCTTGATTTGCTCTGTGCTCTTGGCAAATGTGAATAAGCTCCCTGGCTCCTTTTAATCAGCTATCATAATCTGGTGGTTTTTGGGTTTTTTTTTGAAACTGCAGCAATTAGGTCACCAAAGCAAGTAGTCTCTTGTGTTCTATTGAGAACAAATCCGTCCTCCTCTGACTTGCTGTATAATTTAATTATTAAAGCTTGATATCATTTTGGTTTCCATGTAAGGCAATCCCATAAGAGCAATAATATCCTTTCGCAGGCAAGGTTACTACTGCTAGAACCAGTACTCAGAGGGCCTGGTACTGCTCTGTATATGGTAATACTACTACTTCCTACCACTGGCATTGCAACATTCATCTACCTACCCAGCCAACAACAGCACTCTGCTGGCATCCTCCCCACAACTCTGCACTGAGCTAGTGTGCAGGATCTGGTACCAATTAGTTAATAATTTAGCAATGGTCTGAAGATGTAAAGCAGCTGCTAAAAGCTAAACCCTATTATTATGCTAACTAATTATTTTTTTCTTCTACATTTTTTTTCTTTCAGAAAATATTATTGTATTGTTAACTGCATTTAACACCTCCTTGTTCTGACATTTAGATGTCTGACATGTTTTGGTGTAATTACACTGTTTTGTATCACAACACCTAAGGTACTTCCCTCTGTATGAAAATTTGCATACCTAAATTTTAAGAACCTCAACTGTTTCTATTAGCTGCTTTCAGAGAGATAAGAAAACAGTCTTATAACATCTAATTCATCTAGCTGGAACAGCTTTCCAGATTAAATGTTTTAATAAGTTTGGAAAAAGATTTTGACCACTGGCTTGATTTTCATTTCCAAACTCTGCTTTTCCTGGTTCCCTCTCAGTCTCCTTCACCACCCCAGGAATATCTGATACTTCTGGTGCACTGGGAAAAACCTCTACTGAGTCACATGTTTTGAGAATCTGATTGGCACTCAAATTGGGCTGCTGGGCACAATTAGAAATCCTGTATTTCAAGAAAGACTTGTAGTGAACACATGTAGCTGGAAATCTAAGATGCACAATAGCAGAATTCAGTAAGATGGTTCCAAATGTTGTTGGTCAGAAGAACGACGTATCTTCACAGTCACCTGAATACATTGTAAATTGCTCAAACGCAAACACAGTTTGTCTGACGCATGCAGACAGAGCAAGATCTAACTGTAGCATGCTGAGGATAATGGGGCCCTCCCTGCTCACTGAGTAAGCTTGCGTAGGTGTTACACTGCAGATAGATAATAAATTGCAATTATTCTCAAGGTGAATGAGAACAACTGTACTGTCATCTTTAAAATGTTGAGTTCCACTTTTTTGCAGGACTGAAAGATGCAACCAAACCAATTTGAACTCAAAGACATTGTCCTACCCAATAACAGGAACTTGTTTACAGGCTACGATGTCCTGTAATATGGTCTTCTTAAATTTAGTTTAAATTCCAATAAGCCTCACCAAAGAAACTTAAAATTATCTGTCTCATAAACTTCACAGCCTTTCTAGACTGAATATATCAAAATTCTTCTAGTGTAATAAATCATTAGATACCTTCAAACCTGTCAGAAGTATGCCATTTATGTAACAACACTTCAGGTCTCTCTGGAACAACTAATTAGATGTCCCTTTTACATACTTGCCCTGTCCTGCCTGTAGCTATTAGGACACGTCACGCATTTTCAGTCAGTGTGAGGGCACTGGAGTTAGCTTCCTGGAATTCCATCAGGGTAAAAATAAAGTTGTTCTTAATGTGTCACACATCATTCAGTATGCCTTGTTCCAGACATTCTGGGAGAGGAGAATAATGCACGCTCTGTCACTTGGGGTTATGTTGTGCCATGTGGAACTATTTTAGAGCTCAGTACTTTTGATGGGGGGCTGCAGCTAATCCCATTCAGGTACCAATACCAAAAGAGCATGACTAATGTGCAGTTCATACACAAAACCATGAGCCAGTTTGTGCAGAAAATGAGGATCTTCACAAGCTTCCCTTCCACAGACGGAGGAAGTTGTTCTGCTCTGCTATACCTGGGGCCCGGCTCAGCAGGCAGTGCAAAGTGGAGCTCTCTGTGCCCAGTCCAGGAGGTCCAAACAATCTCATTGGGAAGCACAGACTCAAATCCTGGCAAAGGCAGCACTTTCTGTCATGCCTGTCAGCGTGGCAGAGCTGAGCATGTTCCCCAGAAACATCAGGGGTACTTTCTGGGGAACAGAGCTTCTCCTGCACAATCAGGCAGCAGTGCCTGCCGATGTGGTCTAGCTGGTAGCTAGTAAGAAGCCAGTGATGGAGTTTACAGTTGAAATGAGTCTTTAGCATAACAACCAGCAAGACAGCATGAGCCAACAGTGTGCCCTTGCAAGCAAAGACGGCTAATGGTGTTGTGGGCTACATTAAACAAAGTATGGCCAATGGGTTGAGGAGGAAGATGATCCTTCCTCTTTATGCAATACTGGTGAGGTCATAGCTGAAGTACCTTGTCCAGTTCTGGGCTTCACAGTGCAAGAGAGCCTTGGACATAGTGGTGAGAAAGAAGATCCACTAAGGTGGTTAAGGGACTTGAACTTCTTTCCAATGAGAAACGGCTGAGGAAGCTGGGACTGTTTAGCTTTGAGAACACAAGGCTTAGGGTGGATCATATTAATGTGTATAAGTACCTGAAGAAACGGTGCAAATAAGGCAGAGACAAGATCTTTTCAGTGGTACCCAAACAGGGCCAGGGGCAATAGGCTCAAACTGAAACACAGGAGGTCCCCTCTGAAAATCAGGAAACTCTTTTTCACTGTGAGCACTGGCACAGGTTGCTCAGAGAGATTGTGGAGTCTCCATCCATAGAGATATTCAGAAGCCATCTGGACATGATCCTAGCAAACTGGTTATAGGTGACCCTGCTTGAGCAGGAGGGGGGTTGGACTAAATGACTTCCAGAGGTCCCTTCCAACCCCAGCCCTTCTTTCATAACAATGGTTAAAGTATAGTGCTAATTAGGGAGAAAGAGGCAGTGCTGCCCAGGTTCCTTACATTGCTAATATGAAACCAAATAAAAGCAGCTAAGTTTTCAAATGCCAGGGATGTTAATTAGTGGACAAATAAAGCCAGAATTACAGTGAGATTTATCTAGTAGTATACAGTATTCTGCATCCTTCATCCTCTATTGTCTTGTTCATGCCTGTCTTCTTATTCCCTTTAGGACTTCCTCATCTTCCCCAGTACTCCTCCCAGCTGCTTAGGGCTCTACACAGCCTCCTCAGGCCCTTCCCAGTCAGTGTCTCTACATCATGGCATGAACCTGCCACTCCACTGTCAGCAGCAAGAGCTGCAGCCAGCAGGATCCGTGGATGTTTGACCTCTCATCCAGTCTGTGTATCAATTCTGCTTCAAGCTCATTCTCCAGCCTGCTTTGGGACTTCAAAGCCACAGTCTGATGCACTGCATTGATTTTGCCTCCAGAGACTATGAGAATATTTGCTTTCTCTGGGAATATTTTTTTTACTGTGGCAGAAAATCAGACGTGGGCATATATAAACAAAGAGCTCTGGAAGAACATCTGGGACAGCAGACTGCCCAACAGAGACATATCCTGGCCTATTTCCACTCCTTTGCTTCTTGAAACTCATCCCTAGAGCCATAAACAAAGTAAAGAACAAGAGCATCAACGTTTTTCAAGGAACTCTCATCATGCATCTGATAGCAATTGCTACGTGCCTTCGCCTGCAACCTTATTTTGTGCAAAACCTTCATTTGCCCTTAGACATCAAACGCTCCCCAACTTTGAAGAAGTTTGAATACAGATCTGATCTTTGCAGCTGAAGCACACCTCTAGCATAATGATGAAAAAAAAAAAAAAGAGGAATGTATTGAAGCAGAACACAGACAAACTTCTTCCAGAAATCACTCTAATCAAGCAGCTGCTTCCAGCATGAGGTCATGTCAAAATGTTCCCCAACAATGTGAATGCAGTTCTGATGTAAATTTATTAAAAGACTAACTCTATTTAGCTCATGACATTACTAGATCCCTACATTGGCCTCTTAAGGCAAGTGTGAATGTGTTAAGACACTGGTTTATTCCACAGAAATTGTTAGAGGGTAAGACTCTTACACAGTTATTTCTGCCTCATCAGATCCTAAATGGGAAAGGAAATTGTAATGAGTTATATCTGGAAGAGGCAGATCCACAGTGCAATTTTTTTTTTTCTAGTAAAGTAAATCAGCTATACACTTCACACTCCAGCAGTTGCACAAATAATTTTTAATATAATGCTTGGTAGCCTTAAAAGGAATATGTCTGTCATTTGAACATCAAAGTTGGTGTAATAATATTATTGTGTTGTTGTTGTCAGCCAGACATCTTAACTATAGATCAGAAATCCAGTGGTTTAGGCAATGCATAAATATATAACACGGCAGATGGCATGGCATAAGCATCAACGGTGTTTTACTTGAAGACACATGATAAGAGATGCATGATACACCAATATTTTTCTCCAGTGTGATCTATCAGGTTTAACCTTAGTTGCTAAGGCTGTGACATTTGGCTGTAAAAGGTCAGGGGTGTCCTTGAGATATGGATCCGAAATATATAGGGGAGTAAAAGCTCAGCAGAAGGAGAAAGGGGACCCTTCTGAAGTTGAATTGCAAGAGTTTTCTTCTTACAGCAGAAAGTCTTACAGAGCATCTGATTTTTACCATAACTGTGGCACAACAGCATAAGCAATGTGACTAATTATAATGACAATAACCATGATAACAATAAAATGAGAACAATACAGAAAAAGATAAGCAATTTTTGTTCAGTAAATGGGTTCACTTTAATACAGGCTTGTTTAAACCCTTGGGCAATGAGAGACGGTGTTTACTAGTGTACTTTAAATGTTTCCTGACATAATATTTGTTCAACAATGTAGCATTATAGGTGAAGAATTATTTTGTGAAAAAAGAAAAAAAAAAGAATTCTATAAGCTCATCCCTGCCTTTGCACTTGTCAGGTCTTCTCGCCAGTTCTTGTCCTCCCTCAGCCAAACAAACGAGAATTATGAGAATGCATCAAAGTTCATAGTGTTTTCCTTCATATGCCTGGAGTTTGGCCCATCCCTGCTGGTAAACAGCAGTCTTGGGAAAGCAGCTCAAATAATGAGAAAGGACAAGGGTTCAGTGTGAGGGGTTTATTAATGTTATGTTCTTTGAAATAAGAAATGCCACATTGTACTGGCTAGCAGAAATGGAGCAGAAAATTAGAAAATAAGCATCAACTCAACTTCAAGGAAATTAAAATGTGATCATTACTGAGGGATTATAAGAATATTATTTGATATTATTTTATTTATGGTCAAGTGATACTTTCATACAGAAAGTGGAGAGAATACAAAGCAAGATGCAACTACAAATCAAAGTAGCAATGGAATTTCAGGAGACAGATGCTGCACTACTTTTGCTAGCTCATCACATCAGCAGAAGGTGTGTCACCACCATTGGTGGTGTTAACTGTACTGGGGTGGGGGGGAAGTATAAGTTCATTGCTTCTTCCTGACATTATTTTGTATTCAAAGTCTCCATCAAATATTGAGGCTTTTGGTGGTGGTAATCGTGGTTTTTATCTCTATACAATTTCAGGGAATATTTTTTAAATTATCAGATGCAATTTAATTAGTGTTAATTAGCTCAGAATTTGTCATGTGTCTGACTGAATAGGGTATACAATTTTGTCCTTCTAACACTCCCAAAGATATCCTTGTCTATAGCCAGGCATAGCAGGTAGGTGCTGTCATTATGCTTTCGGAAGACAACACTATCATATTTACTCTCATCTTTAACACATCCTTTGATAGCTTTTTGTGATTGCTCTCTGACTTTTGCCCTGCAGCAATTTCCCATTCTAAAGGGAATGACAATCAGAGATAGTAAGAAAGAGGAAAAGATGACAGGAAGAAAACAGTCAAGTAAAACAAGAAGAAATTCTGGAAGGTAAGAGTGAAGGTTTAAAAGAAAAGTTTAAAATACAGCCAAGCAAAATAAAATATCTAAGACACATTGGTTTGAAAGTAAATACAAAATGTTCGCTTTAAAGACGTTTAACAAGTACAGCGAGACAGTGGCAGGGAAAGAAGAAAGAGGAAGGACAGCAGTGGAGAAATTGTGTTACATTGTTTCAGACTTTTCTCACAGCATATTTTGGTTCCACACTTTAAAGGTAGTTGGTTGCAATTCATAAAATCAATAACAAAACCCGTGCCCATTTCTGAGTAGAGAGTGCAAGAAAATCTCTCAGCCTAAAGTCTCTTAGGAGATATTATCTCAGCCACAGTATGTTGGTTGAAAATATAAAGAGGTGTTTGACAGAAATTTTCAGACTTTTTTAATCAAGGAAAACAAATTAATTGAAATTATTTTTTCCTTAAAAGGTTTATACTTATGAAGTATGGAATTTCTGGTGAAAATCAGAACATACCACCTGCTCTAAGCTGAGCATCCCATATCCTGAAGGAGTACCTGGCCCTTTGCTTATGCCATTCTGGGGTCGTGAGGAGCTTCTTTTGAGCTACATTTTTAGTAGCCTCTAGGTTCATCTGATTTTGAACAGGAACAGTTTTGAAATCCTGAAAGGTTTTACAAGACATGAAAAACATTTCCTGTCCTGATCTAACATGAAGACCCTTATATCACCAAATAAAATGATCTATACGTGCTAAAATAGCTTCGTTAGTTACGTTTATTATTGTGTAAATTGCAGAAAAGGCAGGGGACTCAAACACACAAAGGTGGCAATTCCATTACCTACTTTCCACACAACATATGCTTTCAATTTAAGCAAATTTTACCATTTCCCAACTGCAAATTGGATGACATACAACAAAAACTGTGTTTTAACAGCTTTAGCATTTTATAGACATTACAGCCATGCACCAATCCTTTACCTTAGGAAAAAGTAAGAATTACAAGGAGCTTGCTATAAAAACACCTAATCACCAGCACCCAGCTGGAAGTTGGACAGCCTACTGCATAGCAGACTAAAGACACAAAACACATGAACTCTTGTCCTTGAAGAAAGATGCTTTGCTCCCTTTGTTTCCATGTCCATGGAAATGGGGTAATAATACTTATTTGCTGTGTAATTGAGTGCTTTGGAAATAAGAGCTGGGTGTTTTCTGCAAAGTGGAGATCATTTGATATTGCTAACAGCATGAGTAATAATAATGCAGCTTAACAAATGCAGGAGAAAATGTTTAAGGAAGCTTCAGTGAATCCACGCAAAATACCAAGACTGTAAAATGAAACCATGTAACTGCAGTGAAAACTTCTGATTTTGGGATCCTATTTCCATGAGATTTTTAGTTCAGACAAAGTACAAAGATAGGCTTGTTTATAGCAAAAATGTTCCAGTATATTGAGACTTTAGTTGCAAAAACAGTGACATCTTCCTTAGTCAGAGTATATTTTGCAGGCTCCGTTAATATCAGGCCTGACGTTTTGATATACTTTTGGGGCTCATCTCTAGTCAACTGGCAGAATACTAAGTATAATGGCAAAATGCTACCAATAAAAGAATGCCAAGATTTCAAAATTTTTTTTTTTTTTTTAATTTGTAGTGCATAAATTAGCTGCAGGTTAAAACACTTATTATGAAAGCCTGGAAAAATCACTCCTTTATTCCAGATCATCAATAAAATCTTGGCTTTGCTTAAATCTGTTGAAGTCTTGCCATTGATTTGGCAGGGTACAGATCTCAGAATGGGCTTTGAAATAATCAGATTAGAAACAGCTACTTTTCTGATTTCCCATATTCCATAGTGGAAGCTGAGAAAGGACATTTTGACTATTGAAGTCATTTAAGCTAGCCAAGAAAGATGCATTCACTAAACTTGTCAGTTTACTAAAAGATTGACTGTCTGGAAAATGCTACAGAGCCGGACATTTATTATTTTTGCATTAGTTCTCAGAGATCTGAGGCACAACCAATGGTATGTATCAAGGAGGGGGGGGGGGGGGGGGTGTGCACACTATACTCAGTGCGGTACCAGTTTTCTGTTTATCAATCACATGCACACAAACTCTTATACACATATGTATCTCCATTCATATAGCAGAGTTTCATATGGCTGAAATTAATGTAAGCTAACAACTGTAAGCACAGAAAGGAGAGAGGAAACACATAAAATATATGGGAGTGGTTTCTCTAATTAATATTCTTTAAAATTTCGTTTATGAGTCTATGATATTTTACTTTCAATCTCACTAATATTTGTGATACCACTGATGAAAAGAATCAACCTTTTTCACTTTTGTATATTCTTTTTTCTATTTTCATTTTTCCTAAGACCAATATGACTTCTGTCTTGTCCAGAAGTTCAAACCCAGGTACTGGATTTATGTGTCCAAAGGGGACCTTGTTTCTCTTTTTGCTTTGTCCCAGGTCCACACAGTCAGTGATACTCCTTTTTTCTCTAGGCTGCTTTCTCTTCACCTTCTCCTTCTGTGCTCACATGATCAAAGCAATGTTTATTTCCCATTCAGAAAATCTCCCCTTCTTCTCCTTTAGTCAAGGCCTGCCCCAAGGACAGTGATTTGGACAGTAGCATCTATTGTTTCAGCTGTCTTCTTCCAGGGAAGAGCTTAATTGCTTCTCCCACCTGAATGACACAGAATTTGCGTATTCATCACTGTGGCCCATGACTGTCCAGGGATCAAAAGCATTTCTGCTGCACTTAATCATATTCTGTTGCTCTCTACCATATTACTATTTAACCCCGTGGGCCGAAGTCAGCCTCTATGAACACATTCCGACAATAATTAGGAGCTATGTGATCCTATCAAGAGATTTTATTTTGAGAGGCCAGCAACAGGGATATAGAATTAGTACTACTTGGATAAACTCTATCCATTAAATTGGAAAGATCACAAAATATCTATGAAGTTTTATTTCACACACAGGCACATGTATACAAACATATATTCAGAAAAAAACCCACAGAAAATATAGTAATAATCTTTGCAATCATATATCCTGACATTACAGCGTCTCTACAATTGCAGCCACTGTTGCATAAGTACCCTGTTGTACTGAACTTATTTTTCTACATGCCCAAAACTTTTTAGAACAATGGTCCACCTGTTTGCCCAGTTTTCGTCTTCAGAAGGGTCGATTGGGGTAATTGATTGTGGGGGCTGATGAAGGGGGCGGGAAGATGAGGTCAGTTAATTGCTGCCTGGGGAAAAGGATGTAGGAGGTCTCTTTTGTTCCAGGCTGAGGGCCCACTTGTAATAAATGACATACAACAGAGATGCTCAGAAGACCCTTCCCACAAGGGAATAACAGATGTTCTCTGGTGATATATGGGTCTGGAGTTTGGGGGTCTAATACTGTAAAATGTCTGTGCAATCTGGGCTAGGCATCACAAACAAGTGCAAATAAATATATCATGACTGAATGTGCTATAGTCACTGCGTCTTAACAGAATAAAATGGTAAGCACCCAAGCTGGGTAAAATACCTTTCAGTTCTCCTTTTGCATAACTGAAATATACACAGACCTCACATACTTTGAGAATTTCCACAGCCAATGCTTTCTGGAAGAAAACAGCCCTCGTCCTGAACACTGCTGTCCCATGGGTTCCCTGCCTTTAGATTATGGGAGATCTCACATCTGTTCTCAGACTTGCCAATTCTAATAAAATGCATTTATTTCAAGCTTCGCTGATGGCTGAAAAAAAAAGAAAAACCCTAATAACTATTGAAATGGAAATCAACAACTGCTCCAGACCTCAGTAAATGGATTCAAGGACTTAGTAACCTGGCACCCCTGGCAATGTCTTCTACATAATGCCAGACAAGATGAGCATATTTAGGAGCATTTGGTCAGCTCTCATGGATGCATACTCCATTACTGAACCAACAGGAAGGTCCTTTCTCATTTCTTCCTTTTTCTCATCCTTTCTAGCATAAGAAAAATACAGGAGCCCTAATACAGTATTTCCTCTTCTATCTATCTTACCTCTTCCTCTCCCTCTAAGTAAGTGTCTTTGTCTGTGATTTACAGTGTTGAGGACAGCAAATCATCTGTACTCCATGGACTGTTGTTTCAAGTGAGGACAAGGAGTTTTACAACAGCACAGTCCTAGAGAAAACAGTCTTGCTCAACAAAGACATGAACAAAATAACCTGCTACACCTTTGGTTTTGAAACATGAATGTGTTTCTTTTCCAACCCTTAACGAACATTTAAAGAAAAAATACAAGACTGGCTTTGAAATTTGGCTGGGAGAATATTTAACATGTTTTCACTTATGTTCAGATGCCATGGCTAGAAAATGGTATTTGTAATGGTATTCATACACTATACCTCTCACTTGCCTGCCAAAAGTCTCTTATTGCAAAGGTTTTTATAGGACACATATCTCAGTTTATCTAAAACAACAAAGAAAAAAATATTTTTAGATATATTTCCGCCCCCTCCCCCATCTCCCCTCTCACATGCATAATTAGCCAGCAATCAGGTATAATAGCTAGACATGTAAATGCCTTTAGTTTCGTGCAGGTGCAAAAAACCAAGGTTGCACATAAAATCAAGCCCTAAGGATTAGTCTTTCAATACAGGACACAAAGGCTGTCTTCCCCAACCCCTTCAAACTGATTCCTCAAATACAGCTACTTCTTTCACATATAAAATCTAATAATGTAATCAGATCCCAACCCCTATGCTCTATAATGCAAAAACAATGTTGTGTGAGCATTTATTATGAGTCACTTTCAGCATCAGTTTTGGTAATCTGGAGATAGCAATAGAGTGAAGAGAAAATTCATTCTGGAAGATGAAGCTATTACCAGGAGAAAAATGGAGACTGACTTCAAGAAAAACTTGGCAAATAGATTCTTTTCTGACTTAGAGGCACCAAACTATTTTTTCAGTTACAAGAAAAGAAAAAAGATGATACAGCTTTGGGAATAACCTCTCTGTATATGAGAACATACATGAGAAATTGGGAACAATCTATAGGGATTTCTTGTTTTCCCATAGTTAGTGTTCAGGTTACTTACCTCTGTCTTCCACTAAAGCTGAATCAACATTTTGAACTTACAAGAAAGGGATAAAAATATTTTTCTCCTGGGCATACACTGTTATCTAAAGGTGGTGAATAATGATTTAGAAACTTCTTCCCTCACAGATCATCTGTCAATATTCAAAACTAAAATCTTGGGTGGAACAAATGGTCCAAGGTACATAGCCAGACATTCCCCAAGGGAAGGAGTTGTGAGGACAGGGGTAGTAATGCGACCTTTGTGAAAACTAACCTAACGCTGCAGCTGACAGTGTGTAAGGTTGCTGGTTTATGAGAGATAGTAGTTAAGAAAACAAATTATTGAGGTAGCTGAATAGCTGGATTAAAAGGTTTGCCAGTATAATAAACAAAAAAACCCCCAAAACAAACAAACAAACAAAAAACCAAAACACCACACCACCAAAACCAAACAACCCTAAAATCATCCTTGTTATGGCCAAAAAATAAATACAAAATACAGGCATTGTGAGTACATCTGGGCTTATAATCAGAAAGGTCACTAAGTTTTTCTTCACGGTCACAAGTAATGAATTTGAATAAATATTCTGAAGGTCTGTGAAGGGTCCTCGCAATCAAGGTAAGTAATCCAGTTTTAGAGACAAAAGACAAATTAGTATCATGTAAAAAATTATCTTTTCTGTCAGTTTTCAGACTTAAGCAGCTGAAATTCCCATCACCGTACAGATGCATTTGCGTGGAGTTGAAGCAAGCTCTGACTCGCCCAGTGTGATTAAACAAGTTCAGGAAGGCCAGATCCCTGTAAGATCTGGCATGCCCATATTTAATAATGTGTTTAGATAGCAGCGATTGCAGCCTGTCCTATGTTACACTCCGCTCTAGCCACGGAGCCAGAGCAGTTCCAGAAGCAAAAGGGAGCGCTGACTTCTCGACAAGAAAGTAAACATTGAAAACATGCCTTTGCCTGCAGTATAATTTAACCCGGCTGGTATTGAGACAGATGAAGAGGGTTTACACAGTGCATTCATCTGGCTCTGCTGGGCTCCTTGCGGGAGGACGATAACACATAGCAGCAGGGCTGCACCAGGGGTGGACACCTGTGCAGAGCCCTGCTCCCAGCCCAGGGAGGGCTGATGCAGGAGCAGAGAGAGGCCCTCAGCTTTCAGGGTGTTGCAGAGTATGCATTACTATCTTTAAGCTCACAGGCTGGCTCTTGTTTGTCTGCAAGAAAAGTCAAACTGTCTCCATGTATGAAAATTTAGTACAGTATTAAACCACAAATCCTAAGCCTGGAAGGGCCTTTCTGTGGCAACCTGAAGTTTCTGCCCTGCCATCCCATACAACACCAGCTTTTCATATTTCAGCCCTTTCCTTAACATCCTTCTAACTTAATTTTTGCACTGCCTTTGGAACAAAGAGTCCCAATGCCATGTGCTGGGGTCTACACCCCTCACACAGAGACCCAGGCACAGCCTGCAAGAGCTTCCGAACTAAAATACTGTGCAAGAAACTGAAGAAACTACATCCTTGAAATGACAACACAAACTGCTACAGACATTTGGTGCCTCTCAGAGTCTATTCTCTGCACAAAATTGAAACACAATGTTTGTCCTCCTGAGCCTGGCAGATTGGAGGCACTGCCAGGCTCTTTGGAAGAGCACTCTGCAAACACCTCTGTAAGTCGCCTTTGCTCCCCCTGAGCTCCTTGCCCTGCCTTATGTGCATAATCTATACTTTCTTCCCTCTGTCACTGATGAGGCTCTCACTCTTTGAAAGCCAAAAAGCCACCCACTGCGGCTTTCTCCATTAGGCCATAAATGCGCTTGAGCTGCTGGAATCTGTTTTGTAAATAGATAATTAAAATGAAGAAGAAAAAGAGATTCTGCTCAACTTTGCACACTAGAGCCCAAAGACAGCTGTCTTGAGGGGCTGAATCCTGCACATCACGGGAAGCTTCTGAAAGTGCTGAGTACCTTCATCTGGTAAGAGCTTAATTGAAGATAAAGGTAGCAAAGCACCTTCAGCACCCCACTGGATGAAGCCACATGTTATTGGGACTCCCACTGATTTCTGTCATCAGAGCAATTGGTTTTGAGAGTAAGTAAGGGAAAAAAATCTCCCACTGACACCAGTGGGAATCCTTGGCACATACAGGGAACAAAACATTATGGTTGAGATCTTCTCTGGATATGGGAACAGTCTTTAATCCTGCTTATGCAAATTGTATATACAAATTATGCAAATAATTACCAAGTCATTCTGGTAGACTGTATAATAATAACAATAATAATTATTATTGTCATTAGTAATGTTGATGTTGTTTGTCACTATTGTTGTTATTCACATTTATTCTGATTGTGCCTTGGGGCTGTCCAAGAACAGTGTCCATTAGTGCCGTACGCAGATGAGTAGTTGCTGCCCCGAAGAGTTTACAAAGTGAAGAAACCCCATGGACGCAGGCGGGGCAGGAGGGTGCTCATGGGCAGAGCCAACAGACAGGATGCTGCAGCCTCCTCCGGGTATTTGTTTCTTGGTCAGTGGAGGCAGGCTAAGGGGGCTGGGGAGGGAGCAGGGCACAGAGCCATGGCAGGACTGGCATGGGTGGACCACGAGGAAGCGAGTCAAAGTCAGCATTTCTGGATTTCCTTCACATTTTTGTCCCAGGGCCATGCGGGCGTTAGCAGCATCTCAGTGTGTGTGACAGATACATCCACTCCTTGGATCTGGGTGTGTAAATGGTCTGTGGGATGTGTTTTCCCCATAAAGTTGCATTTTACCAGCTCCTGGTTCAGTGCAAAAAATCTTCAACTTCCAGGTCATCCTCCTTGTATAGATAGGATTCCCAGCTGCTGCTTCTCTGCTGCTAGGTACAGCATGGCTGTTTTAGCCTTCACACCTATCCCCAAGAAAACTGCAGTGACAGCATCGTTTCTCTTAGCCTGTTGTGTTCACATCTAAAGAAAGAAGGAAAAAACCCCAAAACCACAAGAAGTAATGGAAGTGAGAACTGGCCTGAACCTTCTTCATTCCCTCATCAAAAGGTTTCCAGGTGTTTACTGATATGGAGAAATTGTTGTTGCCAACCACTGCTCCCTTCCCAATGTGGTTGTGCTTCATTTCCCTTCCGTGACCCTCAAGTAACTTCACTGACCACTTTTAGAACAGTAAATAAAACAATCTGTGGTCAATTCTCTAAGCTTTGAGCCAAGTAGCATGACCCAGCTAAATCCACACTGCTAAATCCTCGTACCCCTCAAAGCAGGTTGGCCTTGGCCCTGCTGGGTATTGGGATCTGGCCCTGACCCACACTGTGTGTGTCAGGGCACGTCAGCACAGGAAGGGACCACACTGTCTCAGGGTGGTTGCTGTGCCCATGCTTCAGCCTTGATTAGTTTATTAATAGAGACACTGAATGTGTTGCGTTTGCCAGAGCTCTGCTGCTGTTTCTCCTTCCTGCCATTTTCGGAGTGTTTGTTCATTGTTACTTGAAATAAATAAAAGAAAAAATCATACAAATTATTTGTTCCCTGAAAAATGCAAGAACTGGTCTCATTACCTGGGTTGTGGAGATAACTGATCAGCCCTCTTGCATTTTGGAACAAGTACAAGTAACATCTAATGGCTTTTCACTAGCAAGACTTTCAATTACAAGAACGTAAATCCAGTTAAACTCCACTGAAGTCAAGTCTTTTATTCTTGATTTACTCCCTTATAATTTAAAGCACTGTAGCTGTATTGTCCTGGAAAAATAGAGGAACTTTCAAATCTCAGAAGTCTGAGTTTCTCAAAATGACATATGTGGCTATGATTTCCTGTGTGAAGTGCAAATTATCAGGAATGTTTCTGCAGAGCTGAGATGCCAGAAACCAATTTTTTTGGTCTACATTTCAACAGTTATTCTTATGCTGTTTTAGCTTTTGTGGAAGTAATAAGGATGGATGAACCTGCTTCCCTTCATTTTTCAGTCTCTGTATTTTCACTCTTCATTAGCTTGTGTCTCCTCTGTTCTCTCCCCCTTTCCCACAATCTCTTATTAGTGGAATATAAAGTCATTTATTATCAGCCTGAATCAAACTTTCAAAACTACAATGTTCAAATGGGTCCTACATTAAGCACGAACTAGCCTATTCATAATACGTAATACATCATCATTTTGGTGCCTAAGAGTATCTAGCATGACAGAAATGTGTAACAGCATTTTTCTGACAAGGTGTCTCATAATCAGAGAACATCTGATCTATTTATTTGTATTGGGTACGAAGTGGGGAGTTCACAATTGCATATAGAAACCTGTCATTCACAAAAGTCTCAGATTTGTTTTTGATGACTCCGTGTCTGTCATGGGAGGGATAAGACAGATGAATGTGAGGAAATAGTTGAAAGGTTCAGCTTCCACTAGAATAAATCTGAATAGCCTTGAGCTGACAGATGTAAAAGGACAATTGTTTAACAACTTCCTTTCTACCAAGAGACAATATTCCTAGCCCCTGTAAAATACAATACACCATACAATATAAACACAATGCAAGTATCCTTACCAAATTAAATAGCTGGGACAAGAATATTTGTATAGCTGGCCTTATTCTCTTGATTTCTAATTTCCCAGAAATGTTGGCTAGATCTCGACTTACAAATGTCTTAGTTAATTTAAATCTCCATTCTTATTATCCCTTACTGAGCCTCCTGGTAAGCTGAGTAGGTTTTATAGTTCCACAGAATAGTTCTGCTTGATAGAATAGTGTTTATCTTGGCCATTAAAAAGTTCTCTGTGTCAAGCAGAAACTTCTCAGATTAAAAATTCAAAATATGAAGGAAAGACTGTGAAAAAACACTCCTTTGAATAAAATGAGCAGAGGCACTTCCAGACTGTCGGACCCACACAAAGCAGGGAAATGCCTACATTCTGTAAAAGGTACCTTCTTCCCATTGCCCCAGGTTTCTTCAATAACTGTACTCAGTGAAGAAAGACAACAGTACTCAGCAGATGCATGATTGAGCTGATCCCATCTCCAGCTCTCACCATGGTAAGAGAGTGTTTTGGCTGCATGGCTTGGTGCCACTTTCATCTCCTTTACTACTCCCAGTAGCACTCTTGTGTTGAAACTAAATTATTTTAGTGACAGGATTGGAAGAAGCATCAGAGCAGGAAGTCCGTCACGATGTTCCTTCTACTCCAGTCATACGCACAGAAAGCCAGACAAAAAGAGGGCCCTTTTCTTTAACACTGATCCACACACCCTGTGCTTCTGCAGAGGATCATATTATGGCCATGCAACTGAACAACTTCCCTGGTTAAATTAGGGCAGTCTGTCCACTACCACTCCTCCAAAGCACTCACATCCAGGGCTGACCATTTCAGCCACTGACCCTACTGTCATCCCACGTTGCCTATGGCAACAGTTTTCTCTGTCCTTGTCCCTTTTTGCCTCTCACCAGAACCTGAAGAGCTAGTGAAACAGAGTTCTTTTCACTCTGGCTCTTCTGTGACCAAACCCTATGTACATCAGATGTGCACCAGAGGAATCTCATTTGCCCACTCAAGTGGCTCTATTTCTATAAACCATAAAAATTAATTGTTTCTATTTATTAAATCATTGCTATATCCAGAGGAATGTCACCAGCCCTATGTAATTATTACCCTGATACAGGACTAATTCTGAAATAAGATGGAAAAAAATTCTCAAGACACTGGTGACTGAATTCTGTATTTGTGAAACTTTTTTTGGGGGTTGCTTTCTTGTCAAACTGGCAGGAGAACTGAGAACAGTACTCACCATACGGGAATGGTGGCATGTAGATGGTAAGTTTTAAGGTCAATTACAAATCACAGTGAATACATTTGCATATTGTATAGTGGCTGAAAATGAATGTGCTATTGTGAGCATCTATTCAAGATCCCCACACTCCAATTGGCTTTGCCTGCTCCATTTCAGTATAGTATCTGGTAATAGAATTATACTGTGAACAATATACATGCTGAAGAATAATAGGCTGAAATTAATTCCCCCAGTGGTGTTTTCACCGCACCTTCACCTTCTTGGCAACAGTGAATATCTGTAGCTTATCTTAGACACTACACTAGGAACAGACATTTAAATTTATTGTAAGCAGCTTGGGAAAAAAAAAAAAAAGTCCTCTATTCTTTTTAAAGTTGCCTCTCTTCTACTACTTTCAGCTATTCTACTTTTTTTCCAGAAGTGCTTGCATATATTTGAAACAATAATTCTTTACCCTAAAGCATTTTCTCAAGATTAATAACATAACCACGCATCATACTATTTTTCTTGGCAATAATCAGGAGCTTGTTTCATCCCTGAAGTTTATCAGTTCAGTTCAATTCAGCAGGACTTTATTTTTGACATAAAGAGCCATATGAAGATTCTCAAACTATGAAAGAGACAGACACCCTCAGGTACCCGTCATAGGTAATCAGAAATCATACTCGGAATGTGTAGCTTTGCCTTGTACATCCATTTGTCAGGAAAGTCCAGTCTTGGACACAGATCACTGCTTTGTAAATGGATCATCTGCTGTCTAAAATACTGAAGTGGAAATAAATCTTATGACATATCCTGAGCCTTTCTTCTGTTGATTTTTTTTCCTAAACTGGAATAAATTGAGGGCTTATATCTTGTATTTCATAGCTAGAGAACTTAAAGAAAAAGACTTAGAGATCTAATGAATACAGATGTCTCCTGGGAAAGAAACAAAGAAAAGAGTCAACGAATAAAACACTTGCATAGATAAACAGAAGGATCTGCCTGACGCTACAAAGGGATGACAAAGAAGTGAAACAAAACTTACGAGTGCAAATAGTAGCAAAAAATTACTGGATTTTGCTAGATTATTGACAAAGTATAATAATGGAGGTAAGCCTCAGTAGTCCCCCTTACTAGCTACATGAGTCTTCCATAATGGATACACCTGAAATGCTCATTTTAATTCAGGTTATAGGTACCAGCTTTAGCAACACTTTCCAGTTTCGGGTGTCTTGTACTTTTTTGATTTTTCTAAGGGAGAAGAAACACTTTGTGGGGACCCACTAAACAACAAAACTAAAACGTGACATCAACATGCGACACTAGAAAAGCCTGAATTTTAAGCATAAAGTAAACATTAGTTTAGTTCTTATCTTTCAGGACAAAGAACATCTTTCTAGACAGGTATATTTGACAGTTCCTAGTCAGTAGACCTCCCATCCCCACTACAAGGGGATTCAGTTAATGGTCCTGATAACTGCATGGCTGCAATGCCAGCAGCTTTATCACCATGTGAGTGTCCATGATGAGGTTACAACTGACCTTAATTCCACTTTCAGACTCTTTCAGTGTCTTGCTGTATGACCTTCAACAAGGAACTCCTCTGTACACTGTTATTCCAAACAGGATAAAGAGATAATGGTGTCTACTTACCTGGTACTGAGATTTGAGGGCTGCTGATAAAGTGCAGGCTAAATTCTTGGTATTATCTGCACTTACGTGTTGGTTAGTCAGTCAGTTAGCATTTGAGGGGAACAGGAGCCTCGTTGGGAAGCAGTAATTGGAAGAAAAGGAGTTGATAAGAGAGGGCTTTTTAATCTGGTATTCTGGGCATTGAATGGTATCACAGAGGGGTTTATTTGCACCTTGTGTACCTCATTACATCTCAGATAAAAAGAAGGCAAGCAGCTTACTTTCTCTTCAAGGTTTGCTTTGCAAGTGAACTTGAGTCTGCTTAATCTATACCTGGGTGCTCCCTGCTATCTGCTTTGAGTGCGAAGGTGGGCCAGATGACCTCCAGAGCTCCCTTCCAACCCAAATCTTTCTATGAACCTAATTCAGCGCTGTTGCCTTCATTTCCTCCACCCCTTTGCTGCTGCTTTTCTTAAAATACATTATCTTTCTTGGGAATCTGTAGTTCTTTCTCTGATACATTTCTCTGATATTCTTTACGTGGGGCAACTAGTGGTCAAGAGAAAGTTATGGGCATAGTTAATTTTAATATTAGGTTATACCTGTTACAATAATTTAACCCAGACATAGGCCTAGGCAAAATGCTGGATGTATCAAGTAAAGGTCAGAACAGTTTTGACAATGCAGATGTCAAAGAAAGTTCTCTTTCAGGTTTTGTTTTCTATTCATCCATTGCATGTTTTCAGTGGAAACTCAAGAGCATCCCACCACCTTCCTCATTATTGTCCATAATCACACCAGCTGTTTACTCTTCCAACACAGACTCCTATGCAAGTTCATAAATTACTTTTAACAAGCTTTGACCTGCTTATTATAAAAATGCAGAAACGTTCTCATGCCAGAAAGTGAGGAGCTCCACCCCACTGTATCTGACCCCAGTATTCAGATGTCTTTGTAAAGACTCTGAAGGCTGGAACTAGATCTGAGAGGAAAATTGATGTGCTATTTAAAAAGGGTGTAAACCACTGATCACAACACGTGCAATCTTCACTTTTACATACATATTGTGGTCATTCCAGCAGGAGAGGCCTTTCTCTAGAAGTCAGCCCGTTGCTTTTTAATTACAAAAGTGTGTCGAACTGGTGTAATTTTTTCAAACAAAATATCAAAGAGGGTTTGCTTATATGGAAAATAAATCTAAGAAAATTGAATAGGATGTTTCTGCAGCAGTCCACGTAGCAGGACTTGTATAGTTCCAACTGTTTACAGAAGTCTGTGGAATTCTGCATTTTTTCTGGTTTTTGTCATTTGCAGGTTCCTCGTGTATACAGTAGTTCTCTTTTTGGGTGAACAAGTGTGTATGTTAACATAGGTAAAAACCCCAAAGTGTTCTGATATGCTTCTATTTTTTATTTTTATTTTATGTGGTAGAATTATGGAAACATGAAACAAGTGAAAAAGAATGTATTTTACACTAAAGAAATTAGCCTTGCATTCACCTAACAGAGTGAGCTGCTTTCTGTTTTTCTTAGTTTTTAACAGACTTTTAGTACTGCCTAGCCAAAGAGAAGGAAAAGAGAAAAATGGTGACACAAGTTTATGTAAAGACCAGTTTGCCTAACAATATCACCTATGTCCATGGGAGTGTGAAGGTTTTGGTGCACTGGTTTCCAGTTTTCATTGTGACAGCATGGACAGACAAGCTGCAGCTCATCATTACTCAGGCAGAGCAGCTTCAGCCATATCCACTCCCCAACAGGGATTCCATAAATGCAACTAGCATTTCAAATACAAATATATCAAAGGATTGGAAGCGACATTTGCCATCTATCTAGGACTTTAATTAGACACAAGTCAAATAAAGTCACTATCCACCTAGACATTTGCGAGCACAACCAACCATACATCTTGTAACTGGTTTAATGTCTCAAAACCCTTAAAGTGTACAGTGGCCCATCAGACAGTGGACAGCATACACATTTTAGCAAATACAACCGGTAGCACTGTGCTCATTCCCAGGATATGTTGGCACCAGTTACAAATATTAATAGCTTTACACTCTGTCTCAATTCCAGTATTAAGACATAACCAGTTGGGCTTTTTATTAAATGTTGTCCAAGTCAAATGCCAACATGGGAAAGCAGCAAAGTGAAGTGTTAAGCACATCCTTCCTGTCAGAACCAATGACAGCTTTCTGAGCATTTTTTTGAAGAAGGACTTAGCTAAGCTGGGAAGGAAAACTATGTTGAAGCTTTGCTAAATTTTATTTTATTTTTTGTTTGAATTCTCAAAGGGCCTAACACACAGAGGAAGTAGTGTTTCCTGCAAACCAGTCTGAATTCACAAGGACCCACTAAAGAAAGATCTAAAAGAGAAAACCATGAGACATAAAGGTGATCAGTATTGGAGTGGTGCTGGGGGAAGCACTAGGGGCTAGTTATGCAATACAGAGTGCCATGATACAGGGGGAAGAGAGACAGGCGAAGGGAAATCAGCTGGTATTCTCATCTGTGCATTACTTTAGATGCATTGACAGAAGCAGACATGATGATTTATCTGGGAGAAAATAGCCTGGTAGTAGATACAGAACTCAACCTCATTAAGATAGAGATGCGTATGATATCCTTGAGGCAGGCAGTACAGAATACAAAATGGATCTGGAAGAAGTACTGTCAAATCACGTTTAAAGGGAGTCAAAAAAAGATACAATTGAAAGTACTTTGATAGAACAGAGATTTGATAATGTGACCCTTTAGGCTTAAGGGTATTAAAATATGGTCTAAGATGTATTAGTTCTTTGTGTTAGCAAACCCAAAAGGCTTACACCTATTCATTAGATATTCCAGCAGATGTACTGAATGCAAATTTACTGGGACCTTTGAAGAAGCATCTGACATCATGGGGTTTCTTGCTTCCCAAGAAAATCCCTAACAGACAGAAAAATCAACACTGACATCTTATCACCTGTTGGATAACAGTGTCATTGACCCCAAAGCGATATTTCAAAGGCAACGCTAGGTAAAGAAGGAGGGAAGAGGCATGCTGTTAGAAAAAAATTAACCCGCTCTGGAATGCCAGAATGGCGAGAGTCACAGGCCATTTTAGACCAAAATCTATGTGCACCAAAGGTTAACTTCTTTCTATAGGTACTGGTTGAGATGAGGAGAACAAAGTTGCTTCCAAAAAGACTGAATTATGAGTGTTGACCTTTGATGTTTGACTGATTTGATATTGTTTGCTGGTATTTGTTATTTAGCATTTATTGATCAGAAGAGGAAAGAAAAGATGCCTGGTTGCTACCTCAAATTAGCGAACACTCTGGACTTCAGAAGATATGGAATTTTGTGCAACCCAATCAGGCATTGGGCACTACTAGTAGATTTTTCATGTCAAACCTTTTTGGAAAAGAAACAGATTAATATGGAGCAGGCATTATGCAATTTAAAAATAAATTTCCTGTTATTAGAGTAGGTCACTGTTACAGGATGTTTGCTATGTAGAATAAACCTTTGGGGATAGCAATCATATTGGACAGAGAGCAGATTGTGATAGCAATAATAAAGTGTACAGCCCAACAGTGTGGGAAAGGCAGAAGAAAGAAAAAACTAGAGCACTGTAGAGTCTTAACAGAGATTCACACTGAGATACAACCTTAAATAATTACAAGAGCTGAAAGTGTTTTCTCTTCTTTTCCACATGTTTCTCTTGCCTGCTAGAATGAAAAAGAAAACATGCTTTTATGGATCCATTTCATTGCACTTTATTTATTTCCTGATCTGTACTGACCCAGAATCCGTGTGCAGTAGTGACAAACACTACATGTCATGCTATTGATCAGTGCCAGCATATAAAGCCACCAAGACAACAAACTAAATGCCGAGCACCTTCTGACGAAGCCTGAGAGGAAAGCTGAATTAGATGCCAGACCCTGAAAACATTTTGTTTGTTCTTGTTGAACACAGAAGACGAGACCATGAGAACTCCACCCTGCCTGACTGCCCCCAGCAACAAAATGTGAGCATGGATTTCTCAGCTGGCTTTTAATATCACTGCAAAATTGTTACCACGAGTCTGAGGCATCACGGCAGAGTGGGACTCCAGCCATGCAGGACTTGAGAGAGCTATCTCAGCAGCGTGACTTGAAGCCAGATGCAAGCAGGAAACCAGTACAGCTGTTTGTGTCTGCTGGTGTGGTTATTTTCTTTATCCAGGGTTTTATTCTACATTCGTCAGGACACTTCTACTCACAGTGTCTAAAACAGTCATCTGCACCAACTCAGGTTGCTCTCAGAGGTATCTCAGGGAAAGCACGATGCAGTAATCAGGTCTGGGATCTTGCAAAATCAAGACAAATATTGCCCAGTGTCAGTTTTTATGTGACAGTTGTAAATGAAAAGAAGCCAGCTGCAGTGTCAAAGCCATCTTCAACACATGACCTTTTGGACCTGATGTGGAACAACCAACACTGCTGTCACTCAGTGACACACCTACCACCTGCTGTTATGGTATCGATACCATAAACGCTTCATGGCAGTGATTTCAG
This sequence comes from Rhynochetos jubatus, assembly GCA_027574665.1. Lineage (NCBI taxonomy): Eukaryota > Metazoa > Chordata > Aves > Eurypygiformes > Rhynochetidae > Rhynochetos > Rhynochetos jubatus. The sequence continues at coordinate 15,346,912 of CM050653.1, read as the reverse complement.
CCTTTTTCTGTGAAGACACAAAGGGTTAGTGCATTGCAGAACACTCTGTCTGGATGAAAGTTTTGGAGTTCAGTAATAAAAATTAATGAGGAAGGACTGTGTTTGTCTTCTCTGGTGTGAGTTTCTGTCACCTCAGGCAATGCCTTAACCAAACGGAAAAGGCATGCATTGGTCATCACATACGTTCAATAAAAAAATGTGCAGCTCTGCACATCTTGATTGATTGCAAGACAACTAAATAGTTTTCTTATCTCCCTAGGCATCTTCATTTAAAAGTAGCACTATTTGAGCAATTGGAACTCTATTTACGTAAGACTGGGTTGTGACTAGTCAATGGGCAGGTGCCTGAAGTGAATGAAGATCTATGGGACGAAACCTCCGCTCCCTGGCTTTGGCCAGCTATACAGATACAGGGACGCAAGTCGATCCAAGGAGGAGATAGAGCTGTGTTCTTCAGATGTTCCAGTGTCATTATTTCAGAGACTGTGAGCTGAACAAGAGAGCTGTAATGACAAAGCCTGTCCAAGACATCTACTCCAAACCAGGAAAGAACCTCTGCACATATTTATTCTGTCATTCTTGTGGTGTCTTATGTTATTGCAAAACACTTCTTGACACAAAGTTTAGTTCTTGCACTAATGAAGCTTAATCTCCACGTTTCCCAGAAATATTCCTGCAGCAGCAGGGTGAAATCAGTGTCATTGATTTCATATTAGGCCAGAAATCTATCTTTAAGAGGCAAATCCCTTGCTGATGGTGGCACATCAAAGGGCTGGTGCAAAGACAGGGGTCAGTGGAATGGATTGTCTAGTCCATCCATCATACTCTGTGGTTTTCTGACACTACATGAAAGCTTTAACTGGTTAATTGGCTTTAGCCCCCTTTGTAGAGTCCAGGTTGTCACTGGGGCGTTACCAGGAGTGGGAGGAGTGATTATGAACTCTATGCCCACCTTCTACACAGTTGCCTAAGCCAGCTGTGTTAGTTATTTCTGATCACTATAAAACAGCCTGAAGCCTGCTTTTCTGTATGCCAAGGACTGGCTAGGCAGTGCCCAGTACAGGCAGAATAAACTGCTGACCTTTGCCATTCTGTTCTCATAACTTGCAAATGTGTGGAGCTTAGCTGGTCCAGGAGCCTGGCCAGCATGTGACAAAAGAGAATGAGGAGTTAAGTGTTCCCTTCCTCTCTCAAATATCTGAAATTCATTTGGCCACTCCATGGCTAGAAGCCACTGCACCTGTGAGTACATCCCAGGGGGTCACTGTGGTCTGTCTGCCTCAAAATGTCAAAAACCTCGGCAGATCCTACAGTGGGAAAGTGAAGAATAACAGGGTCTGCACCACTGGATTTTCATTCTGGATAGTAAAACACTATTTATTTTCCTTTAATTATGGAGCAATCATGCTCCTCTGAAACAGGGCTTGCAGATTTCACTAAAACTTCTCTCTTAATTGGATGTTTGTGAATGTAAAGGTTTCTACCATGACTTGTGGAATGAAACAAAAACATCGTTTCTACATTAATTTAATTCTCTTATTTCCACCCATTCTCTCACAATCAGGTTTCCTTGATATGCTTAATCTTTTGCAATGGTTTCCATGGCAACTCCTCTTCATTGTGGTGCCACCAAGGACTCCTGTAATCAGGAAGCCCAACTTTGCCAAGGGATTGGTTTTTGCCTTTTTCCCCTCAGCTCTGCCGTGACACCGCTGCTTCCTTCTGCCTGCCCCACCTTCCCCACAGTCACACCCAAAGGCAAGGGCAGGAAGCACCCAACGGGATGTTATTAAGGTTTTATGAGTATTGTCACAGCCAAAGCTCTGTTTTCAAGCCCTGCTACACTTCGCTGGCTACTGCTGCATTCATAGTAAATTCCCATCAGAAAGGTGAGGTACTCATAGCTCTTCATCCTCAGAAATTCAAAATGTTATCCTTGCTGTAGTGTCCAAACCTACGAAATAGCACATCTACAAAGCACAGCATCATCTGTGTGGTGTTAGTTACATGAAGCAGCCTTTTCCGTACAGCACACTACCACAGCTGTAGTGTACAGTGTGTGAATTATCCCATACTGTACTGCACATATCCATAGCAGTAATATACAGATACATAAATTAACTCCTGCTGTACAGCACAAAACCATAGCTGTAGTATACTGCTGTATAAAAATAGCTGATGCCAGGCTGAGCTGGCTCCAGCAGTGTTTGGATTATACACTGCAAGAATTGTACTTTGTTGCTCTAATTTCCTTCCTACAATTTACCTCCCCCTCCTCCAGACCAACCAGCTCTGAGGAACGGACTGTGTGACTGGCAAATCAAACATTATTATTAATCACTGTAATTACTTTTCTTGGCCCAATTGCAGAGCCTGGGAAGCTAACCACAGTCTCTAGAGTGCAACCTTAACTACAACATGTTTCTGAGCCACCATTACCTCATTGTTAGTCATGTTTAACCAGAAAGAATTTTGAAACTTCTTTTTCCCTGAAACCTCTCAAACCACGTATGCTGCACGGATCAGCGTGAGAATCCCTGCATATGTATCTCTGTGCTTCCAGCAAACCATTTACTTTGCCAAAACCTCAAGTGTTTACTTCAGGCTGAGGGATAGGCAAGTATTTTTTTCTTCCCCTAGTCACAAGTAGTGTGAGTGGTTTAACCACAACAGTGATATGATTTTCTACTGGTAAGTAGATCATTCGTACTTTAAAAAAAATTAAAATACTACATTCAACCTACTCCTCCTGTTCAATTCAAGTAAACATTTTGTTTACTAATTACACTAGCTTTGAATGCCCACATAAGGATACATTTCTTCTGAAAAACCTCGTCTGAAATATGTCAGCTACATAACTAATTGATGGCTGCAAGGTCACTGAATACAGAAGCTGACTTAAAAAACACTGTGCCTCAGCAGAATGCCCGCTTCTCATGTCTAATCACCAACGTCTCATGTCCAGCCTGAGAACCCACGGTATGGTCACAGCGCTTGTCCCTTGTCCCGGGTATTTCTGCCTCATCCCATGTGCTCGTCTACATGAGCAGGTAACTGTCCCAAAACCTAACTTCGTGTGCAGGTTTATTTGTGTCTTGGTTCAGTGAGTTGATCCATCTCACCTTGCCACCACACAGGTTCTGGTGTCAACAAGAGACAAGGAGCAAGAGTAAGTGTCCAAGGGGAGTGAGTTGGAGGAGACTTTTCATTTCAGACCTTGGTTTATGCATTGTTTTTCTTACAGTCTATACCATAGTGTGTGTTATTTAAACAGGCAGTAAGAGGAGAACTTTTGTGATGGCTCCTTCTATACCTAGAATATCAGCATCTTTTCTTATAACAGTCTCACCTCCTTTCTGCAGGGACTCACAACACTGATTTACAAGTAGGAATACATCTGTGTTTTCCTGCTGCACAGTGTGACCTGAGACAGAAGATATGCTCAAATCTGCTTATGGCTTAAGCCAAATTTGTACCTGGAGTTGCCCACATTATAACAGAAAAATTACAGATGTGCGCCAACATACAACAAAATTACAGATGTGTGGCCCTTCACAGCTGCCCAATGAATGTGGTTACCATATGGTTATGAAAGTGACTGGCATTTTTCGACCTCTGCTCTTCAGCCAACTGCAATTTTATAGGCTGAGTGGAACGGGTGGATGATTATAGAGCCAGCTGGGTGAGGGAGAGGGGAGGGAACAGCTTGGACACTTTCTAGCCAGCCTTTCTTAGCAATCATAATCAAGCAGAAGGAGTGCTAGTTCTCACTGTCTTTGTACAGGCAGGGGTAGGCAGGTTATTACTAATTGCCAGCTGCCTGCGAACACTTGAATTAAAACTCCACAGCCACTTTGGGTTTTTCCAGGGCTTGAGTAGTCGTTTGTGAACTCGAGAAGTGGCAGGTAAGTGCTGCAGAGGCAGAGAACTGCTTGCTGTCCATGGGTAAACGTGACTGACAGGGGGGCCTTGCACCCATGTCCAGCTGCTCTGGGGAAGCAACCTGGGGCTTTGTAATCGTTTGAATGGCAGAAGAGCTATTTCCTCAGCTGCGGGGCAAAACAAGTAGGAGAAATGTAGCGTACATTACAAAAGAGTTATGAGAAAAGGCCCGGGTTTCTGTGCTCAGTATTAGTGAACTTATTCGCATCACTTGCTGAATGTGCCAACCTTTGGCAAGGACTCTGGGGGCAAAAAGTTATCACAGTATCTCCAGTTACAGAGAGCGTTACTGAGCAATCAGCTATTCAAAACAACTGTTATTGCCATGTCTGTGTATTTTCTGTCAGGTACAAACGATGCCATGGTGGCACGGGAAGTATACAAAAGAGGTAGACCATCATCCCTCAGTAAGAAAGGTGTATATGTAGGACAGACAGAGCAGTAGTGGTTCCCATGTGTATGAGGGGCACTGAAAAGTCTTGGATTAATCATTGTCAAAGAACAGGTGAGTCCCTGGGAATAAGCTTGAAAGGAAGAACACTGAAATAAAGTTAGTATAAATTTCTGAGGCATGCTTGCATTCCAAAAATCTTGCAGAAAATCCCATGCATTTGGAGAAAATATATCTTCATGAAAGTGTTCTCACTTTTGACAAACTTAGAACTGATATTCAAATAATTGCTGGTTTTAGTTAGAAAATAATTTATAGGCTCTTTCCTGCCCTTGCTGCTTTGGAAACAGTGAGAATTTTAATCACTACTTGAATGGCACAAGCAAATGACCTAGAGTTTGATGCTTTGCAAAAACGATGTAGACGTGAAAGTCTAGTAAAAGTACTTCTAGTTTCGACCTTTGATTTGAAGCTGAAAATGTTAGTATTTAGTTTCTAAAACTTGAATGAAAAACACCATGACTGCTTATATGAAAAATGTGTTTGTAATTATTTACAGGCATGAAATTTTATCTGCAAGAAGAGAACTCAATGCTGAAAAACTTACCCTAGAAAAATTAGTAATAAATGTTCCAGTTAATATTTCCCAAACCTTCCTCTGTTGCAGTGTTGGCCTAGCTTTTCTGTTTTAACACTTGCATTTTGGATGAGGCACCTGCAGAAGTAAATTTTGGTCTAAAATGGAACTTTTGCTATAGCACAGGATAAGAAATCAACCCAGACATTTTTATGATCCCCAAATACAGACAGGCATTCAGACTACAGGTACAAGAGTCGTCATTCACATAGTCCTAACTGCTGTTTTGGTTTGGTTTTCTGCCATGACTGTGATGATAGCTTTTAGCCTTACCTCCCTGTCTGGGTTCCCAGCTAGCAAGGTTCCCAGCCAAGACCTCGACCATGGCTGAGGGAGCATATTGTGTTCAGACGTTTCTGATTTGAAGAACTTTGTCTACATTCTTATTTTTGACATATTTTTTTGCACCTCCCAAATCCTGACACATTCTCAGTGAGAGGCTATATGCATACACCTCCTGCACACCTCAAGAAAGCTTTCTCTCCACTTTCCCTTCCCATTTTCCTTGAACTTCCTACTAGGGTAACCGACAGCAGCAGTAGAGCACAGCACCAGATAAGATCATTCCTTGTTTGTTCTTCCCTCAGCCAGCACTGCTGTCATGTTAGCTGTCCTCTGGATCTCCAGTGAAGGACAGGGGAACCTGCAGGCTTCTTATGCTGCAACCTCTCCTTGCCTCCAAAGTCTGTCCCTTTCAGTGGCCCTCTGCAGGGAAGGAATCCAGCCCATTAACTAATTTATCAACATCTACATTACAAATATTAGCTAATTAAATAATAAGGCTTATTTACCATTCACTACATATCTCTAGCAAAACTTTTCTAGCTGGATAAAATATCTCAAAGGGACTAAGGAGTTCAGCTTTCCAGTCGCTCGTTCCATTTGGTGTTATCTATATTTATTTTTGTTTCTCCTCCTACAGATACACAAAGCAATGAAAACAAGCTGCAAATCCACGTACTTGTCTTTGGAGTCTTTGATCCTTAAAACAAATGTACAGTTATTAAAACAGTTATCAGACACTTACAATCTAAGTGTTGCTAATGGATTTTTTTCCTCGTTCTCCTTTCCTCTCTTCATCATTTATGCAACATATGCACAGGAGTGCAGCTCTGGCTGATGCAGCAGTCTAAAGCAACTAACTTACCTGAAGCAAAATAATAATGGATCTTTGGGGAGATCCCACCATGAAAGGAGCCAAGATTAAGGAAAGCAGAAGTTTAGAAAGCTGGACTGAAATGAATCCAAACCAAACATGCATACACCAGCTACTTCATTCCAAAGGAGGCAGGTGGCAGGCTTACGTCCTCCTGTTCTTCAGCTACCCATTTCCTTTTGTGGTCATTTTTCATATGAGTTGCTTCCTTTTCTTGCAAGCCAAAATGTGAATATATTCTTTCTGTACTGTGCTTGCAGTTTCCAACTCAGCTTACACATAAAATAATTCAACCGCAGCTTCCTGTATTCCAAGTTTATCTTGCTTCTGCAATTGCTTTCCTCTCCTCTCCATTGGATACTTCAGCAGGAGGAAGATGTGGGCAAATCAAAGGGAACTGAGACAAAACAAGCTGAAGGAATTGAGAGTCTTGAATGAAGTCACATTAAAATTGGGGTAAATTATGACACAGGGAATGTGATAGCTGTCCAATATTCATTTATTTGGCATGAAGAAAGATTCTATCCTCGACTCTCAGTGTCATAGTGTGCTATTAGCGGTACGACTGAATCACAGGTGAATTCAAACAACCAGTTTCGAAGAGTCGAGCACATACAAAGCCCTCTGCTCCTCCAGTGCCTAGAAAACACATACTTATCTCTCTTCTTTTTTTTTTTAATCCTTTCAAACAGGTCTTCTTCAATATGGCCAGAGGTGACAATTCAGACTATTTGAGACCACAGGAAAATTAAGTGTATTGGCATTTAAATATTGCAACCGTTCCAAAGGGAGAATAAATATTGAAAGTAGTAAATGAAGGTATGGCTGGGGCTACAATAAAGGCAAAGAATATCTCATGAGAATATAAGGAAACCAAATCTTAGTAATGAGATAATCATCAAGCAAAGCTACAGCTTGTCATGAAACTATTTCAAAACAGAAAATTTTAAACTAGAAAAACTGAAATTATCAATACAAGGCAGGATTTGCTATGACTTTACAATTATTACTATCATTTTTAACAGCACAAAGGGAGGGCAAGGTGGAAAAATACTGTAGGTCAGAATGATCATGCAAATGACTACTCCATATGCAATACAGAATAAGGTCCATAATTTACCAAAAGACAAAGTTAATGCCTTAAAAGTTGTTCTCAGTTCTAGTTCATTGATTTTATTATGAATTCATAATAGCTGGGGCAAAAATAGCTGAGACTTATGTCTTCAGACAGAGTGTGTATATTTTGGATACATATATATATTCAGCTCCTAGGACAAGGAAGCTGTGATGATATTGTAGTTATATGGGTTGTGTAAACCTTGTTCAGTTTTATGATACACAATATACACTTATGTAGTTGGATAATAAAAAGATGCATCACATTTGTGAAAAACACCTTTTACTTTAGCTTAGAGAAAGATTCATAAGAACATACTTTCAGGTCTTCTTGCAAGTATTCATGCTGCATCTGAGTGATAGCTCCTGCTGCCTTGTATATTAAGGCAGTGTCATTTCAGCACACACACATCAAGGAAGGAATGAGTCAGATCTAAAAAAAAACCAAACCAAACCCAACTGTGCCATGTGTTGCACAGCTAGTGAAGGTTTGTTGCCTTTGGATTTGAATCCTGTGCTCTCCAGATCACCAATAATTCTATGTTTCTTCCTAATCTCACTTTTGCACGTCCCTAAATCCTTCCCACATGTATCAGCCCAAACCACTAGTGTGTAGTATCTTCCAATACTTCCACACCATGTTCCTGCATTAGCTGCAGCTGCCTTCCATGTCCCCACACCTGACAAGTTCCCTTCCCCTCCAGAAGCTTTCCTCATCCTCTCTTTCCCCAACGATGCTGCTCTGTCTCCCCATCCTTGCCTCACAAAGTGGGGATCACCTTTGTCACCACCACTACAACAGCCCAAGATATTTATTCTTATTGCTAAAGGGTCTTTGCCAGACCTTGCAAGGAGGGGAGGGATTGACAGTGCAAGGCTTCATACTCATTCACTGTCACCACCTCTGTGGTCAGGAGTGCAGACAGGCAGCCCAAAGTATGAAATCATATTTCTCTGATCCAACTTATCAGGACATTATTCTCTCCTAATTTTCTTTTTCTCTACTGAAGGAACTGTACAGACACACACACACATATAGAATGCCTATGTCCCACCTGCTTGGTCAGTAATTTACCATAGTTATTTAAGAATAAATTCAAGGTATTTTTTTCCCCAGAAAAACAAAACTATTTTCACCAGAAAAAAAATAATAAAATAATCTAAGTTGGCAATTTAAAGTTATTACTGGATTCATTAGAGCTCCAGTATCCTACCTACTGCTGAGCTGCTGACAGGACAAGATTTAGCTGAAATCAGTGGATCCAATTATAACTGGGGATCTGTACACTGAGCACTTCCAGAGCACAAATTATTGGTGACATTTCTAAAAAGCGATTGACAGTTGAAGCCAGCACATGTTTCCTACACTGCTTTTGAATGTCATTATAAGCAGGAGTGTACTTGTAATCTTTCCATGGTACTAGCAATAAAAAAAAATATATAAATAAAAATAAAAAAAAATAAAAAAAAATCCAAAACAAACCCAACTTCCATTTTTTTGCTTTCCTTCATTTTTCAGCATGGACTTATTTCCAGAACAAACAATTGGACACTCCCAACATAATTTGGGATCCTAATTTGTATCAAAATCTACCAAGGTTGTGGTTGCAAAGGGCCACACTCAGACTGGGGGAGTGTTAGATTTACCTTTGTGCAGAAGAAACAGCCTACTACACAGATACTAATAGCTACTTAGTCTCCGTTATCATGAAAAAGAACAATTAAGATGATGTGTGTTTATTCATTTTTCTCTCTTATATAATGACTTCTCTGGAATGTTTTTCTAATCTAATTAACATTCATTTTGGTATGACATTTATTAGCCCAACTGATTCCCAATTATATCTCCCTACAAACCTTGCCTCTACTAGAATATTATAAGCACATTCCAAATATAAATAATTAATAAGACAAGCATGTCTTTCTTATCGCAGGTTGTATGTTATCAACCGACTCACAGCTCACGTTTGGTGCTCAAATCGTTTCGCTTCCAGCATCCACTCAAGTGTCAGTCCTTGTTGCTGTTGCAAGGGAACAGATTTAACCATCTTGGATGTTATACATGGTAAGATAAAGAGGCGTGCATGTATGAGAAGTCAAGGTCAATTATCTCAGTATGGTTTTTCTGTTATTGGTATAACAAATTGTTAAAAATTTAGGCCCTGATCATGTAATTATTTTGTGTTCAAAAATCACATGGACATCAAAGTAAATTAGTTCACCACAGAGAGGGACTGCAAGATCAGGCATCTAGCAAAATGTTTAATATTTCAAGTGTATCATTCTTCACAGTGCTGCAGTGTCAGAGTAAATGAAGCACAGTAATGTACTTTGGGGAAAAAGTCAACCCATTCCATTTCTGTCTTCCCCATATATATAAATACTGAAGATTCCATGACATGGAAGAAAGCCTTGAGAAATAAAACCTGTTTGGTAAAATTTTGCCTAGTGTGTCATAATAGACACCCCAGACTACATGTTCAGTAGATGAGTTTCCACTACATTCTTCATTATAGCTGCATCTGGATGAATTATTCATTACAGATAACACACCCAGTGAATTTATCGCAATATTATTTATACAGTAGGAATGATCACCAGAGGCTGATGGCATTTGTTTATGTTCTCCACCATACAGCCAAAACTTTATGTAGCAGAAACATATTCCCCATTTGCAAACTGGCCAATAATAATAATAAATTTGTTCAACTAATTTATCAGTTAAGAATAAGGTAGAGATTTTCCAAATTACAGCTGAAACAGAGTATGAATAATTGTGTTTATTCTCACTAAGCTTTACAGCACTTTTTAATAAATCAGCAAATACAGTGTCATTCTGTCTGAGTCCATGAAAATCACATTCTTCATGAGTATAAGCAAAACAAAAAGTGTTTTTAAGTCACATCAACTGTTGTTACATTGTAATAGAGACCCAAGGTAAGATGCGACTACCAAAGACATAATTGAAAATCATACTGAGGGGCTGAAAATGAAATTCTGCTGTCAACTGTTTGCCCCAAGGGAAGTTGCGTTCTTCACCAACAACAGTGCTGAGGAATCATGTCAGTCATGTCCAGATGCTCTCCGTCACTCCTGTGGTACTGCAAGAAATTATTTCAGAAAATTGAGTTGGTTTATTCCTAAAGCACATCACTGTAGTCCCACAGTGTTCTCAGTGTACCAACGCAGCCTTTGTGGATCAGCGAGACCAATGATCCTGCCAGTACAACAGCAATAGTGATCTGGGCTCTAAGACGAGGAAGGAAATCGGCATCATATATAGCTAAAGCCCAGGAGCACCACCTTCTTCCCTGCTGTTGAAGCTCCATGGCTTGGTCCCTCTGGCCTAGTGGGTCCCACAAAATAGCGTGTTCTTCAACAACCCCTCCATAACGCTTTCCATTACACCTTTCAGACACAGCGGAGAAGAATGCCCTTGTTTTTGTCTTCAAGCTCTTCACAAATTTGTTTGATTCCCAGTCTTCTCCTTCAACATGGAATTATTTCCTTCCTTATTCCCTTAAAGACCCTCACATCCACATGTTCCTGGCTCACAGATTCTGGCTACAAAGATCTCTCACATGATATTTGCCTGTAATCTGCTGTACACAAATATCCTGAGACAGAACAGAGGGAGGCCACAAGGATCTGCTTGCTCAACATCCACCATTCCATCTGGGATGCATAAAATTCTTAAACAGTATGTTTTGTTGCCTAAAGATGCTTTCAATCTTCCTATCTGTAGCTGCACTATTGAGTAAACAAGTACTTCACTGCCAGAAATCCCAGCCAAAAGTAACTGTCCCATATACTCTTGGTTGAGCTTGGACCAAACAGTGGCCTGAGAACTCTAAAGCTGTACTCTACAACATCTGACCATTGCTGCAGCTTTCAGAGGATATGTCTGATTATGTGTTTTCCTTCTCAAATCCTGCTAAGATGTGGATGTCTAAAACATATCTGTTGTTACAAAACTCAATACCCTTAGGTGAGGTTATGTTACTCTACCATGTATTATGGCTAAACAATTACTAGCCCCCAGAAGAAATACCTGCCAACCTGTCCATAAGAAAACAATACTTTTCTATAAACAGCTCTTTTCTCATATTCTGTCACATTAGGGTGGCTGCACAACACAGTCTCACTGCAGAGTTGTGCTGGAGGTAGTTCAGTTCATGAGCTGACTGAAAAATTGCCTCCAGCTAACTCCTGCAGCCTCTGTGCTATCTTCTCCCAGGAACCATCCATGTTCAGTTGGGCAGGCAGCCTTTTATTCTTGATTATCCAGACTTGCACCCAGAAGGCAAGAATGACAGGAAGAAAGCAACCTTTGCTGCCTCCCTTCCTTCTCCTAACCCATCCCAGAATCCACCATTCATATTTTAACAGCACATCCCTGCTTCTGATCCTAACTGCTAGACCTTTCTCATTCCTCCGGAGCCCTCTGTACCAAGGCTGCATATACAGAAAAATAATTCTACTCTAAGATAGGAGTCAATGCCAGAGGACCAAGCAGATGTTCTCTTTCTCTATCTTCTCTAAGCTCCCAAAATACTGGGCCAACTTTCATCTCCTAGATTCGCTTTCTCCTTCCAACATGAGAGTTCATTGTTCCAGTACATGCACAGGAAAGCACATTCAGGTCTAAGTCTCTGCTCACACCATAGAGATGCCGTTACTGCTGCTCCCATGGTTTTATTCTGCAGTCTTTTGAGAACAGTTATGAGCTCACACTCTCTGGACTCCAAAACAGCTGCTGCTGCTACTGTCATTTTTTATAGCAGAATGTATTGCTTGGCTTTGGCACTGGACTAGCCACATCCGCAAAGCTTACAATCCTGTCGGAGCAAAAGCAGAGCTTGTTCCCACAGACCTGCAAAAGATATTCTGGAAATATCCTTCTGATGTACTCATTCTCCCATGCTCTGCTTTCCTTAGTCTGTGTTTTTCTCCTGACAGTTTCATAACTCTTGAGTGGGAAACTTCCCAAGTCCTGAGACCCTGATCCCAGCTCCAGTATTTTTCCCAGATAATCTACAAACCAATGACACAGTAAATGGGCTTGTGAAAGACCAAAGACTTTTCTGCACTTTCTTGCTCTAGACAACATGTAACAAAATCCACTTCTCCCTGAAAATGTATGTTTAACATTTCAGCGCATTTCAGTGACCAGAACCTCAATGTTCTTGCACTTTCTCCTGTCCTTTTAAAGGAAAGCAGGTGATTGACATTAAGAAAATGCTGACCCTGTTTAGAAGTCTGCCATGCCCATAATGTCTATCCACCCCAGAAGTCTGAGATTCCTACAACTTTAATTGTGCCCATGGATGTTCCTCTCCTTCTCAGACCTGTTTCCTTTAGCTGTTAATCCAGTAGCATCACACTGGTGTGCTTGGTTCCCTCACATCTTAACTCCCCCAGGTCGCTTTCTGGACCTGTAAAGAACACCATGGCCCAGAGATTGAAAGGCCCTTGCAGAGTGCTTAGAGTCCTCTGGTTTAGGAAGAAGGAAGGCTCTGAAAACTGGGAATCAGCCTTTCCTCCTTGTAGTCTGCTTATGAGTGTGGCCACTTTTGCTTATGAATATGATTTCTAATCAACTCTCCTTCTCAGAAGGTACCATGGGCAATCATTTATTTAGTCATCTTCCTTGTGAGATGCTTGATGGAAGAGTCTCTCTAGTCATTGCATACGCGTTACAGTTCACTATTCAGACCAGTACGCTAAATGAACTTTCACGTTAGGGAGCTCACTACTGCCTAAAATGGGAGGTCATACTCTTTGCACTCTTGCACCAGCACTGGCACTAAAGAGACTCTTGTAAGCACTGATGTAACTCAGTAACTAAGCAGGAAATTAAGTGGGTCAAAGAAAACCAATAGTTTTGTGGGGGGCTTTGTGAGTTAAATCATCTCAGCGAATATAGCCCGGTGGGTGCCAGAGTTAGTGCAAGATGGGGAGGGGAAAGGAAAGGATGCATAGGGCACAGATGAGACTCAGCTGCCAGAAGCAGGGAGAACAGGGGAGGGGGCAGGGAAATACCACCTCCCTCATGCAGCAGGAGGAAGCAAATAGGCCAGCTCTGTTGTCCTCTTATCTTCCCCTATAGATGCATTTTCAGCCCATTCACCATAAAGTCTCACCAGCTGAGGCAGTGGGAAGATGCAGCTGAGTAAATCTGCATTAGTCAAGACAAAAGAAGTGTCCTTATATCCTAGCCCTGAGGTGGTCATTCAGATGCCAAAGGGAATACCTCTTCAGTTGCTTTCATTGTTGGCCATTTCACTGTTCATTAAAGCTCTTACAGGGAAGGTCATACTGTGAAGTTTGAGTGAAGTTTCCTTTTCTTGGAAGGGGTCTGACATCCCATAACTTAGACACATTGAGGTAAGTGTACTGGGAAGTGTATTTACTCCCCTGTTCAGTTAGTTATAGTCAGGCAGTAATTATGCCATGTAGGGAGGTCACTGGTTCTGCACCTCAAAGAGCCAGCAGACAGTTTGCTCAGCAGAATATTTCATTTTATTGGACAAAACTTCAGAATAACGAAATCATTCATGAAATTCGGAATCAGATCTTAACTTGCAAACAAGGCAAAGAAGCTACATTTTCTGGGTAGTTTATTTCCAATAAATAATTAAACCTTTTCCAATAGGAAGACCGGCATTCTAAAACAGAGAATTGGCTTTGTATAAATGATACCCAGTGCAGTATTTGTTCATGGGCAGAAGTCATCTCCACTGAATTCTAGAGGGTAGCATAAATTTTACTAAAATAGTTCAGAAGTCCTGCAAAACATTAGCTGCAATATCTCCCCCATTCTTTGAGCAAAAGCTGGTACATAAAATAATGAGAGGTTCAAGCATCTCCTCTCTAAGCTGTAATTTATGGCAATAGATAGGAGGGAATTAGTGCAAAGCATGAATTATCCTTTCACTACAATACTGCTTTCCAAAATGTGTATTTCAACCATCCTAATACAGTATGAAAGTCTTTAAAACTATGTTGATCAACAAGTGATAAAAGAAACCTTAGAACTTAAAACCATGAAACTAATCTGTTAAAAGTATCCACAGGAAAGCACAAGATTTCTGAATATATGCTTACTCTTTACAACATTTATTTTCCCTTGCCCTTAAAGAAATCAAAATTAATTATAAAAATGAGGATATTCCTAATAGGATTTTTACTGAAATGTTACAAGGTTTAATTTGTGTGAAAGTACTGACAAGTTTATTCATTTTGTAGGAGTGTGGAATTTGCCTCATATAACACTCAGGACTTAGCTACAGCTTTGATAGAAATGTTATTTGGTAATTATCTGCTCTTCCCTTGGGGACAAAGTAATTAATTCTGTTCTGCAGTTCACAGCATATTCTGTTTTTACACACATATGAAGGATGACTTTTGGAATATTATGATCAATTGTTACATTATTGACAACCAATAACTCATCAGCCTGGCAGCTCTATCATGACTTTTAAAGAACACTCAGGAACATAGAAGTCAAATTTCATTTCTTAAACTTTTTTGTTTGTATTTTGGAAGGGAGGTAATAAATGTAAAAGAAAATAAATATTTTAAATCAGCTTTCATCAAAGAATTAGGTGACATTTCATACATAAACAAAGAAAATAACCCACAAAAATTTATATTTTGACATAACTCACCAGTAGAATAAATCCCATATGTTTTTCCCTAATTTTTTATTCTTTATTCCTTTTCTTTAGAGTAGACAATCACTTAAAATTCAGGTTAAATACAAGTTTGAGCAATAAATTTCAGCTGTAGGTGAGGAGCCTTCCCCTAAGGTATATTTTAAGGCATGTGTCTTTTTTGTCCATTGCAGAGAAACTGTGTGTCTGGACTTACATTCATCACAGCCTACTTTTAATCACAGTGTGTTGTGTTTCCTACTTTCAAAGAACATGTACAGAAGAAACACATGCTAGTTGATAGAAACCCAAATACAAAGGTCCTGGAAATGCTGTATTTGTGAAGAGGAAGACAAAAATGTTCCTATCGGTATTTTGGACCCAAATATTACTCAGTGGAAGCCACTACTTTCAAGAAAAATGCTTGTAGTAATTGTTTGGCAGATGCTTTTGCCTGCAACAAGGGAAGTCCTAATTCAATAGGGCTATGGGGGAAAGGGCTCACCTCCCAGGATTCTCACTTCAGATCTTCCACGTTCTCCATCCCAGATACTGTGGCCTGGGCAAGCCATTTTGGCTAGAGTTAGAAGTATGATTTCCTCCAAGAATTTGTTATGAACAAAATCTCCTGGTATATATGCAAAAATACAGCATGGACTTACCTTTTTTTCAGTCTTGGATATCTCTTGGCAGACCCAATAAAATGTTCCTCATAAAAAGCACTCCTGTATAATCTACTGTCCCCTCTATGGAAGGTTACTTCTGCTGGCATGTGGTGTAATTTTTAATATAAATTTAGCTATATTTTCCTGGGGTTGTGGCCTCCCATTTGAAAAAATAATGATAACAGCATTTCCTACCCAACAGGAAAATTGTGTCAATAAATGTATTAAAGATGTCAAAGGACGGAGCTATAGAAACAGAAATACCAATACTGTAGCTAGGAACCAGGAACTTAATGTTCTTGTTTTCACTGTCCAAAAATGCAATCAGCTCTGAAACAACTGAACTTCTCATTTATTCCATCAGCAACTAAGGGACTTGGCACCAGCCATGTAATTGGTGCTGGCCTTAGTCAGTTTTAAAAATGGTCTTGGATGTAATCTGCCAATAAGCCAACAATTAGATGTTTTACAGGAAACTATTCCATTGACAAAAATTAAGTTAAGGAAGAAGGAGTTGGAGGACTGGAACTGGCTGCACTTCACAACAGTGCTGGCAATAAATCTTGACAATAAAAGGCAATGAAATGCTTAAGCCAGAAAAGTGAAATCACTAAAAATAAAACTAGAGACAAATTACATTCATCTCCCAGATCTCATTCGAATATCTGACTATCTGACTGGAAAAATTCCCTGTCACGATAGCTGCAGCATCCCAAAGGATCCACATCTGCCTTCACCCATGCAACTCTGACAGTCAAGAAGACAAATTATGAGTGATGTTCCTTTCCTCATTATGGGAGCTTCAGTTTGTGGCCAAGATGAAACACTCAAAGTGAACAGGAAAACAGTAGTTATGTCCAACAAAGATGCCTCTCTGACACTCATTCCAGTCTCAGAGCCACATTTGGAAAATAAACAAACAACAAACAAACAAAAAAAACCCCACTCCCCCACCATCAAATGTATCAAAAAACCCTTCCAAGCCCAGACCACAAAACACCTCCGTTTTTCCGCACAAGGCGCAGCCTGGCTTTGGTAGTGCAAACACCCACTCTGGCCTCAGACAGCCAGGGACTCATGACATGAGTAGTCCTTGGACTCATCACATGAGTCATTAGCACCTTCTGGCAAAACAAGCCAGGTCCTTTCATCCCCACTGGAAAATAAACTTTTTGCCAATCAACAGGCAAAATAGTGGAGTACCCAGCAGCCTCTGTCTCTCTTTCCCCCACCTGTCTTCTGCATAAGATACCTCACTCAAGGCTGAAACACACACCTTGCAGTAAGATTGCAGCATGAAAGTGCACACAGTCTTTCTCTTCCTACTTTGTCCCTCCTCCTCATCTTAAGCATTAGAGACCATGGAGCTCCTGCAAGCACCACCTCTCCTGCAGCTTTTTGGCATGTGCATTGCCAGGATATGCATGCATCAGCCTCACTCTATGCTAGACCTCACTATACTGGAGACACTCCAGTTAGCATCATGGGATATGACACTTCTCCACGGAGCAGACCAGTAGAAAGCAAATGCCTTGCTTGGTTCACAGAATCAGTTCCACAGCATTAGCAGAACTCTGCACTCAGCCTCATTAACATATTAACACGCCCTTCCTCACTGCTGAGAAGCAGGGCTAATTACTGTGGATACAAGACTGGCTGCTAAAGTCATAGTGTCTTGCTGGTTTGGTGCTTTTTAGTTGATACCAGTCTGAGATTATCCATGGTACATTATATTGGATACAGTGAATGAAATGAGAAATAATGAGGTGAAAAATCTTCCTTTGCCTTTTTTTCATATTTCAGCAAAGGTGTGGGTCATACTTGACTTCAATAGACGGTGAAGGCTGGGGGTCAAGTTTCACTGGGGACAACTCAGCTCTTCCTATCCTAATTGCTCAAGCCATACTCTTCATGATTAATTTTCTCATCAGTACTTCAAGGTCTTCAGGGATTTTGGCAAAGATGACTGTGTTATCAGCTGATCTAATGTGGCTTAGGTGCTCTCATTTATCATGACGCCCTTTCCCTCCCTATTCAAGGTTTTTATATACTTTTCCAAGCACAAGGTGAATTGTTCCAGTGTGACAATATCTTCTTGTCTAGTTCTATTCTTCCACTTGATCTCTTCACTCTTCTTGTCAATGCTTAAATGTCACTGCAACACACTGTTCACAGGCTCTGGGGTTCTGAGAAATCCTTCTTCTCCAGTGTTTCGCATGCTGACGGTGTCCAGGGTCTTCGTGTGTACACCGTTTCCATTACACACCTCATTAGGGGCGTGCACCTGCTCCTGTCGAAGCCAATGGCAAAATTCCCACTTACTTCAGTAAAGGCAGGTTTGGACCCAGTGGTATGCCAACTGATAAATTAACTCTCAGACAAAGCCTAAAGAGGTAGGAAATGTTCCAGGAATATGCTTTGCCATTTGAACAAAGGAAGATTTTTCTAATTGAAGCTGTCAGAAACTTTTCTGTATATAATCAATAGCTCCTTTGTTTATCCACTGCTGAAGACCCAAGTGAAAATAGACTCCATAAAACTGTTAATAAATAAAATAAATCACAGTCCAGTAGCTTTTTCATAAAGTGAACTTTATTAATGTAGACACCATTAACACTGTAGACTTCAATTGCTTAGGCTGAAAAGAGATGCCTGCTATTTGAAATGAATGAAAGCACATTCCTGAATGGCCAATACTGGATATTCTCCAAGTAGTGTCTCTGCAGTAAATTGTATTTCATCAGTGCAGAAGCACAAGGTTTTGAGTTAATCATCTGATGTAAGAGAAAACAGAACAAAAAAAATATTGTAAAAGAACAAGAGGGAAAAGATAAAATAATATTTTGGCCTCTGTGGCAATTTTCAAACAAAGCATGCATTTTTTATTTTAACAGTTTGGGGACACGGAGGGAAAAATATGGGTTGATATGTCTTTAACATTGTTCTACCATGATTGCTATTTTGACCTTGTGGAGATGATTCTTCTCTGAGAGTTAGAATGAGGTCTTCCTTTACAGTTAGCATCTGTCTCTCATTTCTGGAACCTAGGGTGTCTTTCCCCAAGCATTCAAATAAATAAGAACATATTTAAAGTTCATTTACAAAATAAAACTCAAAAAAATCCACCTTCTTTCCAAATTGGAGTTGAAATCTTCAGGAAGTCATCTTGTCAAAATTTTCTGAAAATTGAAAGATTTTTGTAATAGTTCTTGTTTGACCCATGACTGGCTACATTGTCAGTCTTCTAATCCCAAACACAAATTGTTACTTTCACTGGCCATGGGACTGTAACATAGATTAATGTCCACTGAGCAATAATTTGAGACAGAATGAATTTCTCTCATGATGTAAACCAAATTTAAATCCTAGCCTCCATAAATTGTTCCATTAATGAATTTCTTCCCTATCCCTTCATCAGAAATAACGAACCAAATCTGACAACCTTTAATCAAATTCTCATGGACCTCATTAAAGAAACTGGAAGGTTCTCTGAGTGAAGTACAGGATCAAATATGTTCTTTGTTTCACTGCTACTGTAGTGAGTTTTATACATCAGCTTGTAGCTCCTCTGTGTTGATGATACATGTGTTTGTGGCCATGTTGTTCAGAGCATACAATACACAGGGAAAAATTACAGCAGAGGTAAAGCTGAAAGAAACTCTGTTTGGTGGTCAACAACTATCAGATAAGGCACCATCACTTCATTCCTTGCCAGTGTTGAACACCCAGGTTTCCCTCCAGCAAGGAACCTTTCTCTCCGGCCCTTTTGCACTGATAAGAGTCTAGTGGGAGGTCAGTTGCCAGGACTGCACGTCACATCCCTTTTCTACTTGATATTATGCTTTGGAGTGTTTATTATGGAGTGATTCAGACAGCAAGTGCACTAGGTAAGAATGCCTGAATCTTAACCTTAGTGATTTAAAAGGTAATTGCCATGGAGATTATGAAAAAGATCTTCACACCCTCTGCTAGTCATACCTCTCATTAATGACTGGATCAGTGTTTTGGCAGAGCGCAGGCTTTCAGAAGACATCAGCCCAGCTTCCTCATTTTGGTTTATACAACAAAAGTCACTGAAGTTTCCTTCCCTTTACTAACAAATACCTGTGGGACATTAAAAACATAAACATGTAAGTACCATGAATTGCCTCTATATGCTCTTCACTATAAGATTACGTTCCATATGAGCCTATTGCGCTTTCAATATCAGTTATACTGATCTTCCTGAGTAACACAGTCAATTTTACTGTGCACTTCACACACAATACACTGATTCCTTGGCTCCTGAGAACAGACTAATTGAGAGGGTGTGCTGTATTACAGAACACGATTTACCTAAAAAGATTACCATCTACCTCATTAATTTTACATTACCATACCGTGCTTCTATTGACATTATCACAATGCTTTCTACAAGTACTTACTGCAATCACAAGAATGCACAGAGTACACATAGCCATTAAGGTGATGAAAAGATTTTGAGAGATGTTATTATTTATTTATGTTATAGCAGTGCCTCCTGGTCTTGGTCAATATTGGGACTCACTGTGCCAACCCAGAAAATGTTCTCCCTGTCCTGAAAAACTCAGAGTCTACTCCTAGAAGCAACACAAGTATGACACAAACAAATAGAAAGACAGAAAAAACAGTAGTTATGACTCACATTTAAATAAAGCAAATATTTACACAACTGGAGAACTTACGTGCATTTTATAAACGTACATTAAAGGATAATTACAAGAAAAGTTGATAAAAAACAGGAGTGAACAACAACAGCATGGAAGTGATTGAAGAGGGGACAACAAAGAAAGAGAAGACTGGACTGGTGAGAGTTTTCATCCTGAAGGGACAGCCTGGGATGGAATTTGAGGGAAAAAAATTCACACAAATCAGATAGGAGCTGATCTCATCAGTGAGACCAATGCTACAGGGTTAGCATAATTGGATATCATATTTCTGAATGAAAATGGTAATATTACAATAATTTTTGAAGTGTCTTAGACAAGAAACTAGATTAACTGGGTATGAGACAGTGTATGTGAGCATCAGTATTCTGAGAGCTGCTCTGGGAGAAGCCAAGAAGGAGATTCTATCAGCAGAGGTTTGAAAGAATCAGAAAGGATCCAGGTCCCTTCTGTTCAAAAGCCAAGGCTGACCTGGACTAAATGAAGTATTTCCATTTTACAGGCTTTTGAAATTCTGAGAAAATGGTCTTTCATTTCAGAATTAAATGGTAAGTAGGAATTAAAAATTTCACTTGAAAATTAATAATATGATTGTAATAAGATTCTGCTTGAAAGAATCAAAATATTCTGTTGTGAAAAATTGGGGTGAAATTCTGCAGTGCAACCATATGTGCTCAGTACCATCTGAGACACCCACGACACCACTTGGAAGAAGCACAAGCTGTGAGGTACCTGGCACATCTCTTTTGACTGCAGGAAGTTAGGAGTGCTGGCGTTTACAGCTGAGTTGGGAAAATTGCTCCCTGCTCTTCCACAACAATGAATCTGAAGCTGTGATTGCCATCTCGGAGGAGGACCTCTCAGTCTGCCAGACACAGAACTGAAGAGCCAGGAGAACAATAACAGAGCTGAAGTCTTCAGGGCTTCCAGGTTCCTTGCTGCAGAGACAGGAGACTAAAGCAGCAAGATTTGTCTTTCCCCAGATCATCACAGTAACTCTGCATAGTGTGCTAGAACCTCCCCTTCGTCCCAGTTTCATCTTTTCCTTCTTGCTGCAACAATATCAAACGGTCCGATGTGCAACATAATAGGTCTGAGCTTGGTTGTTGGTGGTCAGTCTAGCATGGGACAGCCCCACTGGTGGTGGTGCTCCTGGGGCTCCTGGGATCCCTGCTCTGTCTTAGGAGCCACTGCAGACTTAAGAATCTTAGCTGAAAAGGAAGATGAGCCTAAAGACTTTGCAGGTGATTCCACCTGCAAAACCAATCCAAGATTCCTGTGGTTCATGCATGTATGGCAGGGAGTCTGCACAGCCGCAGGAAATCTAGCCCCAGGGCATTGACGTGACAGAATTTCTCAAAATGGCAGGTTCTGCATAACACAGTTGCTTTGAAGCCCCTAGAAGCCCATAAAAGGAGCTGGCAGGAACACAGGCATGTTGCTGTCAGAAACCCACCTGTGTTTCTCTTGTAGTTCATCAAAAACATTGTACTTCCAGAAGACAATCTGGATTTCATAATAGAAACACAGTTGGAAATACCCAATACACTCAAACAGGAAGGTCAAGCAGTGAAGATAAGAGATAAGGAAAAATTAGACCACTTAATCAGCTTCTACCTGTGGCTAGACATAAGCAATAAAAATAAAGGGAAGTAACCTATAAAGAACCAACTGCAAGGAAATACATATATTTAAAACTACTATTCATCCTTATAGCTTTTTATACTCACAAAAAAACACAGTAGCTTTATAGCTCTACCATAAGTTCTTCCTGCAGTACAATCTGGGGCAATACACAGCATTCGCTTACCCATAGGAGCTGGTACTGGGTTTTATTTTTCCCTCGCTAGTTCTGTCTTTACTCAGCAGAGATGCAGCTGTGGTGATGCTCCTAAAGACATTTGTCCCTCTGTCTCACAGACATGGTTTCAATTAAGTTTAATTACAGACCCTGCAATTTCAGACCAAAATCTGCTTCACACCATGTGTAGTTTCTATTGCAGGACAGCTCAAACCTGAAAGCTCTGCAGCAAGAAAAGACAAACTGCTGCCACCCCAACAGTATTATTTGCAGTGATGATGGGTCAGTTTCAAAGTCTTTTTTTTTATATATTATTTGAGGCTTATTCAGGGCTCTACTGCTGCAACCTGTAAACAAGGAAAAAGATGGAGTGAGTATAAGATGAAAGCAGCTCTCCTGAGGCAGATTTTTGTCATGAATCTCGCTGTCTCTGATGCTTTTTCAGAAACCCTAGTTCCTGCTGTCAGTTGATTATAAAGACCAGGTTCCTTTTTTCTTAAAAAAAGAAAAAAAAAGTTATTATCACTGGCAATTACAGGGAGAAGTCATGAAAACATGACTGAAAAGTTCCTGCAGGGCTTCAAGAAGGAGGCAAGGGAAAAGAGTTGAGCAGTTATTTCTCTGACAGCCTAATTCTAAGCAAAACTCCAGCTTTTGGAAGGAGTTTGGACTGTAAAAGGGCATCTCCAAGAAGCAAAGCAAAGTATAAATCTCACCCCTAAAAGTTTAGGAGTAGGGAGAGGTACTTTTTTAGTGCTGAAAACAGAGGGTTTGCCACAGATGCTGCTACAATCATGGTAGATTTGTGCACCTCTTAGCCTGCTCCAAGCTTAACTTTTGCACAGCAACCAGCTTGAGGCAGGGCTGGGTACCCTGGGTACTATCAGGTTTTAATCTCACCCCAGATCTTCATTGTTTAGAACGCAGCATTTACTGAGATGGATTATGGGCATGCTGCACTCTAACTGCTCAGCGAAAATGGCATGCAAAAATATGTGAAGTAAATGCAAATCCACCTTCTGAAGAGGCCAGACACATGGCACCATATTAGGAGTTCTATTTCTTAGGCATCAGACAAGTCATCTTTGAATTTGTTGACGCAATGCTCAGGATCCATATAAAGCCAAGCACAGAATCCAAGAACAAACTGAAAATGAAAAACAAGCAGCATTTGCTCCCAGCAGCGATTGCAGCCACATGGCAATCTTGGCTGCCATGCAGAAAACATTCATTAGCCTATTTAACCAAAATTAACTATGAAAATGCACTCTGAGTTTGCTTCCCTCGCATTGGTAAGGTGTCTTTTAACATAAGTGTTTTCTAACCAATTTAAAGCAATTTTTCCTGTAAATGGTATCATTATTATCATTATGCTGGAAAGGTTAGGTCATGATTTTTCTCAGAGTTCTCAGAATCACATTTTACTTGCTAAAATGTCAGAAAAAAACTCATATCTTAGATTCGTTGAGGTGCAGTAAATTAACGTCAAGAAATAAAGCAGAGAGCATCCTATTGGACAACACAGAAGCAATAAACTGTAGTTACAGTCACATACACCCACAAATGCCTTTCTTCTCAGGCAAAACGAATCAATAACCCAGTTTCAGAAGCAAATATTCCAAATGACCTCCGCTGACCACATCTCAACCCCTGGTCCTGGCTCCACTATAAATAGAAGCAAAGTTGTTGGAAGTTGCAATCCTGAGTTTAATCCACTGAAACGAAGTACCTCTATGTCAGACTTCGTACACTTTCCCTCCATCTCTGTAACATGAGGAATCAATTCAACTCTTCCTGGGAGAGTTGAAATGTATCTGTAAACCTGTGTGTACCCTCATATGTACGCTTCAGTTGCAAATACACATTCCTGAATGAGGTTGTTTTGGAAAAACCTTTAACTGACATTTGTTTCACACTCCTGATGAAGACGGTGAAGATTTTTTGCTTCAGTAGAGTTGGGGTTTCATCTTTTTTCTTTGGTAACCCCTCATTTGGCATAAGAGAACATAAAAACACCTGTGCTGGACCAAGACCACTAGTCCATCTAGCTCAGCATCTTTTCTCTAGCAGTGTAACAAGGCAAGCACAAAGTGACACTTGCCCAAAATACAATCTAGCAATTTTGCAATACACAGCTTCCTTAGCTAAGGATGATGTCTTATTAGCCCTCACACTATATATTTTTGTAGTTGTTTTTTGAA